>JAGDYQ010000049.1:987667-1286791 GCA_021962125.1 Bulinus truncatus | reverse complement strand
ATGTTCTTTTGATAAATCTGGTTCACAGTTTCCATCATCAGTGAATGATGTGGTGGTGGAGGTCATGTTCTCGGTTGGGTTTTTGTCCGAGACAATCCAATTGTCGCCACCATAACCACAACATATTATTCTTTATCCATTTCTAGATGATGTTAAGATTACTCTTTGGTATTTGCACAACACCAATTCTGCATGAAGCAGATCAACAAGAATTAATAATTATTTGACTTACATACTATACCACAACTGGATTAAACTCAGACATTGATAACACTTTTAATTTGGGTTTTTTTTATTTATTTCAAGCTTCAAAAAAAAAAAAAAAGAACGGGACAGATACAGTAGCAACATTGAATGGATTGTAAAAATCTCCATTTTCTCAAAACTGAGACAATCAGTTTAAATGTGATGAGTACTTACTTAACACTGCGTGTGGTGTGTGTGAGAGCGTTTATGCTTGTGAGTGAGAGCAAGTGTGTGTGTGTGTGAGAGAGAGAGAGAGAAAAAGAGAAGAAAAACATGCTTTCTTCAAAAGAGTCAAGAAATAGTCGAAAATGCTACAGAAAAATTAGGAACACAGACAGAAAAAAAAAATTTAATTTACTTTCATATTTTAGTAACACACCAGATCTCAATTATAAAGTAAATAATTCTTCAAAATAACCAGTTAAAATGAAGGTGTTTTGTGGCTGTGATAGAATATAGCTAATAAACGAACAATACATATTTGACTACAGATGAAGTGTAATCATTTACCAATATTAGTAATATAAAGTAGAATGTTCATCTTACATAAACAAGGTCTTACACTAATCAATAAACAATGTTAGTTTACAGTGTGCACAACTTTTATTAGAAACTGTCCATGACTGACGTTTACTTTTATATGTTTCATTTTCACATTCACAGGTGTAATCCATTTACTTCAAATAACCCACGGCTCAGCAGGAAAGATTCAAATTAGATATTCTAAATGATAGTAATTTAAAAAAAAACAAAAATTTGTCTATTTTATGTGGTCTGGTAAATAAATTTAAAAAAAAAACAGGGAGGTAAAAAAAATGTAACCAAGAAGATAAATGAAGCTTTAAATAAAACACAAAACACCAACCTAGGTTTAAAATAGATAAATCAAGACTTAAATACATATTTGTATTAATGAAATAAATGAGATACATTTGTAGAGTTTATTTATAGATTTATTTATGTTTCTAAGTGGCTAGGTGATCAAAACATACAAATAAACAATGAACACAAGGGATCACAACTCTGTGTGCTCGTGTCTGTGCTTCTTGTGTTTCTTCTCTGTCTTCTGGCCTCCCTTCTTGTACTCCTCTTCCAACTCCTTGAAGTAGTTCAAAATGTGCTGCTGTCTCTTCAGACTCTCCAACTTCCTGGTTGGGGTGTCTGGAGAGCAAAAATTAAAAACAATGAGAGCAACTGATGAAATGAGTCGACTATATCTAGTTGGATAATGTTGAAGAGAACGTGTTGGCGGGACTTTTGAAATGGGTTGTCTTAATACAGCAGTAAATGTTGGACGCATGGCGATATGATCGAAACAATGGTTGTCAGTTGGGGTCAGGTGAGGCCTAATGCGTTTATTTGATGTGTTTATTTGATAATTAATTACACTTTTTAAACAAACCGGAATTAGACTCTCATTGACATTATGTGTGGCCTCCCCCCTGGATTGTATGTTGCGAGGGGATGTAACTGTGATGTCCTTTATTAAAGGGAGGTCATCCCTTGATCCTAAATTGATTCGTTTACCGCGACATATACTGGCCAGGTTTTGAAATACTCTTTCAGCATTTCCTTCTGAGCCCCCTAGAATTTCCAAATCTATAATGGCCAAAAGAGGCACAATGTATGTCAAAAGAATGGGAGACAATGAAATTCAAAAGTGCATGTTATCAGTTCAAACTACAGGTACATGTGATTGCTCTCCCTTGGATTTCTGTAAATGTATTTAGTTTACGAAATGTAAAAAAAAATGTCAATGTGTAATGTAATGATGTAGACTAATTGGATGATGTATAAAATATGTCTCAAATATTGTAAATAAAACAGTTTCATTTGCATAACAAAGAGCATGCTGATAGTGTGACACTAAACACACGATTACCGTCAAGAAAGTTTTATGTTCTGAGCTGTTGAGTGTTTTTGCCGATGTTTATTGAATGCTAACATACATACAATAGTAAAGTGTTGATCAAATCACACGTTTATAACAATAATGATACAATGTGATTTACATTTATGCACCGTAGATCTTGGTTGATTTTGTTGTTGATGATTTTTCTATTGAATTTTTTTTTTGGGGGGGGGGGGGGGAAATGGGGGGGATGCGGATTAGCTTGGCAAACGTAAATCTCGGGACCCACTGAGCTGAAATATATAGAAAACATTACATCTTTAAATGTGGCAATCATTACACCTTTAGATGTGGCAATCATTACATCTTTAAATGTGGCAATCATTACATCTTTAAATGTGGCAATCATTGCATCTTTAAATGTGGCAATCATTGCATCTTTAAATGTGGCAATCATTGCATCTTTAAATGTGGCAATCATTACATCTTTAAATGTGGCAATCATTACATCTTTAAATGTGGCAATCATTGCATCTTTAAATGTGGCAATCATTGCATCTTTAAATGTGGCAATCATTGCATCTTTAAATGTGGCAATCATTGCATCTTTAAATGTGGCAATCATTGCATCTTTAAATGTGGCAATCATTGCATCTTTAAATGTGGCAATCATTGCATCTTTAAATGTGGCAATCATTGCATCTTTAAGTGTGGCAATCATTGCATCTTTAAATGTGTCAATCATTGCATCTTTAAATGTGGCAATCATTGCATCTTTAAATGTGGCAATCATTACATCTTTAAATGTGGCAATTATTGCATCTTTAAATGTGGTAATCATTACAGCTTAAACTATTGCAACCACTACATCTTTGACTATTGCATTCATTATATCTTTAAGAATGTTTAATAGGTATTTTAGCCTCATAAATGAGTACTATTAATGATGGTTGTTAGTTTATCATTTTGAAGAAAGGTCGTTCTTGACAAGGATTTATACTTGCTCAGGGGGGACTGGGAAGGTGAAGCTACGTCAATGGTAGTCATTGTCGGTTGGCTAATTTGCTTATCTTTTCAACATGGGTGTACATGGATGAATTACATTGGATAAGACTTGCCGGTCTCTCTAAGTTTTAAGCGCAGTTCAAATGGCGCGTATTAAAACAAAAATATTATTTTAAGACAACCGGAAGATAACAAAATTAAATAAACCGCTCACAGGTCCTAGGAAATATTGAGTTGGATTTAAAAAGTGTTGATGCTGTGCAATGTTCCCTCTAAGGTGTGGTATGAAGTGAGCAAAAAAATTTTGTCTCTGAGCGACATTTTTGTTTTGAGGCCAAAATTTGTGAGCGATTTAAGCGATGTCGTCCGTCGGAGTGAGCGATCGTCCATATAGTATGAGCGACGCTCTGAATTCGTGTGAACGATCGCTCACGCGCTCAGCTTAGAGGGAACATTGATGCTGTGTACAGTGAAACGAAGACGAGCCATCGTACTATGAGTTGACCCCCCCGTGACATCATCATAGGGGCCCTGACTGGGATAATTATTACTTTAGGCGGACCACCCACCCCCCCTCCACCCCCTCTGACACATTTGGCGTGAGCCCCCCCCCCGCCCCATCCTTTTCCAAGTTGCCAGTGACGTCACACTCACTGGTGTCTATGTTATGCAGAGACGCACACATATTATACACATATACAATTCAACTACTTATGACTCCTGTGGTGACTTTATAAACCACTGCATTACAGACCAATTATGATATGGTGGAGTTGAAAGAAAGGGCACTACAGAAATAAAAACGCCCCCCCCCCCACGATTAGTGATATAAAGAATGCAGACAAGCCTCCATTGCCAGCACGATAGGGTGTAGTGTGCCTACTACACCAGCAATGTTGGCGGCGCTGATGCATATCTGCCATGCCTACAGAGCGGCGGGGTGAGTGTACCTGCTATCATCTACCGGGATGGCAGAAAAGAGGGTTTTAAGACTTGCCCAAAATGGCCAGATCAGCAGGGTGTTATGCGCCTGAACCCACAGCCCAAAATGGCAGGCTGCGTAGGTGTGCTTGAGTGGGACAGAGTGGAAGGGTGTTGTGTGCCGACCACATCCGTCATCACCGCCAGCTGTGAATACTACGGTCTCGGATAATCCTCATTGACCACAGTACTACCACCTTCGCAAGAAGGTTTTTTTTTCCTAACTAGAGAACCCCAATGATCTTTTCGTCGTAGACCATGGTATGTCTCTCAGATCAGATTAGCCAACAGAAATCAAAATATGCCAAATAAATTTTGAGCTTAAGTTCTCTTTTTTTTTTTATTTTTTTTTTTTTAATTAATTAATTTTTTTTTAACGCCGCCATTGCCAGCATGGTAGGGTGTAGTGTGCCTACCACACCAGCACTATTGTCTGAGAGACATACCATGATCCACGGGGGATGGATCATAGGGGTTCTCTAGTCAGGAAAAAAAAAACCATTACTTGCGAGAGTGGTGGTACTGTGGTCAATGAGGACTATCCGAGACCGCAGTATTCACAAATTAAGTACTCTTTTTTTTTTTCTTTCTTTTTTTAACGCCGCTATTGCCAGCATGGTAGGGTGTAGTGTGCCTACCACACCAACATTGTTGGCGGCGCTGATGCACGTCTGCCATGCCTACAGAGCGGCGGGGTGAGTGTGCCCGCTATCATCTGCAGGGATGGCAGAAAGATGGGTTTTGATCCTTGCCCAAACCGGCCAGACCAGCAGGGTGTGTGTACTGCCGGTTGGCCAGAATGCCAAGGAACGGGGTTTTTCCTGCCACTCGGACAGAGGGGACGGTGCAGTGTGCCTGTACCCTCAGCCGGAAATGGCAAGCTGCGCAGGTGTGCTTGAGTGGGACGGAGTGGAAGGGTGTTGTGTGCCGACCACATCCGTCACCACCGCCAGCTGTGAATACTGCGGTCTCGGATAGTCCTCATTGACCACAGTACCATCACCCTCGCAAGTAATGGGTTTTTTATCCTGACTAAAGAACCCCTATGATCCATCCCCCGTGGATCATGGTATGTCTCTCAGACCAGGAAGGAGAGATCACAAATTATCATGTCAAATATTCTGTGATACTCTCCGAAACAAAACCCAAACAAATTAAGAACTCATTGCCTTGGTGTAAAGTAAGCAAAGAGTGATTTAACAAACTTTTCGATATATCGGTCCCATTATATAGCTATAAAATGGTCCTGTGTTAATTGAATATAGTTAGCATAATCAATCATTATAAATTGACTACAAGTTTAAATATATATAACATCAGTTATATATAAATCTTATATGTTGTTAATTCAATACTTTATGCAAATATATAGATCTTTGTTCGTTTGTGATTTGTATATAGCATAAAAACATCAATACATTTTTCTCTAAGAGTATTGATCAGCAACACTCACGCTTCGTCCCTGATCGGTGGGGGGAAAAATACTTCCATTTATTAATATTGGTTTCTTTACGTAAAAATCTGTTACACAGACCTTGGGTCATAACACCAGAACACTGTCTCGTTTTTATTTAGTCGCCGTTATTTCTGTGATGTACAAAATAACATCCAGTATTATAAATGAGGATCAAACCGCTAGGCTGCCTTCAGATAATTTGCTGAACATTACGAAGTGTTAACACATACGGGGATTCTACGGATGTCTGCAGGTAATCTGGAATACTTTGTAAACAGTTCGGGGGGGGGAGGGGGGAAAGGGATGTGGGGGCTGGGAGGTTACGGACATGTCAGACAATAAAAATCTATGTGTGGAACTACAGGTCTGGGTTTTTTTTAAGTTATATCTCATTTGTCTGAGAATAACAACATGAATTGAACATTTACATACTCACACATCACACGCACACTCACACATCACACGCACACTCACACATCACACGCACACTCACACATCACACTCACACATCACTCACACACACTAGTCAGAAACCTCATACATCACTCCCACACACACACACACAAACTTACATCATTTAGCATCACACACCGCACTCACACACTTTCATACATACATCACATTCACAAACACACACACACAGCATTCAGTCACCACACACACACACAGCATTCAGTCACCACACACATACACACTCATAACATTAACACACACACACACACACAGAGCATTCAGTCACCACACACACATACGCACACATCAACACGTGAAGTTCCCAACCATATGGAGAATCTCACACACACGTGACAGGACCACCATACATACACACTCCATAGAGACGCTCACACTACATCAGTTATAAATATAACATCCCCCCTCCCATATACCAAACACCCTCCTACTCAACAACACTTTGAAATCAAAGAGTGTATCTGTGTAAACACTATTAGTGTAAGACGCCTCCCACTACCTGTACCATTTTATTTATAACTGTTTAAAGTACACTGTAAAGAAACATACACGGTTAACAGTTTTCAGTGAATTTTACAAACATGGTATTTTTACAAACATGGGATTTTTACAACTATGGCAATTTTACAAACATGGGCTTTTAGTAAAACTAAAATTAAACGTTTTTTTTTTTTTGTCTTTTAAAATTATAATCATCTACTTCGCCTGCCGCGGTCTATATCAGGTGTAGTGGTATATAAGTGGCACCCGGGATGCACAAAATGCCACCCTCCCCCCATTATTGTGCCAAAAAGAAATACAGATGCCTTCACTGGTCGGTGGCAAAGTAAGTGCCGTGCGAGATGAACCTCCCCCCACCCCCTCCCCCACAGTTCCGACACTGGCCTTTTGTGGCCCATGCACAACATCAAAAAGAGCCACATTCTGGTATTTCACTTAATTTTAAATTACGAGGAAAAAAATAATAATTAACTGTACGCAATGAGAGCCCCAATAACGTTCAACTGAAAGAGCCACACCTTGGTAGCGTTGATTTATACAGCTGTAACTCTTAACTAGCTGTAACTCTAAACTAGCTGTAACTCTAACAGCTGTAACTCTAAACAGCTGTAACGCTAACAGCTGTAACTCTAAACAGCTGTAACTATAAACAGTTGTAACTCTAAACAGCTGTAACTCTAAACAGCTGTAACTATAAACAGCTGTAACTCTAAACAGCTGTGACGCTAAACAGCTGTAACTCTAACAGCTGTAACTCTAAACAGCTGTAACTCTAAACAGCTGTAACACTAAACAGCTGTATTCAGAGCTAGCGCTCTAGCGTTAGCTTTAATTGCATATAACGTCGTAGTTTGAATGTATCTGCTGTCATGGAAACTGCACATGTATCAAGACAATCCCGTCCTTTGTATGTCAACATGACGCTCATTGCACGAACCCGGCGAGACTGGGGCTGGGTGGAGGCTGGGGTGGGGGGGGGGATGGGGGGGGCGTCGTGATAAGGACATATATATATATATACACACAACAACTTTTGCTGAGAGAACTGTATTGTAGGCCACACTGTTGGCTGTGTATTGTATTAGTTCACTGACCATATAGAACAGACACCTACACGCACGCACGCACACACACACGCGCACACACACACACACACACACAAGGAATCAATGGAGGTTTGACTACTAGGAGTTTTAGTATTTTACAGTACGGCGGTTGAGACATGTGGCTTTTATTGTCTCGTGTGGCTGTCATTGTCTCGTGTGGCTGTCATTGTCTCGTGTGGCTGTTATTGTCTCGTGTGGCTGTTATTGTCTCATGTGGTTGTTATTGTCTCATGTGGCTGTTATTGTCTCATGTGGCTGTTATTGTCTCGTGTGGTTGTTATTGTCTCATGTGGCTGTTATTGTCTCATGTGGTTGTTATTGTCTAGTGTGGCTGTTATTGTCGCATGTGACTGTTATTGTCTAGTGTTGCTGTTATTCTCGCATGTGGCTATTATAGTCACATGTGGCTACTCGGTAAGTTTAGTAGGGCTTCCATTGAATCGGTAGTTGATTTTTTTTTTCTTTCTAAAAAGGTGAGGGGGGAGAGGATGGGTCGGAAACGCCCCCTTAATTTTTAAATGCTGTGAGCGGCATAAAATATTTGGCTGTGCGCAAATTTAGAAGGAAATTTAAATGTGTTTACGCAACACAGGAACACAAGTACGTCAGTATTTAAAAAAAACAAGAAGTACAGTTTTACGCTTTTTTTGTGACGTCATTTGGGCCGCTGGGTAGCAAACCTTTGGTAAACAAAAATATAGAATAGAACACTGATTGTATAGGAACGCGAGATATGGATGTACACAGTTTCAATCATTGAAATAAAATGTTACTTTGTACCTCTATCTCTCTGTCTTTCTGTCTTTCTATTGTCTGTGTCTCTGTCTTTCTGTCTGTCGCTGTCTAATGTTTGTCTTTCTGTCTGTCTACTGTCTGTCTTTCTGTCTGTCTCTGTCTACTGTATGTTTTTTCTGCCTGTCTCTGTCTACTGTCTGTCTTTCTGTCTGTCTATGTCTACTGTCCGTTTGTCTTTCTGTCTATGTCTGCTGTCTTTCTGCCTGTCTTTGTCAGTTTCTCTTTCTTTCTCTTTCTCTCTCTGTCTGTCTCTACCTCCTCTGCTTCTCCCCCACACATACGCCCTCTACAACGCAAATTCACACAGACACATACACCACACTTCATGCTTACCACCATCCACCACCACCACCACCACAACCCCGACCCCCCGAGTACTTTTAAAAACGGTCATCTAAATGTTATTTACAAACTGGTGGGCTTGGGTTACATTTTTGTTTCGGCCATCAACAAGTCATTGAGTTTTCATCGGTGGTTTTCCAAATATCTTATTTAACCTTTTTGAACTTCGTGTTAGCTTAATTGTTGTCGGTGTTTGTTTTGTTTTGTTTTGTTATCATTGAGTTTATTCAGCGGCGGTTACCGAAACTTCACGGCGACCTTTTGTGCACTAAATTTGCTCCGACCACATTAATTATTTCAGCGAGAGCCTTTATTTTTGGAAGGTAAAACTGGGCGCATGCTTAGCTCCTCCCTTTCCCTCTCCCTCTCCCTCCCTCCCTCCCCCCACCCTCCCCTTCAAGAAAAGTTTCCTTTTAAATCAGGTGCTCAGTGGGCCACGACAGATCACTTTTCTTGCCTAAGCCCCTCCCATACCCCCTTCAGTCTTAATTAAATACTGTTTTTGTGTAACAACTTAATTTTTTTAACTAAGTGACTCTTGCAGCGGCGTATACTGGGTGGGTGAGGGAGGGGGGGTCACTCATGTCATCACCACCCCCCCTCCCCACACCGACCCACCAACTCCCCATTTCAACAGAAAGTTTGTTTTGTTATTAGGTCAACATGGCCACTGGCTACTATGTTAAGTAGTACAACCACCACTACCACCCCGTTCCCCCCCCCCCGGGATAACCCTCCTCCCGTGCCGCTCCCCCCCCCCCCCGCGGTACGTCGCTGAGGATGTAGTCTTATAACGGATGTCTGGATGTGAAGTACACGCGCGCCAACCTTCGGGGGGGAAAAGGATAGAGAGGGTGTAGATGGGCGCCCGCTGGCGTCGCCTTGCCCCACCCTACCTTACCCCTTTCCCCCCCGCCCCCCCCCCCGACATCAACAGGTACGTCTAAAGTAGTCCAGATAACGTACCTAATTAATAGGTAGCATGGTAGGTGGTCTCCCTTTGATCTTAGATTCGCAACAACTGAAGTTGAGTGCCCTCCCCCTTCCCCCCGCCACCTTTGCGACAGATGCACCTGGACAGGGGTGGCCACCTATGTGGCCGATGTTGACCTCATTCCGGTTCCACCACATAGTATAATATATATAAAAGCTCTGTTAGTGTTTTCATAAATTTTTTTCGGACGGATTTTCAACGAAAATGATTATAGCAGTGGTATATCAGTGGCGCTGCTAACAATGTGGGAGTCCTCTCGCTAAATGTTTGCGGGGGGGGGGGTCCCCAGTAGAAGAAAGAGTTATTTTTTCTCCTATCGATGGATGGTAGGGGGTGCGCTTATATACAATTTTAGAACCACTGTCAAACTCATGGGTCCATGATACAGTCATATGTTTTGATAACTAGAATTACAGCGGTTGATCTTTGTTTAGGGTAAAATTGGTTGTCACCACAGGTTATGACCCCCAGAGATAGGTGACGATAGATGTAATTAGGCAGACAAAGGAATACTAGCCCAGAGTGAGTTTTTAGCCGCACCAATCCCTAGACTGGAATGAGAGTCATTAATATGTAGATGAGTTAGAAAGGGTGTTAGGGAACCAATCAAAAGTTCTGGGCGTTTGGGGCACGTGATAATTCACCAACACATAAATAACAGAGGTAACGGAAATTTGTTCAGACCGACAGTTCGACAGACTGACGACAGAGACATCAGGACACCAGTTGTAGAAATAGTTAGAGGTGAAGTTAGTGGAGAAATAATAGAGGCACAAGCTATCAAGTTATTGAGTTTTACAGTACACAGTCAAAGTCTATTTTATTGAAATATCTCTGGATAATCCTTTCGGGGACCCAGGATACTAAGTGTCAAAGTATGTCTGTATAATCCTTTCGGGGACACAGGATACTAAGTGAGTGTACGAAGCATTTTTGTGAATACTGCTGCACACAAGTTCATACTACATATGTTTTCTTATTGTTGAATAAATATAATTGAATTGTGGAACTTTGCTTCATTGATTGGTGTGTTGTTTGAGAGTGCAACGAGACTGAACGCTACTTAAGATTATAAACCAGTTATGATATCGACAGCTATATAAAACCCGTATAGTTATCTGAAGCAGCAGTGAGGAACACACAGTGTTACCTTGGAGAAGCATTACATCAACAAGTACATAACATTATATACAAAAATATAGTGTTACAATATATATATATATATATATATATATATATATATATATATATATATATATATATATATATTTGAACAATATTATAAAAAGATTATGAAAGAGATAGTGAAAAAGAGAAAACATAAACTAGGTCATGTCCTGAAAAATACAAAAATGATGCCATGCGATTGTGGCAGAGGATTAAAAAAAATATTAAAAACTTGAGAATACGTGAACCTGAACGGTGTTGTGTTTTGATTTATTTCTGCGTGTTTGTTGATCTGTCTGGAGACTCACACCCAAGTCAACAAGACGGGACCAGAAGATCTACGTATAATTTGTTGGAAATGTTTAATTGTTCTGTTGTTGTTTGTTGTATTTTCACTTTTTTGTTTCAGAAGGGAAAAAAAAGTATTCTTAGGCGAGTTAAGTTAAGGGAAGAGAATGTAAATTGAAAAATACATTTTGGTGATCTCCCTTCCACAAAGGGACATTATCTCCTTGTTTATTCTGCCATGGAACTCTTGTGTTTCGTTTAGAGTTAAGGATCATAAACAAAACAGAAAGATGAGAAATTAATTTATTTGATACATTTTCTGACAAATAAAACTGATTGGTGGAAACTAATAAGAATCAACTTCAAATGTATAAGATTAGCATAATGTAGGGATACATAAAAGGTCAAATTATAGTTGCAAATATCTTCAGAGCCGGTCTCAATGTAAGGCTAGCTAAGTGGTTCCCAGGGGCCCAGGCTATTACGGAGCGACCCTGTCTGGACTTTTACTAGAACGCCCGCGAAAATCAAGGTCAATATCAACGACCCGAATCTAAAACGCAACAGATTTGAGGTCAGAGGTCACTACAATATTTGGAAGCGGCGGCCTTGACTGTGTGATTGTCATTGGGGTCCCAAAATGTACTTTCACACAGGGCCCCCCCAATGGTACTTAGCCTGTTTCACCCTTTGGTACTTAGCCTGTTTCACCCTTTGGTACTTAGCCTGTTTCACCCTTTGGTACTTAGCCTGTTTCACCCTTTGGTACTTAGCCTGTTTCACCCATTGGTACTTAGCCTGTTTCACCCATTGGTACTTAGCCTGTTTCACCCAAAGGTATTTTAGCTTAAGGCTTATAAAAAACAACAACCTATGAGGACTCAGAATAAATACACAACAAGAACAGACTGTACAGTATGAAGAACATACGCCTATGTCCAGTTTTGACAAAATCATGCTCTGAAAGTATCAGCTTATGCCCAGTTTTTGACAAAATCATGCTCTGAAAGTATCAGCTTATGCCCAGTTTTTGACAAAATCATGCACTGAAAGTATCAAATTATGCCCAGTTTTGATGAAATCATGCACTGAAAGTATCAACTTATGCCCAGTTTTGAAAAAAATCATGCTCTGAAAGTATCAGTTTATGCCCAGTTTTGACAAAATCATGCACTAAAAGTATCAGCTTATGCCCAGTTTTTGACAAAATCATGCTCTGAAAGTATCAGCTTAATGCCCAGTTTTTGACAAAATCATGCACAGAAAGTATCAAATTATGCCCAGTTTTGACAAAATCATGCACTGAAAGTATCAGCTTATGCCCAGTTTTGACAAAATCATGCACTGAAAGTATCAGCTTATGCCCAGTTTTTTACAAAATCATGCTCTGAAAGTATAAGCTTATGCCCAGTTTTTGACAAAATTATGCCCTGAATGTACCGCGCTTCATATAAGTAAACATATTTTGAAATCTCAAAAAGTGTGGTAGTTGTAAATTTAGACTCTCACCATCTCCTTTAGCTATAGCCTCCTCTACGAAAGTCAAGATGTCGTACATTGTGTCCATCTTACCACTCAGGGCAATGGAGTCAACGATGTAGATGTAATAGTCCACTAATCTGTCAAATAATGAGAATAAAACAATTTCAGTATAGTTAAATTCATTGGTAATAAATCATCATAGCAGTGTGGGTTCTGCGTTAAATCGAAACTGAAGAATTAATACAACAGTATTCCAGTTTAAAATCGTCAAATGTAAACAATAGTAATAAACACCAGAAAAATCGGATCTGTCCGAAACCAAAAATAACCTAGCCTACTGATCTAACCTAAGGGAAATAACTCTATGCAAAAATTTTGCAGGTTGCAATTAGTTATAATTATATCCGTAATTGTTGACGATAAGTCAACATGGCGACCTGCGGATATGTTACTTTAAATTGATGATGTAATTGACGATGTAACTGACGATATAATTGGCGATGTTTATTCTGTTTATTCGTTACAATTTATAATCTATGGTCTCGTCAACATTGACAAATACAGAAAGAATAATCTGATCAACGTATGCTATAACTAACAGAATTTAAATAGGTCGGAAATCTCATATGGAATAAGGCAATTTTTATTAGCCATATGTTTACACCAGTGGATCTCAAAGTGCGGATAGCCATCGACTTATGGTTCGCAGTCGAATTTTATGGTGCGTCGCGACAAAAATGAAAAATTACAATTAAATGATCACTAATAATGAAATTTTCGCAAACATAATGACTTCTCTATTTTTCTAAAAGATTTGTTAATTTGCAAAGTAAAAATTGGCAGGAATAAAAAAAATTCAATTAACAACTCTTTCATTCTCTACCCTTTATGCAATTTTTTTTTCTATACAGGTGCGATGATAAAAACAACACAATAGTGTTACTATAGTGTATAGGGGGGGGCGTACAAGTGTGAGAACCACTGGGTTACATCATTACCAGGGTATGTGGTCAGTTGTTGCCACTAGGGCCACCTTCCTATGCCAGCGGCTTAGATTGGGGGGGGGGGTGGGGGGGAGAGAGTCAGTTGTCAATTGGCCGTAACAAAATTATTCATGTATAGCATGTGGTATTTGCAAAAGGGGGCCTTGCTTACTGCCAGTCGTCTGCTGCATTAGACATGAAGCAGCCTGGGAGGGTCAAGGTAATTGGGGGGGGGGGGAGGGAGGCGGGTCTTAAAATCCGCACTTGCAACGGGTTGGCAAAAAAAAAACAGATTTCATCGACTGTAGTTAAGCGGGTGTCACTGATGAAATTAGGCCACGGGTATCTGCTGACACCATCTTGCCTGTGACCCACTTTTTCTAGACTTATCTTTTCTTAGCAAACATGGGGGGAGGGGGGGGGCGCACGTGTGGGTAATTATAACTTGCTGTTTCATTCCGGCATTGTTATGGGTCAAGGTCAGTACTCACTCTTTCTCAAAGTCGTCCAGCTTGAGGCTCAGTGTTCTCAGCTCAGTGAGTAGGTCTTTCTGTGGAGTAAAGGGTGTGAAACACGGCTCTTGAATTGTAAATTACTGGCGGTATTGCGACAGTGGGTGGTTTACTAGAGAGCTAAAGCATGTCAATATTAGGATTGTGAATCAGATGTCCAGTGGTCAGAGTCCGTATGAATTTTTTTTTAACGCCGCCATTGCCAGCATGGTAGGGTGTAGTGTGCCTACCACACCAGCACTGTTGGCGGCGCTGATGCTCGTCTGCCATGCCTACAGAGCGGCGGGGTGAATGTACCCGCTATCATCTGCAGGGACGGCAGAAAGATGGGTTTTAATCCTTGCCCAAACTTGCCAGACCAGCAGGGTGTGTGTACTGCCGATCGGCCAGAATGGCAAGGAACGGGGTTTTTCCTGCCACTCGGACAGAGGGGACGGTGTAGTGTGCCTGTACCCTCAGCCCGAAATGGCAGGCTGCGCAGGTGTGCTTGAGTGGGACGGAGAGGAAGGGTGTTGTGTGCCGATCACATCCGTCACCTCCGCTAGCTGTGAATACTGCGGTCTCGGATAGTCCTCATTGACCACAGTACCACCACCCTCGCAAGTAATGGGTTTTTTATCCTGACTAGAGAACCCCTATGATCCATCCCCCGTGGATAATGGTATGTCTCTCAGACCAGGAAGGAGAGATCACAAAACTTGCCAAAATATTCTGTGACATTCTCCGTAACAAGTTGTCCGTATGAAATATCTTGCTGTTTTGGCATAACAACGTAATGTTGCTAAACATTCTGAATTATTTTCTTTACTGTCTGTACTTTATGAGAAGTATTCATTTATTTGAATAAATGTGTAATTTATCATAATTATAATATGGTTTTTTTCTTTGAATTTATTATTTCTTGTTTTTTTTACATACTGTTGTACTTGTGTTTCTGTATCTATTTGTTTACTGTAGTTACAAAAGGAAATGCCTCAACAAAAAAACATCAACTTAAGAAAAAACAACTGTTAATTAATTCCCTTGAATGTATTGCTCTAAATAATATACTACTTCAGTTATTCAGAAAGTTTCGGAGACTCGAAAAAGTTAATAGAGGTTTGTTTGTTTGTTTGTTTGTGTTTGTTTTTGCTATGTTTTGTTTTGTTGTTGCAAGAAAAGACCTGCTGACCAATCAACGTCCATCGTTCATTTAAATGTCTGAATTTCAACTAAAGTTTAATTAAGTTTACAACTCACCAATTCTTGAAGATTTCCTTCAACAAGGTCCTCGATATTTTCTTTGATAATTTTATCGGCGGCTTCAACTCGCCCAGACTGTAGAGAAATAAAATTGATTCAGAATGTGGCTTTTTATATTTTAAAAAAAAATCATTTTATTGGATGCAACAGATATCGATAAAGTAAATACTAAACCTGAAAGTAACATAAACAGTGTCTACTTAAATATAACAAGTAATCTTGTTTTTGTTTTTTTTTTGTCTTTTTTTTAGTAAGTCATAGTAATGGTATCATGCCATTCAATAAGTCATGTATAAATAACTCCTCCTACAATTGAATAAATGTTTTAATTGTAAGTAAACATAGGCACAGCCGGTTTTCATAGCGTGTGTGTGTGTGGCGGGGGGGAGGGGGTTTGGGCAAAGGTTTAGATATGTTTCTTGTTGCATCAAATTTGACTTGAATGTTCCTTGGAATTAAAGTTCCCTTAGCCCTAACGGACCATCGTGGCAGATGAAGTGTAGAATTCATCTGTTTATATAACCTCGGCATATGAAGGGATTGTGTGGTTAGCACAACGCCCAGCCGCCTTTACTTCTCCGAAGTTAAGTCAGGTACCCATTTAAAGCTGGGTGGACTTGTGGGACGACTTTGCATCAAATTTCACCTGGAAAAATTCCATGGGCCTCACCGAGGATCGAACCCAAGACTCTCAGGTCGACAGTCGAGTATCTACACCACTCGGCCAACCGAGTTTTAATACAAATAACAATTTAGTACGAATCAATCCATTTTTTGAAGTATCGATTTCCCGTAAGTACAATCAAGTTTAAAGGTCATTATGGTGGTAATCTAACCCTTTTACTGATTCGGTTTTTACAGCCACTGTACCTATCTGCATCAGAATCAATGGTTATCTTTGTAAACTGATAAATACTGTATGAATATTACAATTATAGCCATTTCAAAATTGTATCTAAATGAATCACTCTTGCAACCGTGCCTATATGAATCAACCAAGGGAGATAACATGATTAAGATATATATCACTAGGCTTGCCATACGTCCCGGTTTGGCCGGGACAGTCCCGGATATAATGGGTTGTCCCGGTGTCCCGCCCGGTTGTTGAAATTGTCCCGGTTTAGATTCAGGGCACAGTTTTCTTGGAAATAATTGAGCAAAATTATTAGATCAAAGAATGATTAATCTGCTCTTGTGTGATCAGTAACATTTTGGTAAGTAACACAGTAATACAAATTTACAGAAGTGAAAAATACGAGTGGTACAACAAGAAGAAAACTGTTTTGTTTTGTAAAATATCATGTTTGTGTACCATTATGAATAAAATAACAAAGATTATCTATTCTCTATATTTTAAGTGTTTTTTTACATTACTGTTTTCATACCCCCCTTCCCCCCCGGAACCGAATTCTCTAAACCTAAAGTAAAAAAGACAGAACTGTTCCGGTTGGTCCGTGAAAAAATATGGCAACCCTATGTATCAATGTATATTGGGTTGACTTCAAATAATTTGACATACGTATCCAACGTAAAACATATACGTAAAAAGTTACGGTTTAAATTTATATTAGCATTAGGCCTTTGGTTTTAAAAAAAGGGTTTAACTTATAAATTTGTGTACGTAATAAAAAACCTTCACTATTTTGCATATGTGAAATAATAAGAAATCATACTCAACACAATAAATAATTCCACATTCCTATATTCCTGGATATTCAATAAGTCATTTCAAGTAAATGCTTAATACAAATTACATCATCAAAAAATATTTTATAAAAAACAACGTTTTTTCTTGCGTACTAAAAAGCAGAAAATAATTTCTGAATAAATTGGTCGGACAAACAGATAAAGAAGTGAAGATAAGAAAAACATTGTAAAATAATGCTTGACGTTAAATGATGTCATTTCATGTGAGTGAAAATGACGTTGTTCATTACGCTTACATAACAAAATGGCGGAGCATCAGATGCAATTGGTTATGCACCCTTGCTAAATAACGAAGATAATTGCATTTGCGCCGTTTTTAAAAGTATTATTCAGTGTATCAAAGCTAACGTCTATTCAAACTATTTGGCACCTATTTTCAACACAAGAAAAATTGTCTCTTAAGCTTATATCTCTTTCCTAAATTATACTTTTTAATACGTTTGTTTTAAATCTTTTTTTTTTTTTTTGACATATATTGTAATTATGACAATTGTCATAACCTTAAAGGAAGGGGGGGGGGAGGGAATAAAGAACTAATAATGGAAGGACCCCTCAATCAGGTATTTAGAAGATGACACGGTATGACTTCAAAAGAGAAAAACATGATGCGCTGTCACCTCCGTCCCCCCCAGCCCCGTGTGTAAACACTACGCTGTGTTAGGTATGCAGGCCCTGTAACACCGACCCTTGTCATATGCGGGGGGGGGGCGTCCTTATGGATAGTCAAACTAGAGTAAGCCCCACTGCTACACCCGCTGCTACACCCGCTGCCACACGCACTGCTTCACCCACTGCTACGTCCGTTGCCACACCCACTGCCACACCCACTGCTACACCTGCTGCAACACCCACTGCCACAACCACTGTCACAACCACTGCCACACCCGCTGCCACACAAATAGGTAAGAACGGCCCTATACATCTGGCCAATCGGCCCTATACATCTGGCCAATCCTGCACTAACAATCATCTGCCTTGGATGCTGATTAAAAAAAAAAATATATGATTTTCGACCTATCAAAACTCACGTCTGTCTGTAAAGTTCCCTCCATGTTTCTTTTCAGGTTTGTTCTTTCGTTGACAAACTGCATGAGGAGTGGCTTGGACAGCATCCCGCCAAACTGTAGGGGAAATACAAACAAAGAGTTGAATGTGTCGGTATTACAACAAATGACTGAAATGTATGCAACATTTGTACTATCGAATTAAAAATAATAGCGTTAAATCGAAAGTAAAGAATTAATACAACAGTATTCCAGTTTAAAATACAATCATGAAAACATCGGATCTGCCCGAAACCAAAAATAACCTAGCCTACCGATCAAGCCTAAAGGGATATAACTCTATGCAAAGGTTTTGCAAGGGTACAGCTAGTGGATCAAATAATATATATCTTTTCTTTATCTGTCCCTCCTTCTATTCTCTCTAACATAATGAAATGTTCAGGTCATGCTGCCTGCCGAGTTAGTTTGTTTTACTTTCAATTGTAAATGATCAAAAATGATGATTTGTCTTCACTTGATCATTTCACTTACAGAGCTTCGGACTAATTGAAACTTTGTTAGACTAAATTTAGGTTTACCTGGGTTTATGTTTAAACCTACCCTCTTTGGAGCTGTTTTTTCATTGTTGGCAAGCCACATCACTGCCGGGGTTTCCCTCGTTTTAAACCTGGACAAAAAAAAATTTAAACTCAAATAATACAATTAAAAGTTCAAACCCAAAAAAATATCTTATCTCAATCAAACCTACATAACAACTTATCTCAATCAAACCAATATAACAACTTATCTCAATCAAACCTACATAAAACTTATTTCAATCAAACCTACATAACAACTTATCTCAATCAAACCAATATAACAACTTATCTCAATCAAACCTACATAAAACTTATCTCAATCAAACCTACATAAAACTGATCTCAATCAAACCTACATAAAACTTATCTCAATCAAACCTACATAACAACTTATCTCAATCAAACCTACATAACAACTTATCTCAGTCAAACCTACATAACAACTTATCTCAATCAAACCTATATATTAACTTATCTCAATCAAACCAATATAACAACTTATCTCAATCAAACCTACATAAAACTTATCTCAATCAAACCTACATAAAAACTTATCTCATTCAAACCTATATAACAACTTATCTTATTCAAACCTACATAACAACTTATCTCAATCAAACAACTTATCTCAATCAAACCAATATAACAACTTATCTCAATCAAACAACTTATCTCAATCAAACCAATATAACAACTTATCTCATTCAAACCTATATAACAACTTATCTCAATCAAACAACTTATCTCAATCAAACCTATATAACAACTTATCTCAATCAAACCTACATAAAACTTATTTCAATCAAACCTACATAACAACTTATCTCAATCAAACCAATATAACAACTTATCTCAATCAAACCTACATAAAACTTATCTCAATCAAACCTACATAAAACTGATCTCAATCAAACCTACATAAAACTTATCTCAATCAAACCTACATAACAACTTATCTCAATCAAACCTACATAACAACTTATCTCAGTCAAACCTACATAACAACTTATCTCAATCAAACCTATATAATAACTTATCTCAATCAAACCAATATAACAACTTATCTCAATCAAACCTACATAAAACTTATCTCAATCAAACCTACATAAAAACTTATCTCATTCAAACCTATATAACAACTTATCTTATTCAAACCTACATAACAACTTATCTCAATCAAACAACTTATCTCAATCAAACCAATATAACAACTTATCTCAATCAAACAACTTATCTCAATCAAACCAATATAACAACTTATCTCATTCAAACCTATATAACAACTTATCTCAATCAAACAACTTATCTCAATCAAACCTATATAACAACTTATCTCAATCAAACCTATATAACAACTTATCTCACTTCTCATCTCGTAATAATTGATACTTCTTGGCGTCGAGCTTGGCGAACAGAATCTTTCAGAAAAGAAAAAAAGAAAATATCTCACAGAAAACGGGTTCAATCGTGTTTATAATTTGTAGTTTATAGCAGTTATAGAAGAAAAGAAACGACACGTAACAAGGGAGGTAATTCAATAAATACTGCAACGTCATTTAAAATAAGAGCAGTTACTGTTACTGGTAACGGTGTTGAAATGGGTCATTGGGTTTTATAATTTCACCCCGCTATCCACGACCTTAGTCAAACTGGCATAATTTATTTACTTTTAAACGGCAATATAATGATAATATAATAGACTTTGTTAACTCATTATTTTGTATGTGCTCGCCATCAGGGGCGTGGTGGTGGTTGTATGGTATGGTGTCCATGGTGAGTCGTAGCTAGTTATTGTTTGGCGCCCTTTCGAGTCAACATTTTTCGCACCTTCCTCCCTATCTTAAAGGTCCAAAAACTTTTAACAGGCGATCTAGTTCGGCGCCATGTGCAGATGCACAACTCACAGTACCCTTACTGCACTACGGTAACCATGTTCCACATCTTTACTTATCTCGTTGTTTTGTCCTTTGACATGGACTCTTCACGGAGAGTTCAAAGGTTACTTACAGATTCATCCTTTCTAAAAGCGAAGGCAACTTGTTCAAAGTTCTGGATTGATTCTTTTTCCGCTGTGTCCAGAAAAAAAGGAAATATATTTGTTTGTATATGCACATAAATCTATTTATTGTGTGCCTGCATATAAATATATTTATTTGTGTTTACAAGTAAATCTACAAGTTATGTCAGACAATATGTGTGTCAGACAATATGTGTGTCAGATAATATATGTGTCAGACAATATGTGTGTCAGACAATATGTGTGTCAGACAATATGTGTGTCAAACAATATATATGAGTCAGACAATATGTGTGCCAGACAATATATGTTCATACAATATGTGTGTCAGACAATATGTGTGTCAGACAATATGTGTGTCAGACAATATGTGTGTCAGACAATATGTGTGTCAAACAATATATATGTGTCAGGCAATATGTGTGTCAGACAATATGTGTGTCAAACAATATATATGTGTCAGACAATATGTGTGTCAGACAATGCGTGTGTCAGACCCACCTTTGGGCTTGGAGTAAACCAACAGCAAGACATTTTGTTTGGGCGTGATAATGAGCTCCTCATAGTTCCTGTCGTTCACCTGCAAGACGTACTCACGGGTGACGCCACTGAAGTCTCCGTACAGGACATCAGCGATGCCATCAATGATGTCGTCGACTGTCACATCAATGTTCATACTGTCGTGAACAGACAAACAAACAAACAGGTCACACTAAACATGTGATGGCCTTGTGTGAGATGTTTAAGGATGAAATGTTTACAATGATATCCCATGACATTTCCTGTAGCGGGGTGTAATGTGTATAATGATATCATTTGACGGTCCCTGTGAAAATTAAATGAGTGTAATAATATCCAATGACAGTCTCTGTAAGGGTGAAATGTGTGTAATAATATCCAATGACAGTCTCTGTAAGGGTGAAATGTGTGTAATAATGTCCGATGACAGTCTCTGTAAGGGTGAAATGTGTGTAATAATGTCCGATGACAGTCTCTGTAAGGGTGAAATGTGTGTAATAATATCCGATGACAGTCTCTGTAAGGGTGAAATGTGTGTAATAATATCCAATGACAGTCTCTGTAAGGGTGAAATGTGTGTAATAATATCCAATGATAGTCTCTGTAAGGGTGAAATGTGTGTAATAATATCCAATGACAGTCTATGTAAGGGTGAAATGTGTGTAATAATATCCGATGACAGTCTCTGTAAGGGTGAAATGTGTGTAATAATATCCGATGACAGTCTCTGTAAGGGTGAAATGTGTGTAATAATATCCGATGACAGTCTCTGTAAGGGTGAAATGTGTGTAATAATATCCGATGACAGTCTCTGTAAGGGTGAAATGTGTGTAATAATATCCGATGACAGTCTCTGTAAGGGTGAAATGTGTGTAATAATATCCGATGACAGTCTCTGTAAGGGTGAAATGTGTGTAATAATATCCAATGACAGTCTCTGTAAGGGTGAAATGTGTGTAATAATATCCAATGACAGTCTCTGTAAGGGTGAAATGTGTGTAATAATATCCAATGACAGTCCATGTAAGCAGGGCCGGCCATAGGCCGATTTGACCGATGGCTCCTAATTGGGCCCCAGGCACATTCAACATATCATTATTAGTCGTGGCTCCTGTTACAAGCTTTAAAAGATTAGAAGAGGGGCCTAGCAATCATCCTTTAAATTGGGCCCTGCCATTTGTTAGGCTGGCCCGGCCTGTAAGGATGAAGTATGTATGATGATATCCTCCAGAGCTGCCACCAGCTAATCTTAAGGACCTTAACCAACCGTTAACTCATTATTTACAGCCAATGAGTATACCCAACTTGGCCTCATTGCTATGATCTTAAGGTTCACTGGGCCCAACATTGTTGTTACAGATCTACCGGCAAACGGTTCAGGAGGCAGGAGGAAAAGAACTAAGTCAATGTCGACAATTGCACGGTTTCATAAGAATTTGTTTTTTCTAGATATCAAAACTTACATGACCGGCTTCTCAACTCCACGTAAATAGAAAACAAGGGCAGGTAATTCTGTCACTCCCCATTCCTAGATACACACACACATAAAAAAAAAAGAATTGAAACTTGATTCAAACCAAACATATATAATTCATTGACAAAATAAAATATGCTTGATATACATCTAATTAAAAACATCTTTTAACAGCCTAGACATGTCAAATCAGGTTTTAAGAAAAATGTGTTGGGCATTCACTGATATGTGTCAAATATATATATATATTATGGTAGGCTACACCTCCATTTTACGACAATCAATCCCGTGCTGAAACCAGAACCGTTTTTAAGTTGTTTTTTTTTCTGGGGGGAGGGGGGTTCCTAGGGTTAGGGTATAAGAAATATTAGGGGGCCCATGGCAAAGGCAGCCTTGGAGTCCCCTTTTAGCATCAGGGCTGCCTATCCGTAACAAAGGCTCTGGTTTTAAAACAGCCCAGATAGTCAAACATGTATGAAACTATATAACAGGTGTCCCCAACTTTTTTTCTCGACGCAGACCGGTCGACGTTTGATAATTTCACCACGGCCCTCTTGGGAGGGGGAGGGGAGGGGGGCGATGATTATTTAATATTTTAGATTGTTTTGTTTGTTTTGATTTACAATTCCACAGCCGCTCACGGCCTCTCAGTTAACCGGTTAAACCTCAAGTCCGTGAAAAGTCGCACTATCCCGAGAGAAATACACCACAGTAAATAAAAAGGAAATAATTTAATGTTTCTTGGGCGGCTCAGTACCATTTGATCCACGGACCGGTCCCCCTAGCCTTGAAAGGTAGTAGAATAAGATGGGACGATGGCCTTGTTCTTCAACGAGGTTTTTTTTCCGGACCATCAGGTCGACAGTTTAGCGCTCTACACCTCTCGACCATCCGCCCCCCCCCCATTTTTAATCTCAAAAGCACCCCCCCCTTTAAAAACAATCTTGAGTGTAGCTGAGACCCTACCTCACCCCAATTGATTATGCGTGCCCCTACCCCAGGCCGCTTAAGTTAATCAGCACAGGATTCACGTCGCTACATCCAGATCACTGGTCACCATACTATGACCACTGGCCGCCATACTGTGACAACTGGCCACCAAACTGTGACCACTGACCACCATACTGTAACCACTGACCACCATATAGTGTCCACTGGCCGCCATACTGTGACCACTGACCACCATACTGTGACCACTGACCACCATACTGTGACCACTGACCACCATACTAGGTCCACTGTCCGCAATACTGTGACCACTGACCAACATAATGTGACCACTGGCCACCATACTATGACCTATGGCCACCATACTATGACCACTGGCCACCATACTATGACCATTGACCACTCACCTTGATTAGTTTCTTGTCGTGGGTCCTGGCGAAGAAAACCTCAGGGTCGTTTATGAAGGCCTGTGAGGCGGTGACGAAAAACGGGAACTGGATGCGGCACCGGGAACATGCTGTATATGAGAGGTGGGGGGGAGGGAGAGTAAACAAAAATATCTTACAAAAATGTACTCAATTGAATTACAAGAGATATCTTTAAAAACAGTTATTGCTCACCAGATGATATTATACTACATGTAATGTCGTACACTCATTACCATGTAATGTCATACTTTCATTCAATACCAGGTAATGTCATACTTGCAATCATTACCAGGTAATGTCATACTTGCATTCATTGCCAGGTAATGTCATACTTACATTCATTACCAGGTACTGTCATACTTTCATTCATTACCAGGTAATGTCGTACTTACATTCATTACTAGGTAATGTCATACTTACATTCATTACCAGGTAATGTCATACTTACATTCATTACCAGGTAATGTCATAATTACATTCAATACCAGGTAATATCATACTTACATGGTGCATCAACGAATGTCAGGGCAAAGTGTTTGTTTTTCACAAACTGAGGAAATAAAGAAACTGGGTCACTGACTCCGATAAATAAACACATACAGATATTGGGTCATATTGGGTCACTGACTCTGATAAATAAACACATACAGATATTGGGTCATATTGGGTTATATTGGGTTATATTGGGTTATATTGGGTCATATTGGGTTATATTGGGTCATATTGGGTTATATTGGGTTATATTGGGTTATATTGGGTTATATATAAACATAGACATGTTATTGATAGTGTGTGTATGTATGGACAAGTCCTTCCCAAATGTGGGTGATACCACCCCCTCTCTCCCCCGACGGACGTTGAAACTATTATGGGTGGGGGGTGGGGGGGCGGTGGAAGCTACGGGCCTAAATGGGAAGTGAAGGCGCTCTGTTAATTTAGGGAGGGGTGGAGGGCGGTGGAACACGGAGAACAAGCTTTAAGAAATGTGATTTTAACGACAATTCAAAGGTAAATCAATTATCCATGT
Source organism: Bulinus truncatus (assembly GCA_021962125.1). Lineage (NCBI taxonomy): Eukaryota > Metazoa > Mollusca > Gastropoda > Planorbidae > Bulinus > Bulinus truncatus. Next base: position 1,261,666 of record JAGDYQ010000049.1, on the reverse strand, counting down.
GGAAGTTCCATTTATTTGAATAATGTCAAAATATCTCTATCAGAGATGCAACTCGGGAGAGGGGAAGAGGCGGTCCAGATTCAAAAGTCCCCACGGGCCCCAGCTTGAAGGGGGGGGGGAGGGGTATTTAGTACATTATCTCATGTCATGATGTTGAATGTCAAAATGCAGGGGTTCCCAGAGAGACCAAGTTCCCCGGGCCCTGAAAATTTAGATGCGTTGCAAATTTTCAGCTTCTTCTTCTAATCACACGTATTCTAAATGTTTGATTTCGGTACATTTATATATATGAATTTAAACAGTTCCTTATAGAACAAAGTCACTGCCCTATGTAATATTTTATGTTAAATCAGATGGGGCAATATTCTGAGACTGTTATTTAAACCTTGGCTAGTAGAGTAGGGTGTATGTACATTTCAAGCAATTTTCCAACTGTGAAATATATTCTGTTCTTTGCGTTTTTTTCATTGCCAACAATTAGTTGTACGATATCTTAGTAGTGAGTCTTGTAAAAATTATATAAGCTTATTATGAGAGTAATGAACAAACTCAAAAATAGTTTCTTAGATATGGTCGTTCTGAGGACAATAAAGAATGTAATTGATTTTTCGAACCGTTTTCTTAACTCAAACGCTCCGTTTATTTATTTATTTAAATATTTCTTAAAGAAGAATTTGCTAATCGATTTTTGAGGCACTTTTTAGTGATAGATTTTTATTGAAATTCTGCATAAATGTTCTTGCTCCATGACAATGCATCATTTAATAATTAATTCTGCATGTTATTTTTTTTAACAAATAAGGGATGTAACCGTGTTTGATTAGGAAAAACCGCACTAATAAATGGGCTACTTCCCTTGCATTATTGATGATACATGTGCATGTTGGTACGTCAGAGCAGTACACACGCGTGCATTGCAAAACGGTTAGTTTTGATTGATGCAAATGTTGTTAAGAACTGCTATATATATATTATTAATATGCTTACAAAATTTAATGCTTAAGACCTAAATAGGTGACTGTTTATTTCACTTCGGAGATGGTTCAGTTCTTTAAGCGGAATATTAAAACAAGTTTTTTTTAAAAATAGCCGTTTTCTTAAATATATCTTTTTTTTTAAAATTTTGCAATGCACGCATGTTTTGACCTACCAGCATACCGGTAAACACATGCTAGCATAGAACTTGATCTGAAGCCTGAAGCATATAGATGCAAGGGAAGTAACCCATTTATTAGTGTCGCTCGTCATAGTTACATCCCTTAATTAGTTTGGGAATTTTTTGTACTCATATTGGTTAAAAAATTTAGAAAAATTATTAAATCATGCATTGTCATGGAGCAAGAGCATTTATGCATAATTTCAATAAAAATCTATCACTAAAAAGTGCCTCAAAAATAGATTGACAAATTTCTCCCCAAGAAAATAAACAGAAGTTTCGAGTTAAGAAAACGGGTATACCATAAAATAATGTACTGTCTGCGTCTCTCTCTCTCTCTCTCTCTCTCTCTCTCTCTCACTCTCTCTCTCTCTCTCTCTCTCTCTCTCTCTCTCTCTCTCTTTCTATTTTTCTTTCTCTCTCTCTATCCCCCCCCCCCCGCCTTCCCACCAATTCCGCTCCTTCCATTGCCTTTTGCCTTGGAAATATGTAATTTGCTATGCAGCAAAAGCATCCCAGCTTATATGACGTATGTTATTCGCGTGACTTGTGTGTGTTCACGTGACTAGCACACATACACATAGAAGAAAGAGGAAGATTTATAAAAAAAAAAAAAAGAGAGAATCAGAAATTGTTCCGAGTTTATGAGACCAAAAAATAGATGCTTTACCGTATCAACTGTATTTTTGTTTATTTCATAGACTAAACCAAACGTATCCCGGAAACACAAACACACAAAGAACAACGTAGCTACTGCATAATCCAATAGCTGTCGACTTTTGGTCGTCATGGTAACCTGTCAGTTCAGAGACTATTAACCAATCAGTGAGAATATAATGTAATAAGCTAGTTAATGTGTCACTGTCTTTTTAAAAATTTTCAAAAAGTTTATTTAAACAACAGTAATTGAGTCCTTCATAAGAAAAAATAGATGTCCGCGATTTCTGAAAGGAAATAAATTACCGGCTAAATGTAATACCGGCCAAATGTAATACCGGCTAAATGTAATACCGGCTAAATAATGAAAACACGAAGTGAATTATTGAACTGGTTGAAGTTTCAATTCGGCAGGATAATATAAAATATCGATACTTTAATAAAACTATACACTTTTTCTTTTAGTCGATATTTTCACAGAACTAAATACCGCAATAAAGTAAGAATCTTCACACAGTTTAAACTACAGTGTCCCGTGTACACTTTGACTTAACAACGTGCAGGACATGACGACAACACACACACGTACACAAGTCCAACGTGTACAAAATCGTTTAGAATCGATTGATTAACCCAAAAAAATTTTTTTCACTTTTTAAAATCCAAGACTTACCGAGGAAGCCCGGGGGAAGGGGTTGGGTGGGGGGGGGGGGAGTGTATGTTGTTAACGTGGATAATCCGTTAATCTATGCGTTGGTCAAAATCTTTGCAGCTGCTGCGGTTTACAATCACGTGACGGATGTCTTTCGACAGCTGCACAGCCATTAGATGCGAAAGATATTCAGTTTAAGGTATTCTAATATATATATATATATATATATATATATAAACAAGATGTATGTATGCTCGCTAAACTGTGAGGTCGTATTTTAAGTAAACTTCATATTTCTCAATTAAATGTAGCCAGTTTAAGGGAAAAGGGGGTGGGAGAGTACGTTGGATTTTTTTTTTTAATAACACTCATGAATGATAGTCTTGACAACTAAAGAGAGGGTGGTTTTTTTTTTTTAAATCGAGGGCCACAAGAGGTACTTAAATTTGGCAGAAGGACCGGATCAAGTGCAGATGGAGAAGTGTATTATATAAACTAATATAAATGAAATATGTACTAAATATTAAATTGCCGTAACGGGATGAAACCAACCAACAGGCCGTTCTTGGCCCACGGATCATAGTTTGCCCATATCTGGTCTATGTTTTGGTTCTGGAGTCTGTGTAGGTGTGAAAGCGTTATAATATGTAATGTGTTTGAGCTGCCTTAAGTGTTCTGGTTAGTAGCGTACCTGAGAAGGGACTAAGCGGGGGGGGGGGGGCGGGATGCAGTCCGTCCGGGTGGGAAGCCAAAGGCTGGCAGTCATAATGGGTACTCAAATATCAATATTTTCAGGCTTATTCGATATCGCTAAGTCACGTGTCAAGTGGTGTTATGTCAGCAACAGGATGGAGGAAGTGGGGAGCAGCCTTAACTTACGCCTGGGCCCCCCTGCCCATAATGGGTGGGTCGGCTACATTAATCTGTTATATAATAATTTAGCGATACGTGGATGTACCAGGCCCGTAGCGTGCGGGGGGGGGGGCGGGGGGGCGGGCTCCCTTGCGTTTTATCTTGCCCCCTCTGCTTATTTGTTCTACTTAGTAAAATGTACTACCTGCCTCCCCCTGCTATTGCCTGGCACCTGCTGTAGACTGCCTGGCCCCCATGTAGAATTTTCACGCTAAGGGGCTGGGATGTACGGAATGGTTTACGTCAGTTTGATGAGGGGGGGGGGGGAGTTGAACCTTGTTCAATGCGGAGCTAGGATTTGCAGCACTCGGGGGGACAAGGCAGATTCTCGCGCCGTAACTTATCCTTTCGTGACAGTTATTTTAAAATCAATTCGGCACCCTCAAGTGGCAGCGCTAGATGAACAGACAGACATCCTCCCTAAGGGGGGGGGGGGAGGGGAGAGGGGGGGAATACCCTAGTGAAGCCATTGCTTTCTTAATGTCTCCTCCCCATCATCTTGCAAGGCCACCTTCTTGGACTGACCCAATCCCATCCCACCCCACCCCCATTGCGACCCTGAGGTAGACAACCTATATATTCTTTAAATACGAAATAATAGCAAGTCATCGGAAACATTTTTTTGTGGATCCTGCTATTAATATTCTGTGGTGGAGTCTTCTCGCCGAGGCTGGAAAGGGGTCATCCATAAAAGACGTCCAGCAATTATTTAATATTTCGTTTTTTTAGATTAAGATTGTTTTTTTTTTTTTTTAATTTAAATATATTTATTTATTTTTTTTGTCCTGTATTTAATTATTCAATACAAAATAGACGAATTCAAATATTTCAGTCATTTTTTTTTTATTTTCAACACAAAATAAAAATCATTAAATATTTTCTAGAAAAAAAACTCTAAGAATTTAACAAAACCGTTATTTGAGACTGTATTGTATTTGACAATATAAAACTAACAATAAATTTTTTAAAGTAAAATTGAAGTGTATGGTAAAAATTTAACCACTCAGATTGTGAAAGATTGTTCCGATTTCTATCATGACTCGTGTCATTAAACTGGAATTTTTCTGCAGTAAATTTATACAAAAGCACTACATTGTGGTCATCCACTCTGTCCTCAACCCCCTCCCCCCCTATGTCCACTTTAGTCCACTTTTTTGCTGAACCCCCTTCCCCCCTCCCCTTTCGTGTGGACGTCTTTTATGGATGGCCCCAAAGAGTAATTTTATTAAATCAGCTCCATGACCATGAGGTCAGATGAAGAAGGTCAGGGTCATGGTGACAAAGTTATGTAACGTGTTACGCGGCACGTAACATTTTATTATTGTACAAGAACTTGTTGGGTAAACAACTTATTTATACGGAGATCAATCCAGGCTAGACAAGTGCTCTCCGTACGCTGACCTACTTTTTCAACACAGCGGTGACGTGCGAAACTTGTTGGTATTCCCTATGCGTCTATATTTAGATTCCGCCCGCCGACTTGACATTTTGTCCATAAATGAGAGCATAAAATAAAATAACAATTTGCAACATTTATTTCGGGGGGGGGGGGGAGGGGGAAGACTGAATTTGTTTTATGAATTTAAAAAAAAATATTTTGTTTTAAATATTTTGTTATTTGGATTATATTTTGTAATCCATTTGTTATTTTCTTGTTTTGTGAGTCCATTTGTCTTGCATAGCGCCTAAATAAGTTAAAAACGGATCTCTCCAGCTGTCTGTCTATCCATCTATATATCTATCTGTCTGTCAGTTCATCTATCTACATATATGTCTGCCTATCTATATATCTGTCTGTCTGTCTCTCTCTATATATATGATACAAAAACTTGAATCAGGGCTATTCACATGGGACAGGGGAGGGGGGGTTATGTAATAAGTGAATGGCCCCCTTATAAAATACATCTTATACATGTTTATGACTTAACGCCATTTCTAGATTTTAATTTCGAATTAAATTAATAAAGACAAGTATATTGCTAGATGGAATGATCTGGTTTGAACATAGATATTTGCCTGTCAGTGACATTTGTACCAATCTGATACACACATGTGTCTGCTAGTGACATCATATGTAACAATCTAATAAACATAATATGTGTCTGTTAGTGACATGTACTAATCTGACACAGAAATGTGTCTTTCAGTGACACGCTTACCCTCCTGGCACTGATAGAGGTCTGACACAGGTATCAATTAGTCTGACAGTGACAAGCGTACCTATATGACACAGTTAGCGGTCTGACAAAAATATTTTATTAGACAGATGAATAACTATACTCACCGTAAGTTCTTCTGACAGCCCATATCTTCAACAATATCGTCCATTCCTAACACCCGATCAACTGTTTCAATGTACACCCAGTGAAAACACTAATAAACACCAAGGTCCGTTATTTGTGCAAACATCAAAGTTTTCGAAACTGTAACATCAGCATTTCCCCTGTATACAGAACATTTTTTTTTTAAAAAGCGAACACGGTAACTTGTGTATTCATGTCAACAAACTGTTTTGTTGTGTGACCTTTGGACTGTGACCTGTGACCTCTTTATGCAGGGAAGTGACCCAGTTCGAGTGGCTCGCAAAACACGTAGCTGCCCTACAACTGGTGTTTCCCCAAGGCCAAGCGCTAGAGATAAATACGACCCCCCCCCCCCCATTCACAAAACCTGTCAGAATGTGAATCAAATAAACAAACCGAAGACTTAATAATAATAAAAAGGTTACAAATTATATTACTAGACCAAGGTTTAAAAAAAAACCAAGTATAACTGGATTTAAAAAATGGGTGTTGCAGCTGATGTCAGTAAAATAAGGATGATAACAAATGTGCATGAATCATCAATTCTGGAAAAAAATCTAAATTTAACTCGGTTGTTTTATTTATACAGTGTATCTACTGATGGACTATGCAGGAACACGATCATTAAATTAATCGAGTTAAATGGAGTTGTTGTTGTTTTAGTCTAAATAATTTCTTAAACATATTTTTTTTTAAAGTTAGTTACTTTCTATGTTTCTTTTATTTCTCCCTTTCTCCGTTCTATACAGTTATCTGTTACATCATCTCTATCTGTGTCTTACTACCATAATATACTTATCTCTCTACTAGATTCAGTGCTAGCCAATCTACTCACGTATCAACATATTCATCAAATTTCAATCAAAATGTTCATATGTCTACATTCGAATCGTTAAAAAATATCAGACAGATACAAAAATGTTCCAATAAAAATATCAGTTAATTCGTTTGTTATTTAATTCATTGAAAGAAATGCACCAAAATTACATGTCCTAACACTTTTGGGGGGTAAAATACTGTTTATTTTCAGATTGGAAAAATATCATTTTCATTATTTGTTCCATCCCTGTAAGGATGGGATAATTCTACCAAATATCCTGTAAACCTCTAATGGGCTGGTTTATTAGTAGTTCACCTTGCCATTCAGCGGCGGATTACGGTCAGCTGGGGTACCGGTCGCAAAATAAAATAATAGGCCCCTTCACATAGACTTTGGCATCAAATGTGAAAAATTGCAAGTGTTTTTTGCGTGACCGCCTAATGCACCCACCGTTCAGCCCGTAGCGTGAAAATTCTACAGGAGGGGCCAGGCATTCTACAGCAGGGGCCATGCAATAGCAGGGGTGGAGTACTATATTTTACTAAGAAGAACAAATAAGCAGGGGGCAGACAAAACGCAGGGTGACCCGGCCCCCTGCCCCCCCCTCACGCTAAGGGCCTGCCACCGTTTAATCCGCCTCTGCTGGCATGTTGTTTGTTTCACTTTACGTTTGCAGACCAACATATATTGCATTAGGTCAGGGCTCGGCAACCTACGGCTCGCGAGCCGCAAGTGGCTCTTTCGAAGTCAAGTTGCGGCTCTTTCGATGTCAATTTGCGGCCTAATCAAATACCATAATACTGAAACAACAATTTTAGTGGCTCTTTAAAAATTGAGAAAATTGTAAATTATAACTTATGGCTCTTCCGTCTCAAAAGGTTGCCGACCCCTGCGTTAGGTCAATTAGAAAAAATACATAAGGGAGACTACTTTCAAAACAGAACGGATGCTCTACAAGTATTTTCATAAGTTACAGATCTTTGCTGTCTATTCATAGTTTGGCTGCTAATCACATGTGAGGAGCTATTGAGCACATGCAAAATGGAGAAACCGTGTTTGACTTACTGAGTGAAATTACGTTTGTAAAATTCATGGTTTACATTAGACTTACTTTCTAGGAAATTCCTTTGTGTGAATATAAAAAAAATATATGTACTAAAAAATCTGCGTAGCGTCAGAGCGAAAGTGAGAAGTAAAGGGAAAAAAGTGGCTTTAAGTGTGTGTGTGTGTGTGTGTGTGTGAGAGAGAGAGAGAGAGAGAGAGAGAGAGAGAGAGAGAGAGAGAGAGAGAGAGAGAGAGAGAGAGAATGAAATGCACCAAGCCTACAAGCGGCCTGGAATGTAAATTAATCTCCAAATGCAATGTGTTTTTAGCGGAAATTTTTTTACGTTTTTGGGGGAATGTATTTACCGGACAATACCGGTATATTTCGGTCATCCGGCAATAAGGGGGGAAAACTCCTCACCAGAATAAGGTTTATCTCAATTGGTTTCGTTAAGGCTAATCACAGAAATGTAAGCATTGAAAAATGTGTAAGTGATATACTAGTCTGCCAGTGTATACACTTGATAGGTAGGAACATGAGTTCAAGTACTGCACGCAAATATTTTCAGTAAAATAAATCCCGTTACAGTACATTGATGCGTTGAATGTTATGAGGCAAACCTATGGTAGACAGATGTTTTGTGAAAAAATAATCACTTTGAAGTAATTAAAAAAAAAATTGATTGTTAATTTATTTGAAAGTAAACCAATTTGTATTGGGCCGGACAGGATTTACATGTTTTCATAAGAGAATCTTTACTTCAAACAAAAAAAAATCAACAGTCTTCACAAGAGTTGGCACGTTGGTGCTAAATAAACAGACGCCTTACAGAATTACTCTGCGCTTCTCCCCAGTGGGGTAGCGAGTTTAACTCGCGCCCGGGGTACAATACCTTTTTAGCGCCCCCCCATTCGAAAACCATATGATATTATATGCAAAATATACCATTTAGCGCCCCTTTGTGAGTAGCGCTCGGGGCATGATGCTCCCCCCTTGCCTATCTCCTCGCTACGCCACTGCTTCATCCCCCCTCTTCTAATAATATATAGCTAACAGATGTAATAGCAATATCTTCAAAGGTGTATGTGCTTACCTGGTAATCGCCTCCATCTCGGGTGTCGACGTCTGATATCCTGTTTATCGACCCCCGTATCGATCAATTAACTTCTAAATGACCTAATGAATGCCTGTCGTTTGGCTAAGTTCGCCGTCTCGCTGAAAGTTGATTTTTCTCCCTTAACGTCATCAAATTGATGTAAATATCGGTCACGTGACCCCCCCCACCCCCATCTGTCCGACCATTTATCTGACTGCTGTGTGGGAAAACCATCAAACTTTCACAGAGCAGTGTAAAATCAACAAATCAGTGAACGGAGAAGAATTTTTATGTTTTGCTAAAGCGTGGATATTTTTGAACAGTTTGATCTATGTTTATGGGTTTTAATAGACTCAATAGATGGGTTTTAATATACTCAATACTTTTAAAACGGGTTCTAATAATAATAGATGGGTTTTAATAGACTCAATAGATGGGTTTTAATAGACTCAATAGATGGGCTTTTTAATATACTCAATACCTTTACAATGGGTTAATAATAATATGTACGGCCGTCAGATAAAAATGATTCTTTCAACTGGTCCGCAAATCACAACAAAATGTCAAGCTAGTTGAAGTCCAAGTGAAATGTCAAGTCAGCTATATTCAATAATTAGTCAAAAATTAGTCAAAGTTACATGAACATTATATACACTGATACAAACATAGACTTTAAGAGGGCGGAAGAAAGCAGAGGGAAGAGGCGGGGGACCACGAGTTCACAGAATACATTTTTTAAGAATTAGTTTCTTAGAACTATTTTTATCATTGGACTATTTCCTGAATGTTTCCCTATAATGCACAGTTGATGGGTTATGTAAATCCAGAGGCCAATAATCTCTCTTTTCTTATTTATAGATTAATATCCATACAGCCTCCTGCTACCAGTGCCGGATTAAACACCCCTGAGGCCCCAATCACATTGGTGATCCACGTCCCAAATATTTTTACTTGTAATTAAATTTGTTTTCATTACTCATTAGGACTACTTTCTTCAACAGCACTGGAATATAAATTTATTGTGTATTATTCTTTTTGTATTTAAAATCAGTTAAATTCAATAAAAAACAAAACTTGTAGAGCTTTAGTAGCTCAAAACTATGAAATTATTTTTTTCAATGTATTTTTAGAAATAAATCATGGTAACAGGGGAGCCTAATATCACTGCAAAATAAAAATGTTGCATAACAGGTTAAATGACCTATATATGGAGAAATTGTACATTCTGATCACTTGATATTTCATCTTGCCCCTAAAAGGTGCAATTCAAGATATTGAAAAAAAAAACTATTTTAAACATCAAAATTTCAAAATGTAATCATTTCAAAATATTATTTTTTATTAAAATCAAACTTCCAGAATTAATTGTATTGCTATTTCATCCGATACTAAATATAATGTATGTCATGCATTCATCCTGCCTTTGCTGTATGGTTGATACTAGTAGGATGGGGCTTTTAATGTGTATATATATACATATATATGTATATATATATATATATATATATATATATATATATATATATATATATATAAGTATGTATATACAGTGGATTCCGCTTAATTGGGACACCGCTTAAATGGGACAACCGCTCATTTGTGACAAATATCAAAGAAACCAAATCAAGTAGCCAATAGTAAATGTGTATGTTTAATTGGGACAGCCGCTTAATTGGGACAAAAAGCCGCGGTCCCGATGTGTCCCAATTAAGCGGAATCGAGTATATATATATAAATAAAGGGTATATACTGATAGGAAAATGTGTGATGCCCCACTCTTTACTTGATGCCCTAATTCCGCGCTTATACTGCTTTTAGGTTCACCCAGTTATGTCTGCTACCAATCATAGTGTGTGAATCAGTGTGCATGTGTCCAGACTTTACTTACTATAATGAAGGCCCATCTGAACACGTGACACGGAGCCAGGGGCGCCGAGAGCCAACAAGGGCCCCAGGGCAGGACATCTTTGCGGGCCCCTTTATAAACAATGAGTCGTGAAAAAATTGACATGGTCCGGGCGGCCGGGCCCCATTACAGATCCGGGCCCCCTGGCAATGACCCTCCCCCCCGACCCCCTCTCTCGGCGTGCCTGCACGGAGTCCCGGGGTTGAAACGACTTAACAAGTTATTTAGATGGGAAGGGGAGATCAAAGGCGACCTTTATTTTTTTTTTAAATTGTTAAGGGTCCTTAAATTGCAAGCGGCAGCTTTTATTTCGTTATTGCCTGGGGGCCACCAAATACCCCACCCCCGCCCCCCTCCCCCACCCCCTAAAGGCTAAGAACGGTTCCGCCTTAAACCCTCATTTTTAATGGATTTTTTTTTAAACACCGGATGCTACAAATGTGAAATAATCTCGAGCTGGATATAGACGAGCGGCGGATACCTGTCTGGATTCACACCTCCACCTTTTCTCCCCTGTTCTCCTTACAAAATCACAAGAGCATCCGAGTTGAATATTGTCACATTTTATTTCCGGTTCTAGTCCGTTGCATCTTGCTGAGTTGATGAATGAATGAAACTACGTCACTGGTAAAATTAACCAGTAAAAATAGACCAAGTGTCGTCACTGTGTTACTTTTTTTTTCCAATATGGTCCTTCCCCCCCCCCTCCTCAGCCATTGAAGTCAAAGTTAGCATTACATATAATACAGTTGAGATTTGAACATTCTGCAATATTTTTTTTTTTTGTTTACTTGATTTTATTATCTCATTGGAAAAAAGTCTAGAATGTTCTTGTTGCAGAACATACCAGCTTCAAATAGTCACGTGACCTTACCTTAGTTCTCGTGAAGTTTTTTTGTCTAATCAGTCAAACGTCGAACTGTGCGCCGTGTTATTGTTTATCACTAGGAGAAAGAAAACAGGGTCACGTGGCTAAAAATACACAACACGCGACCTTCAGCTGCAGTGTCGAGTGGTGAACCAATGTCAAACACATACCATGTTCTTTTATACATTGTACAGTTTCTGTTAACATTTTACCCATGAATATCAAATAAACTAATGGAAATATATAATTTACATGTCAAGATACTTTATAAAATATATTATTACGCCATAACAACAAATAATTGAATCTATTGTTCACGGATTTTCAGCTACGACCTTCATGTACGCGGCCTTCACCTTCGATGAGGTTATTTTAAACCCAAGTGCATTATGGGATATGTTTAGTTTCTGTTAGAATGTGCGTGTAAGCAGTCCTATCCGGTAAACTTCGTGTTGTGTGTACCGTCAAGAAACCAACTTAACTTGTTTTAAAAAAAAAAGTTGACCTATTTTAACCCCTATTTTTTCCCCCCTTTTTGACGACTGTATAAAATAAACTTCGTCCGAGACACAGACTTCATTTGAGAGGTGGGGGTACAGACCGGCAGTCATCGTCTGCTGTTTCAAAAAAAGAAAAAACCTGTTAGCCTCTCTCTCGTGTGTGTTGAATCGTGTCATCAACGATAACAGCAGACGACTCTGTCGATGTTGGGAAGATCTTCTTGTCTTGTTTATCCGATTCGTTTATTTCGTCGGGATATCTCCACTCAGTTATCACTTGTTTTGAAGCATATTAGTTGTATTTTTTTTTATATCACCGCGACCACTGCTCGTCCAGTGAAGAGATTAGCGTCATAAATAGTATGTTTGTTTATTTTATTGTTCCTAGCATTCTGTGGATACTGTATTCAGTCTCACCCAGCCGAAACGGCTGATATGTATAGAAATAAAACTCAACACAGTAAGTATTGTCTTGGTTTCTTTATTATTTGCTTCTGTACAAAAAAAAAACCTCAAATATTTTATGTTAGGTTATTTTATTTTTACATAGAATTAGATCGAGGCTTGCGCACGAGCATAGCGCGTGCATCACATTCATCACATTTGACCTAGTTGGACGTGTTAAATAGGTCACTGGAATGTGGCTGGAATATTTAAAGTAAAAAAAAATGTTACAAATTATTCAGTGTGAGAGTAGCGATGTTATCACTCTCATGTGTTTTGTGTTCAGCTCACGATTCTCTACCAGAACATTCACTCAATCACTCACGTTTTCTAGCTGATCGATTTCACCCTCCCACACACACACACACACACCCACAAAGAACCGCTAGGGGAGCAATTCTCATCTTTGTGAAGTCCATTTTTTTCAAAATGTTTTGAAACAGCTTGAGACTCATCTTTGACTCGCTTGTTTTCACTTGGTTTGTATTATTATTAGTTCTGTTATAAGTGGTGTTACAACGGTAAGTTTGTTTTATGTTATTTTAATTATGTTGAAAATATAAACACAGGATTAGATAAGAAGTGTAGTGGTTTCTTAATTTACTCCCATGCTTCGTCTTCCCACGTTAATGTTAACAGGTATAAATACTATACAGATGTCTCATAGAATAAAGTCATATTTCATTCCCATACAGATGTCTAATAGAATAAAGTCACATTTTATACCCGTATAGATGTCACATATAGTAAGTCATATTTCCTACCATACAGATGTCACATCCCATACAGATGTCACATCCAATAAAGTCATATTTCATACCATATAGATGTCACATCGAATAAAGTCATATTTCATACCATGCAGATGTCACACAGAATAAAGTCATATTTCATACCATACAGATGTCACACAGAATAAAGTCATGTTTCATACCATACAGATGTCACACAGAATAAATTCATATTTCATACCATACAGATGCCACATAGAATAAAGTCATATTTCATATCATACAGATGTCACACAGAATTAAGTCATATTTCATACCCATACAGATCTCACATAGAATAAAGTCATATTTCATTTTAACATACCAATGTTTTCGCTAACGTTCATATCGTTACGTTACATCTCAATGTGATTTCACTTTGAACCATGGAGTGTAACTGAAGTCGGAAGTATCAGTTCCTTGAATTCAGTGGTCACTTGAGCAGTGATAGCTGACATGGCCAGGGGTGTATGAGTTGGTCAACGATGGTCAACTGTGGCTCTTTTAAGCTTGCATGGGGGGCATTAACTGAGTTGGTGCGGCACCCACGGAATCATTTTGTTGTTGTTGTTTTCCATATCAATTGTTTACTTAATTTCACCGGTTCTTGTAAAATTGACTATGTTTGGGGCTCGATAAAGAAATGTAGTTTTATACTGCTTGGACTTATAGCGTGACGACTAAATCTTGATTTAAAATGTCAAGTGTATGGAAGTGAAGGTGAAAGTATCACACACTGTGTTCAGATGAATTTCATTTTGAAAACCAGCACACAGTTCATACATAACTGAACTATTCACACACAAAGCTAATTTACTTCTCAAAAAATTCATTTAAACTAACTATTCACACACAAAGCTAATTTACTTCTCAAAAAAAGTTCATTTAAACCAAACACAAAGCAAATTCTCAAAAAAAAAAAAAAAAAATTCAAACCACACGCCAAGTCCACTTAAAACTCATTCAAACCACATACAAATTGTATTTAAATAAAACATAAGATTACGTTTATTTTGACACAAACAATTTTCATTTATAACCAAATACAACTTTTTTTAAAATTGTAATTGCTTGAAATAGTTATTGAACACATGATTTTCAAAATTAAAGTGTGTTGTGTTTACTTCAGACCATTGAAGTGTGATATGCCTGAATATACCAGTGTCCTGAATATACCAGTACTAACACCTTACTTATAAATGCGTACATATGGCCTATATGCAATTTCATCCATTTACAAATATTTCCTTCCTTACATTCGTTTGTACCACAGCGCCGAATTGAAGTCCCCCTTTTTTGATTTTTCATTTTTAAAATTAATTTTTTTTTAATTCAAAAAAGATTTATTATCATATTTGTCATGACACAGCAACAATACAGCCTGCTGACTTGTGTGATAATAAGTCCTGCAGCCAATACACGTAAGATTAATTCTGTACGTACTATCACTTCAATACATGTCTTTCAGGGGTAATTTTATGTGTAATATATATATATATATATATATATATATATATATATATATATATATATATACAGTGGATTCCGCTTAATTGGGACACCGCTTAGTTGGGACAGCCGCTTATTTGGGACAAATCTCAAAGAAACCAAACCAAGAAGCCAATGGTAAATGTGTATGTTTAATTGGGACAGCCGCTTAATTGGGACAAAAACCCTCGGTCCCGATGTGTCCCAATTAAGCGGAATCGACTGTATATATGTATATATATATATAAAGTGGTTGAACTCCTATTTATGTCCGTCGTGTTATAAAGAAATAACACTGTAATATACTAATATACAAAAGTCTACAGAAAAAACAAAACGTGTGTTGTACTGTCAATAGTAATAACAAACGATACATGTGGTTGCAATACACACTTATAGTGCAGTGTGTATTACTGTTCATCTTAATAGGTGTGGTATAAACTAAACTGTTCTAACTACATAATCCCTATGTATGCCGAGGTTACGGGCACAGATGAATTCTACACTTCATCTGCCCGATGGTCCCTTTTAGAGTTTAGGGAACTTCAACTGTTTCTTTTTCAATTAGGTAGAGATGGTCTGTGATGTAGTGATGGTCACTGTAATGATGAGATGGTATTGCTAGAATTTGAGTCAATGCCGTCGGTAGGTAATATTGAAAACCGTTTCCATTGGTCCAGCCGCTACATCTACGATAAATAGATGCAGTAGCCCTGAAAAGATAGTACTTCAATCAATCATCATCTAGAAATTTAAGTGCAACAATACAAAGTCTCTGGAATTCCTTCATCACTTCTAGACATTTATGTATGTAAATTTTCTAGGACTCATTTATGTTTATAGCAATACAAAGTCTCTTTGGGATTCCACCATCAATTTCATGTACATGTATATAAATCCTATAGGACTCAATCACCAGACCATTTTTAGACATTCCTGTTTATAGCTATAAAAAGTATCTTGGATTCCACCATCGATTTGTAGACATTCATGTTTTGGTATATAAAGTCTTTAGGATCATTAGACAGCTTGTAGACATTCATATAGAGGTATATTAAGTCTCTGGGACTCGACCATATACAGCTTGTAGACATTCATATAGAGGTATATTAAGTCTCTGGGACGACCATGTACAGCTTGTAGACATTCATATAGAGGTATATTAAGTCTCTGGGACTCGACCATATACAGCTTGTAGACATTCATATAGAGGTATATTAAGTCTCTGGGACGACCATATACAGCTTGTAGACATTCATATAGAGGTATATTAAGTCTCTGGGACTCGACCATATACAGCTTGTAGACATTCATATAGAGGTATATTAAGTCTCTGGGACTCGACCATATACAGCTTGTAGACATTCATATAGAGGTATATTAAGTCTCTGGGACTCGACCATATACAGCTTGTAGACATTCATATAGAGGTATATTAAGTCTCTGGGACTCGACCATATACAGCTTGTAGACATTCATATAGAGGTATATTAAGTCTCTGGGACGACCAGATACAGCTTGTAGACATTAATGCTAAGGTTTCTGGGACTCCGCGGAGTAGTTTAAATAACACCTGTTTCCTCTCAAACAAAAAAAAACCTTTTACCGATTCAATCGATTCATCAGTTATCGTAAGGACGTTTATCACTGAAATATTCCGGCAACCACTTTAAATATAACAGCAGATATATAATATAATAACATATATATATATATATATATATATATATATATATAAAAATATATATATATATATATATATATATATATATATATATATATATATAAAATAACTGATATAGACAACTGATATATTTAGTTGTCTGAAGTAAATGCGATTAACACCTCGAAGTCTGCTGCAACATGTTTGTCCTGTTTCTTCCTGGTTTTCTGCACCTCACCTATATCACTAATTTCGCATTAACCCTTTACATTCTCTGTGCTGACATTACTGCTGATATTCTTGTGTCATCGATAAGGTTAACACTCCCATCCCCCCCCCCCCAAATAAATCCTGTTACAATTTACTTAGAAGAGCAGAAAGTTGAACGTCTGATGAAACTGGATATGAGTGTAGTAGGCTAAGTGCACTGAAAGGTCATCATGACCTGTCTGTGATGTAAAAACTAGTGATGCAATCCTTTAGTTATTGTGTTGTATTACGTCAGTATGTTAGATGAGCGCCAGTTGAAACTGTACATCGCCCAACTTTATATTTGGCCCACAAGCTCACATACAACTCCGTCACACACATAACTGTATACTCAAACTGGTGCATCCCTTGTTCATGATACTCAAACCGGTGCATCCTTTGTTCATTATACTCAAACTGGTGCATCCCTTGTTCATTATACTCAAACTGGTGCATCCCTTGTTCATTATACTCAAACTGGTGCATCCCTTGTTCATTATACTCAAACCGGCGCATCCCTTGTTCATTATACTCAAACTGGTGCATCCCTTGTTCATTATACTCAAACCGGCGCATCCTTTGTTCATTATACTCAAACCGGTGCATCCCTTGTTCATTATACTCAAACTGGTGCATCCCTTGTTCATTATACTCAAACCGGCGCATCCCTTGTTCATTATACTCAAACCGGCGCATCCCTTGTTCATTCTACTCAAACCGGCTCATCCCTTGTTCATTATACTCAAACCGGCGCATCCCTTGTTCATTCTACTCAAACCGGCGCATCCCTTGTTCATTATACTCAAACTGGTGCATCCCTTGTTCATTATACTCAAACTGGCGCATCCCTTGTTCATTATACTCAAACTGGCGCATCCCTTGTTCATTATACTCAAACTGGCGCATCCCTTGTTCATTATACTCAAACTGACGCATCCCTTGTTCATTATACTCAAACTGGCGCATCCCTTGTTCATTATACTCAAACCGGCGCATCCCTTGTTCATTATACTCAAACGGGCGCATCCCTTGTTCATTATACTCAAACCGGCGCATCCCTTGTTCATTATACTCAAACTGGCGCATCCCTTGTTCATTATACTCAAACTGGTGCATCCCTTGTTCATTCTACTCAAACTGGCGCATCCCTTGTTCATTCTACTCAAACCGGCGCATCCCTTGTTCATTATACTCAAACCGGCGCATCCCTTGTTCATTATACTCAAACCGCCGCATCCCTTGTTCATTATACTCAAACCGGCGCATCCCTTGTTCATTATACTCAAACCGGTGCATCCCTTGTTCATTATACTCAAACCGGTGCATCCCTTGTTCATTATACTCAAACCGGTGCATCCCTTGTTCATTATACTCAAACTGGTGCATCCCTTGTTCATTATACTCAAACCGTCGCATCCTTTGTTCATTATACTCAAACCGGTGCATCCCTTGTTGATTTCACTGTATTCAACATAGTTTCAATTGATTGTTTTGTTGTTTGTGGTATAATTGAAGTCATTGTTATACCGCCATCTCTGTCGTCTCATACATTTAGCGGTAATTTCCGAAAAAAAAACACTTGGTGTGTAGATATCTATTCAAAGTTGACTTCATTTCAGTTTATATGGACTGATTTGATGTACATGCAGTTTTTTTTTTTTTTGAAGCTCCTGAACTCTGTTGAGATTGATTATATCGCTTTAAGAAGATTATGTGTGTGTCTTGTCATGATTGTACGTAAGTCTTTGTCTCCTGGCGGCATTAAGTTTTTCTTTAGTTAATCCAGAGGTCTCGTGCGTGGTTAGGTAGGTCTTTGTGATTTGACAGGTCTTTTGTCGCGATTGTTTATAAGGAGTCAATGGAAGACAAAAACGCATCACTTATCTCCTATGGATTTCTAGAATCTTGACCAGCATTCTTCATGATAATATTCTTAATCCAAAAAAATAATAATAATCTTTAAAAAATGGCATCATGTAATGGTTTTTGTTGGTTTTTTTTAAAATCATTATTCTCCATTGTAGTATTCTTTGACCATTTCCTTTGCCCTCGCGTTCTCTCTTGTTGTGGCTCTAAAGAAGATCGTGGCAGGGCCGTCATTAGCTATGAAATGATCCAGCAAACTGGTTTGTGTGTGAGAGATCAGAAGGGCCCACGTCGGTATAGATTTTCAGGGGCCCAAATTAGCTGTTGGCAGCCCTGACGTGTCTAGGTTTGATACTTGATGCATTTTTTTATAAGGATATATTGTGCTCCCCGTTGTGATTGTGGATGATTTAGCTTGTATCGTATATTAACATTGTATGAAGTGGTCACTGTCATCTCTTTAGTAAATGCTGAAGTTTATAGTGGATGCCTCATCTCGACCCCTGGTAACAACCAACTGCACATCTGTTATTGTCGTCATACTCTCTGTCCAATATCCTGGTATCTCTTCATGTTTATTTAACGATTTGGTGTGAGAGAGTAATAGTTTGACTCACACTCAACTACTTTGTTTATGTCTGCAGACACACTTGTAAGTGCATGTGAATACTTCAAACCGGAACAAATAAACCGGGACATTACCTTGTTTGTTTTCTTTGAATTTGCCAAGTGTCGTCACAAGTTTGGCTACACGTTTAGTCAACTGATATTCAACTATTATTTCTCCCGGAGTAACATTGATATTCAACCAGTTTTTCCCCCTATGTAACAGATATTCTAAGCATTGTTTTTCGCTTTGTAACGTTGTTTCTCCCAGTGTAACATCGATATTACAACTATGTTTTCTCCCTGTTAAACTATGATTTTCAACCACGATTTCTCCGTGCATCACATAGTTTCTCCGCTGTTTATTTAAAGTATATTTGTAAACATTATCTCAGCATTTCTTGTTGACATTGTGTTTCAGAGCTACATTTTATTTTTTATTGTGGAAGAAATGCAGCCTGCGAGGGGGCCAGCACATTGTTGACGGTATTTCACCTGTGTCCTCACTGAGCCAATGGTAAATAAATGTGTCTTCAACATTCGGTAGTTTTCTATTCTTGTTATTTGTTGTCTTGTTTATTCTTTATTTATTACCTTCTTATTGCTCTTTATTTCGTCGGTGTTCGTTTCTTTACTACTTCCTACTCTTTATTTTCATTTTGATTCCTTTATTGCGCTTTAGTCAGTGGTTTACTGACTTTAAACAAACAAGCAATTAAGCCTGTTCCATTCTGGACACAGGACGTGTTAGCGCATTTTCATTTTATGTATCAGTACGTTTGTTATCTTTCAGTATCTATTTGTAAATTTTGGAAATGTTTATAAATTCAATTGTGTAATGCATATATCTGAAAAAAGATATTAAAAGGACAAGTAAGTCATGTTGAATAACTGTTACAAAAATAAATAATGATTACGCCCCTTTGATTAGCTTTTATTATTTATATTTAAAATATAAGCAAAACGGTACATAACAAACTCTTATATTTTGGCCCTGAGAGGTCAAATCGCGAAATGGACTTTTGATGTACACTTGGCAGGCCAAGACCTACACAATGATATATACATCATGGGTCTAGGACTTATGGTTGCTGAGATATAGGGCGGTCCATTATTTATATAGCTTATATAGTAAAAAACGGTACTTTATAAGGCCCCTTTTACGGCCCTGAGAGGTCAGATCGCGAAATGGAAAAAAGCTATTTCTTGGCAAGCCAAGACCTACAAAATGATATATACATCATGGGTCTAGGACTTATGGTTGTTGAGATCTAGGGTGATGACAGACAGACAGACGAAACGGGGACAATAGAGCATTTTTTTTCGAAAATGCTCTAAAAATTGAAATCTTGATTTGAATGAAAAGGGTCAGGGGACAGAAATGGAACTTTTCGAAGAGAAAGAAGATATGTGTGTACCATTCGATAACTCTATTGTTTATGTACTGCAATATATTGTGTACCATTCAATAACTCCTATTGTTTATATTCTGCAATAAATCATGTCCCTCCTCCTCCCCCCCCCCCCAATAGGCAGCAATTATTTTAAGCAGCAGGTGAAAGACTTTACGACTTGACCTCAGGAGTTCATACCGTCAGCAGATATATTCTACGTCAGGTAGTCAGCCGGGCACCTCGTGATATGGTACGTGAAACCACGTAGGGTCTTATTATAGTAACACACTTTTCTTCAAGATAGCAAGGGGGTGGGGGGGGGGACTTGAAAAAAAACAACAACTAACATTAGACGTACTATTGCGGAGTTCTATTTAATTTATTCAACACACAGTTTTTTTTTTATCAGCTGTGGGGTCTGGTGGCTGATACGCTGGTTATCAAATCTGCAGGCAGTGGGTTCGAACCTCGGAATTATTCCATTCAGGAAGGTGATCAACAAGGATTGGCGAATTTCCCCCCACGACCAGGTCATGTAGTACGCATCGCTTCAGTGACTACATTAAAACTGTTATAACTCTCAGGTGTAATTTACCAGTTGCACCCATTGGCAGGTATGTGGTTTATACAATATTGATATGAGTTATGAACTTAAGGTTTGCAGGTGGGTGGTTTTTAAGGGACGGATGGTCGTGTGGTAAACAGCTGTCGACTGTCAACCTGAAGGTACCTGGTTCGATCTCCGGTGAGGACCAAGGAAATTTTTTCAGGTCTTGACTATATCTCCCGAGGTGCCTCCATGGCCATTGCACTATCGGCTATGGTGGGGATGAAAGAAGGGGCACCATAAAAACCGTCCCATGAGTGGTTTACAGCATCTAAGAGATTTCATCTCATCCTTACAGGGACTTCACCCTCTCCCACCCCATTCAGCGGTCACATAGTGTCCGCGACACATTTAAAGAAACACAAGTGAAATCTCTCTACTTTTAGTAACAAAATAAAAACATTGTTTGATTTTTTTTAAGCATGTTTCATCCATACATACAAACACTTTCAATGTATTGTTTTTATTTACTATTAACAGGACTAATGCTTACTGTATAATGTGTAGATGTTTTAAACTTGTATTGCCAGTTTGGCGGTTTTCTCCGCTAGTTTGGGCGGTTTTCCGGGCATTGGCGAGTGTTCTAGCTCACTGGCGTTGGCTGTTATTTTTTTTTTTTTTTTTGGCTTTAACGCTTTAGATTAAATACATTCGAAA
Organism: Bulinus truncatus; assembly: GCA_021962125.1. Classification (NCBI taxonomy): domain Eukaryota; kingdom Metazoa; phylum Mollusca; class Gastropoda; family Planorbidae; genus Bulinus; species Bulinus truncatus. The sequence continues at coordinate 1,240,007 of JAGDYQ010000049.1, read as the reverse complement.
AAAAAAGATTAATTAAATATACGTTTAGAAGTAAATTTTGACATTTCTGTCAATATTTAATAATTGGGCTGTCTTCATTAAAATCTGGCAACACTGTAATCAAAACTAACACCTTCTGTGTGTCAGCAATTGATTTTATGTCTGGCATGCGTCCAAAGTGTTCTATTTTTTTTTAAAACACATTCAATATATTAATGTGAAAATGATAAAAAGTTACATCTTGTTGTAAATTCTGTGAGTTTATTTTTCTTTGACTTCTGGGGCAACAAACCCATTTTTTATTTTCATGGGGCATAAACTTATTTAGCTTCTCAACTCATACAATTAGCTCTACCAAACATAAGCTGAATTAGCTTCTCCACTCATACAATTAGCTCTACCAAAAATAAGCTGATTTAGCTTCTCCACTCATACAATTAGCTCAACAAAACATAAGCTGATTTAGTTTCTCCACTCATACAATTAGCCCAACCTAACAATATCATTTCTAGAGCTTTAGCCCTCTAAACTCTAAGTGTCGTCCAATTTTATTCTACACTTACAACATTTTGGGAAATGGAATATTTAAAAAAAAAGATGTAACGATTCTTTTTATCGAAATAGATGGCTTATGCATAAATTACTACTTATGCTTGAATGCCAATAGTTAATCGATTTAGTCTCAAAAAACTCATAAATGTATTCTCCCATGTTTTCACTTAATTTACTGTTGGCGTCAGATATCAATTTGTTTGTTTTAGCAGAAGAAGTATTAGTGACATTGCTGTTCAATTTGATGACATTTTATTAAAACAAAACACAAATATATTTTGTTTCAGAACGTTTTCCTATACCTTTTTTTATTATTTATTATAAATCTTTATTTCTTTGCAACATACTCTACCAGAGCGTACATTTTAGTAATTTTAGCCAGGGGGGGGACATTAAAGGAAAGTTGGCTCAAATTATATTGGATTAAATGCAAAATTATAAATAAAATAATATTGACTGTCTGCCCAGTGTCTGAATCTTGAACTTAGTCGGTGACATAATTTTCTGAACTGGGTAACACTCGTGTCGTCCAGTTACTATGTGCTTTACTGTACTGATAGCAAATATCTGTTGGTAGCAATGTTCCCTCTAAGCTGAGCGCGTGAGCGATCGCGCACACGTATTCAATGCGTCGCTCATACTACACGTACGATCGCTCACTCCGACGGACGACATCGCTTAAATCGCTCACAAATTTCGGACTCAAATTTTTTTTTTGCGTACACGCTGCGCCAGTTAAAAAATAGATGTATCTTGTTTCATTGTTTGTAAGACAAATAAATCAGGAGGGTGCTGTGTAAACAGATCTCGGAGTGACCCACTTCTCACTAGCTCTCGTTACCCGTGAAAGGCGACTGACGGCCATCCGGCTGCTGCACCCTTGTGACCAAGGTCCGGTTAGTAGTGGGCGGTTCGTCCACTTCTGTGGCTATCACTGTCGTTTTAGTTTTTAAATCCATCAGACCGACGGAGCGTTAAATAATTTTGTGTTCAGTAGTATTGATGCCATTTGATCATAGCAATACAGAGACAGTCTTTTGTACTGATTTGACTGGGAATACAGCGACAGTCTTTTGTACTGATTTGACTGGGAATACAGCGACAGTCTTTTGTACTGATTTGACTGGGAATACAGCGACAGTCTTTGGTACTGATTTGACTGGCAATACAGAGACAGTCTTTTGTATTCATTTGACTGGCAATACAGAGGCATTGATGTACAGATATGACTGATATTGATGTACTAATGATATTCGTATGCTATTTCTAATGAGGTAATGTATGTATACATGTGTTTAAGTGATGTAATATATACACTGCACATTTCTTCTAATGAGGTACTAGTGGTTCAAATAATGTGCACTAATTAATATATACATTAACGAGTACTTTAATACCAATGAGGTATGTTGATCTACGTGCTAATGATTTATATCCTTACTCGTTGTGTGAAATACGTCTGCTAATCAAGGTATAATCTTCTGCAGATCATTATTATATTAGTACTTAAGATACTATTAGGGACTAGTGGCCTTGATAATACGTGTATTATTTATTATAAAATGGTACTCTCGGTGGTGGTATTAGTATAGTTGACAGTAGTGCAAGAGGTACTAGTATATAGTTGACAGTAGTGCTAGAGGTATTAGTATAGTTGACAGTGGTGCTAGAGGTATTAGTATATAGTTGACAGTAGTGCTAGAGGTATTAGTATAGTTGACAGTGGTGCTAGAAGTATTAGTATAGTGACAGTAGTGCTAGAGGTATTAGTATAGTTGACAGTGGTGCTAGAGGTATTAGTATAGTTGACAGTAGTGCTAGAGGTATTAGTATATAGTTGACAGTAGTGCTAGAGGTATTAGTATATAGTTGACAGTAGTGCTAGAGGTATTAGTATAGTTGACAGTAGTGCTAGAGGTATTAGTATAGTTGACAGTGGTGCTAGAGGTATTAGTATAGTTGACAGTGGTGCTAGAGGTATTAGTATAGTTGACAGTGGTGCTAGAGGTATTAGTATAGTTGACAGTGGTGCTAGAGGTATTAGTATAGTTGACAGTGGTGCTAGAGGTATTAGTATAGTTGGCAGTAGTGCTAGAGGTATTAGCATAGTTGGCAGTAGTGCTAGAGGCTATTCAGTCATTTGACAGAGGAAAAAAAAATACGACTGTGTGAATGGACAATGTCGCTCTATGAAGTCTGTCATGTTATTTATTTTTTTTATTTCGTTACTTTCGATTCGTCATGGTCTACGGTTCATAAACATATTCAAGTACGTACCACTGAATAATGGATTTGTCACGCAGCACACTTCACAGCGAACACACACACACAAGAACAGTGTACACACATGAGAACATCCGACACACACGAGAACAGTTTGGACACACGAGAACAGCGGACACACACACAAAGAACAGCGGACACACACACATAACAGCTGACATACACACACACACAACAGCGGTGTCCTCAATAGGAAGAGTTGTCGAGGAACCAGGGCCCACCGACAGTCCGGGCCCCTAAAACTCGCCGGGCCCCTGGGCATTTGACCCCTCCCTCTCGGCGGCACTGCGAGGAACAACGGACAGTGTAAAAAGTAAATAACGTGTCCCCCCATCTCACATTAAACATTTTTACACCATTCTACTTTATAATCTCAATAAACTGTTATTGGAACAGGATAACCTGTTATTGGAACAGGATATAAAGATTAAATGTATTAAAAAAAAGGAAAAAATGAGGTTTTAAGTTTAAAAAATATTTGTTCTCTAATGTAGATTTTGTGTGACTGCTTTCTCCACCCCCGCCCTCCCTCCATGTGGACTCGTCTTATTTCATGTGGACTCGTCTTATGTAAACAAACATGTGGAACGAGGAAGATTGTATACAATAATTGTAATATAAATTGTCCCGGTAATTATTCAAATATTACCGTGTCAGGCCAAAGTTCGAAGGGTCGTGTTCATTTGCTTATGTGTATTTATTTGGAAGAGTTGAGTTTGCACAATATTCTTTCTGTAGCTGGAGTTTGTCTTTCTGGGTTATAGGTGCATGATATACGTAATATAGTGAATATTGTATCCCGTACAAATGTAACCCTTCATATCCTTCTCAGAAACTCCCGGATGTTACAAGTCACTGAGATGTTCCGTGTGATTGTATTCAATTCGTTTATAATTTTATTACAAAATGTTGGTTGAAAGTGACCCAAATTTACCAGTAACTTCATTTAATTTCTGATTTTTTTTTTTTCAATTTGACCTTTTTTTTTCATTTTTGTCTGAGATATACAATCTAAACCTTTATTGTCCGTTTGATAACTTTTTTTTATGAGATATTAAATTGTGTGTGTGCGGGTGGGGGGGGGGGGGTGGGGGGAACTACAGACTAAATGAAGAAGTCAAACCAAATATTAAAGCCTTCAGTTCTTTGGCCTGTACACCAATCATTTACCACGCACCCCCCCCCCCTCACCACCAATCGACCTAACCATGATAGTAAATATGTAGTCATAGACTAAAATATGTTTGTGTTGTTTTGTAACTCGTTGTGTGGTTCGGGTGGCACTTTTGTTTACGGTGCCCAAATCTGCACGCTGTTGTTGATTGCGGTTTCGAATCTCAGCGAGACCAGTGACCGACGTTTGCCCAACCAACCCCCCCTTCCGTGTTGCCACACCACCATTTCTATTGGGGGGGGAGGGAGGGCGGAGGCTTTGATAAAAAAATATCAATAATGTAAAACGTTGCATAATTAAACATTTCTCTTCCGTGCCTGATAGCATCATTCACAGATGTTGAATTTCTATTTGGTCAACAGATGTAATCAGTTGCACTACCTCCGTCACACCGTTGAAGTCATTAAAACGTACCACGTTATCATTCACCCTTCACCTTGGTCATATCGGACGCTCCGCCTTGTTTACCCCCTCCCCCCCCTCCCCCGTGGTTTGTTCCCTTCTACCATCCGTAGGTCAAAATAGTGATCACACATCTGGTTCGATGCCAAAAACGGTGAAAGGGGGTTTGGGGTGGGGGGGGGTAGTATGAGAGACTCATTGATTTAATTCGTGTAATTTTAAAAAAAAACACCAAGTCTATTAAACATGAATTATTGTGAAAACATTTTAATGAAATAAGAATAAAACCAATTCATTGTAACCTTCTTTAAATCCGATTGATAATCTCATTTGGCCTCAGATCCGATTCCAGGTTTCTCTTCAGTCAGCGGACATGTTTCCAAAACACTGGCACTCACTTCCTGCGCAGATTTCGTCATACAAGTTTTACTAAAGATTCCAAGATGGCAAAAAAAAAAAAATCCACTTTGTAGTGGAACCGTTAGCCCTGGATTCCCTTGCCATGTGCCAGCAACTCTGCTGGAACTATCGATTGGCTCTGATTGGTTCCGTGCCAAATCGATGTTTATTTCGTTTGCTTGTATGTAGTGTGTGGTGGTGGTGGTGGTGGTTGTGTGCCGTTTATGCTGACGTGTGAATATGAATGTAATATACAGTGAACTGATTGTGTGGTTTAATGAAATAATCCATAATCTAACGTACATGTCCCATCACCCCCCCCCCCACACACACACACATACACCCGCCTGACATTGGGTTAACTTCGTCACAACTTGAACTTTGTGCACTAGACTCCATGGTCCGCTGTACTTGTTTCTCTCATCTGCCAGACCAGGGTGGAGGGGTGCGATTTTGGGAAGGGTGCCAAACTTTTTGTACCCTAGGGCACATTATTGTAGTTAGGGGTCGGCGTTTGAATTACATAATAACTATTTTATTAGGACGGTGTAACCTTTAACCTCACTTCATGGAAGCGGCTTTAGTTTCGTTATCGCGGGCACGTCCTTAAAACTGCTCTTCTTGCGCCATGGGGCTCGCGGTCACATGTTTTGAGACCCCCACCCCCCGTGTCAGAATGTTATCGCGGGCACGTCCTTAAAACTGCACTTCTTGCGCCATGGGGCTCTCGGTCACATGTTTTGAGACCCCCTGTGTCAGAATGTTATCGCGGGCCAGGCCCGTAGCCAGGTCAAAGTAAGCAGGGAGGCACCAATACCCAGCAAAGGGGCACCTTTACTTTTTCTTTATTTTTTCCTCCTTTCTTCTTTTTTAAGCGGGGGCACTCCACACCTAGCGGCCCCCCCCCCTGGCTACGGGGCTGTCGCGGGCACGTCCAAACTGCTCTTCTTGCGCCATGGGGCTCACGGTCACATATTTTGAGACCTCCCATTGTGAGATTGTTAAACTGTCCAGCATACAGAACCATCTCTGCCATGCGGCTTACCGGTTACGCGCCACTAAACAGACTTAGGACTGACTATACGGTCTATGTATCTTTTGAGAGATGATGTCTTTTTTTTTTTAAATGTACGGGTGAGTACAGTGTACCTTATTTAATAAATGAGGTCATGTCCCTGATTTACTATTGTCCAGCCGCCATGTTAGGCAGGGCAATAGTGTATACATGTATTTCCTTACAAGCCCTTAAGTTTAAAAACAAAATATAGTAAGAAAATACTACATAAAGAAATAAAATAGTACATTATGTATTAATTAATAGAAACTGAAATAAATACACAGAACATTAACAGTTATACCAGCAATTTTTTTCACATACACACCTACTGCTTTCATGACCTATATTTCCTGTTTACTCTATGATGACATTTTACAATGAAATAGACTGGTTCTCAGACAGTTTGTCGCAGGCCGGTCTGAGTGGGTCGCCAAATATTTGCTTCATGGAGACCACATACAAATGACATTTAGTTTAACTTTCTTTTTTAAACGTCTTCTGTTCTTTACAGGTGGGACAAGTAAACCGAACAAGTTTCTTTAGCGGCTCCAGAATAACACTTCGAACCACTGGAATAGACGAGAACACATCGTATTTTTTTTTTCTTTTGCGACGTGCGCTTGCGTTTATGAGTGGTTCATCCTGGTTAATTAATCCATTTCTTAAGGTTTTTTTTTTATTTTATGATACGTCAGTTAAGGATAGAACAATGAGTCTTAACTTGTTGCCCACGCCCAACATAGTGGACATTAAAACTGTTATAGTGGGCGATTAGAAAATGAGTTTAAAAACGAATCGTGTTCTATGTTTATTGTGCATATGCTAAATGGGGAGGGGGGAGAGAGAGAGAGAGAGAGAGAGAGAGAGAGAGAGAGAGCGGAACAGTTTCAGGATGGCTCTTAAAAAAAGGGAATAACACACACACAAACAAAAAAGATTTGGTACCACTGGACTAGAGCTGAAAGTTTGTATTTTTCCCCGGGTGGGGAATGTGTTGGCAGCTACACCTCTTTTAAAAGTATTTGTACACAGAGATGAGTCTGGGTGATTCCCTGGCCAGATGAATTCTGTTATGTCAGACTTGGCCTTGAGTAATAGTACAACAACAACAACTTCGTTCATCTCTTATATCTTCACGTCACGAATCCAGGATTTTAAAAGTACGCTCCGTGGATAGGCAGAACTAGGGCAGAACTAGGCGACCTTTTTTCTGGTTTCCACTCCACATGAACACTTTATAGTTCTAATTCCCACCAAATGTCATGCTGTTAGGGGCCCAAATAGTTTTTTTTTTCTTTTTAAAAAGTCTCTATCTAGCCCTCGCCCCCACCTCATCTCAAAATAAAAACTGCTGTCCTGTACACGCTAGCATTGTGACAGTTTCCGTAATATGAATAACAGTTTTCATCTTTTGGCCTCCAGCCTCTGTGTGTATCAGCCACTTATTTAAATGTTCAGAGCGGATTGTGTTTGTCACCGGTGCACAAACGGATTTATTTATATGCATATTCAATGTATCAAACACTGCGTTCTCAGTGTGCACTGATAATTATGTACATGTTTTAAACAATAAAAATCTTTTTTTTTTCTTCTATTGCCTGCAACCTGTTACCACATAGAACTGAAAAGACAATAGACACAAACAACTCTACTTTCTTTGTTTCGCACTGACTTAAGAGCTGTGTAACCCTGTCTAGCACTGGTGGCAGACGACGTATTGAACGCGAATATTTACATTTTATTGGGTCGAATACAAAAATAAATGGCCCATCGTAAGAAAGTCAAAAATTGACTTTTTGTTTTTTTTTGACTATTCGGTGGAGACAATGTCCGCTGATGTCAATTTTATGATGTATGATGTTGGGGGCCATTTCCTAATGTCCCCCTTTCTTGGACGATAGGGTATCAATATCTGGTTTGTTCATATATCTGAAATCAGATCACTAGACAGATTGTAGTTGTCTGCTTGATTTTGTTAGATTATGGTTGTCAGTTTGATTCTGTTATATTGGGGTTATCAACTTGATTCTGTCATATTGGGGATATCAACTTGATACTGTTATATTGGGGTTATCAACTTGATTCGGTTATATTGTGGCTATCAACATGATTCTGTTATATTTGGGTTATCTTCTTGATTCTGTTATATTTGGGTTATCTTCTTGATTCTGTTATATTGGGGTTATCAACTTGATTCTGTTATACTGGCCTGGGGTTATCAATTTGATTCTGTTATACTGGGGTTATCAACATGATTCTGTTATACTGGGGTTATCAACTTGATTCTGTTATACTGGGGTTATCAATTTGATTCTGTTATACTGGGGTTATCAACATGATTCTGTTATACTGGGGTTATCAACTTGATTCTGTTATACTGGCCTGGGGTTATCATCTTGATTCTGTTATATTGCGGCTATTAACATGATTCTGTTATACTGGGGTTATCAATTTGATTCTGTTATACTGGGGTTATCAACTTGATTCTGTTATATTGGGGTTATCAACTTGATTCTGTTATATTGTGGTTATCAACTTGATACTGCTATATTGGGGTTATCAACTTGATTCTGTTATATTGTGGCTATCAATTTTATTATATTGAAAATTGAGTCAACTTGACCTGTGTGCACTGTCTGGGAGGTTTATTTGTTTATTGACTTTGTGTCGGCGGTGTACACTGTAAAACTGTGTCGAGCTTCAACTTGATAAACAAAAAACACACGTGTGCTATAGAAAGTTTTATTTTTTACATACACGTTATGTTTATACTGCAGTATTTTGTAAACAAACAACATAAGGCACGTATGGATACATGTTGATTTATGATACTTTGTTATTGTTGTTGTTTTGTTTTCATGAAAACGGAAGCTGTATATTTACTATAACTAGCTGCACTCTGCAATACCTTTGCATAGAGTTATATTCTCTTCGGTTTGATCAGTAGACTAGGTTATTTTTTGGTTTCGGACAGATCCGATTTTTTCATGATTTTTATTACTGTTGTTTACGATTGACGATTTTAAACTGGGATACTGTTGTATTATTTTTTTACTTTCAATTTAACGCAGAGCCCACACCGCTATTATTTATAAAAATGTTTTTGATTGCACCGCGATGGTTTAACTAGATGGCACGGACGTTATAAGCCGACTGGGATAGCCGCAGATTACAGGTTCAAATCACAATCGCGGCAGTTACCTGTGATTTCAGTTGTGCCCTTCACACCCATGACAGAAGCCTTCCTGCTTCGGGTAGCGGTTTCGTCGTGTAAGGTGCAACACTACATTACTGTCACACTACTAAGTTACTGTTTACTAACTAATCCATTGATTTAATCATATTATCACCTATATATTTAAATTTCAGAAGCTTTTTTTTTAATTATTTCGGGAGTTGATTGTGTTGTTTTATTTTCATCGGTTATAAAATCAAATATTTATATTTCTGGGTTTCCCGCCACATGGATATGGCAGTTTTTTTTTCTCTTTAAATTTTGGATTGAATTGTCCAACAATTTTGAACTGAAAAGTTAATTATGGAGAAACGAATGGCATCAACAAAAGTGAATTGGACAGCAAGTTCCCTGCCAGACATTATCTACTGTAACCCATTCTCCGCTGTACATTGCCGTGTTTTTATTATTTTTAAGGTAAATTTAGAAAAGTTGTAAAACATTCAATAATCTTTATTTATTTTATTTTCATTTCAGGATCTTTGAGGTTTGACTTGTTTACAGTAACTTCCTCACAAGTTGAATAGTGGACGATTCAAGACAGCCACTTAGCTCCAAGACAATCACTACTGCTATTTAGAGCTTTAAATAACTTGTCCAGCTTTCACTGATTGACTGGTCAGCGTTGTTCGATCCGCTGTACTCACCGATTGCCAAGACTGTATCGATTTGTCTTCAACTCCGATCATCCAAATGACCACAACTTTTAATGGACATTGAACAAGCTAAATAAATAATCAGCACGACATCTAAGATTTTCAATTCATTTCCAAATTTAAGACTGGGGCACCTTGCACGGCCAGGGGCGGATTTGTCCGCTTTAGCCTCAGTATCGATTGCATTGAAATCCGGGGAGCAACACCAGCCGGACTTGACCATAACTTTTCCCAGAAAGCCCAGTCACTTTAGCCTGTGGATGCCTTGGTCAGCCGTAGCTGACGATGTATTTTTGTCCGTGCTCCTGTAACGATCCAGTTGACCCGGACGTGGAAGAGAGCACGTTTGTCGCCCTGCCCAGGAACTTATCCTACGTACAGGACAGCTACCTTGACCGGTACAGCGTGAGCGCTCGCTACGTGCACAACCCGAAGGCGGAGCGGCGGTTCCAGCACGAGTTGAACCACCACCATCAGTCCGCAGTTAATGTAGGCTCGGAAGAGGACGAGACCGTCGGCCTGCTGTCCGTCATCAAAGCCCAGGACTACCCGGTGAACTGCAGCGGAAACAACGTTGACCACATCAGGCCCGACCTGTCCCCGACTGCCCAGTTGTACTCTCAGCCCGACTCCCCCACGTTCAACGGCGGCGCTTTCTCCACTTGCGGCTCTGGACTTTCTAAAAGTTTGGGAGGCTTGACGTCGAATGCGCCCAGTCCTCCGGCTCTGTCTTCTTTCCTAGGACCAGCTGCTAGGGTGACTTCGAAGATCACTTCTCTCCTTCACTCTCCTCCCAATGAATCTATGGACTCTGTCCGTGACATCGGAAGCAGCGTTGACGGAGATATTGCACCTTTGAAAGAGAGCTCCCACGGTGATAGTGTGCTGACTATTCTGAAGTGCCCCGACACGCTCGGCCAGAAGATGGATAGAGGCGTCACGGACTCCGTTTATGACTCCGGCTCTGCCCGGGACACGGACGCGAACCACAGCGAGCCAGGGATGAACTCCATTGTGATATTCAGTAATTCCGACGAGGAAATCGATGCCGACGAACAGAAGTTGAGCCAAATCGTTGCGGAGATGAGCGAAAATGAGATGCTGTTGAAACCGTTCGGCGTCGGAGGGAAGACGCACTTCCCGTCGCCGCACGGCAGCCACGAGACGCTCAACACGCACGTGAGTATAAAGCCCGCCGAGGAGTGCCCGAGTATACTCGTCGGTTCGCCCGACTCTGACGGGTTTAGCGAAGAGGGGGTCTTCCTCAACATGGACGATCTGGAAAACACAGAGAAATCCACGACCGTAAGTGAAGTCAGCGACGATACGTGTGTGTCTGTCGACTCGGTGTTCCTCAGCCCTGACGAGGCGGAGCTGGAGGAGGAAGAGGCCGGCGGTGCGCCGCGGAAGATGAGTCTCCAGGAGGCCATCGGCCGCGCCGCCATCGACCTCGGCAAAATAACAGTCAGCATGTACGGCGAGAGCTCCAAGTCCGCAAACGAGGCTCATCAAGACTCTCGCGTCAGCGACTCCGAAGACGAGGATGCGCAGCTCAAGCAATCCAGGCTGGCGAGGGCTGGTAGAGAATCTCCCGTCAGGTACCCGACCGGGCTAAAGCTCAACATCAGCGAGCAGTCTGCGCCGAGTAAAGAGTCCCTGGCGGACTCCAGATGCGAGAGCGAAAGCCCGCTTTACTCGGAGAACGAGTTCAATTTCAACAGGGTCGGTCTGCGGAAATCCTCGTCGCTCAAAACCAACAAAACCCCCCCGGGGACTCCCCACCGAAAGAAAGTTGTCCGCTTCGCCGACGCCATGGGCCTCGACCTGGAGTCGGTGCGTCATGTCCTGAACATGGAGTCGCCGCCCAGGATCCCCTCCTCCGCCCTGGCTGATCTGAAGGCGGGCCTCATAGAGGACCACAAGGAGATGGGCTCGAGGTACCTGTGCGCCTGCTTCAACCAGCCAGGGGCGTCGGACAAATTCGTCCAGAAGGTCCTCAGCCAGAAGGTGTGCCTGGAGAACGCCATCATCACGGACCTGACCATCACCGGGGTCGTCCGCGTCTCCAACATATCCTTCAACAAGAGCGTCCGGGTGCGCTACACCCACAACTCTTGGGCCACCTTCCACGACATAGCGGCCAGTTACGTCCAGAACAGTTGTGACGGCCCCACCGATCGCTTCTCCTTCAGCATCGTGGCGCCGCCGTACTTCGGTCCTGGATCGCAGCTGGAGTTCGCCATCTCCTACAACGCCGGCGGAGTCGAGTACTGGGACAACAACGACGGCAAGAACTACGTATTCGAGTGCTTCGCCAAGACCGCGCCGACGGAGAACGAGACCGCCTGGTTGCATTTCTTGTAAAGGCGGTGCGCGCTTTCGTGTTAACGTCACGTCAAGCTGCTCCAGTTTAAGCTCACGGAACAACAAATGATACGATAGTGCTCGCTCTCCTCCCGGCTGCCCCCTTTCCTCAACAATGCAGATGTGAGGTCAGCATGACCTCACTGATACACAACTCGGGGGGCCACTGTGGAGCGCCAAGAGAAGATAATCACAACAACAACGGAGCCAGTTATCTCTCTTGGATGAAATGTTTTCTTTTATCACTCTTTTTTTTTTCCTTTTTTACTATTGTGATATTATTTCAATAAAGATATTACACATTGTTTACTAGCGGAACTTAACAAAAAAACAACAACAACTGCACAGGCAGTGTGTTTAGTGAACTAGCTTGTTGTGCGTAGTTTAGGGTGTGTCAAGAAGAACAAACATCTAGAGAAACAGAACCCCGCTTCATCGATCATCCTCCTACACCCCCCCCGCCCCACCACCGCACACACATCATTGATTTATCTTGCCATTATTGAAGAGCTTAACAGCCAGTGACCAGTGCTGTCATATGTCATCATTTTGTTTTGTTCTGGACTCGACAAGTCCGATACTATGAGGTCACACGTCCACTTGTCCTGTCACGTGTTATTTATTTCCGTCTTTGATCTGTACGTTAGGAGCTTGTGTTTGATGACCGAGACATTGCCGGAATCAAGATCGCCTCAGTTTATCACCGTTCATCGGCTCCTAATCCTGTTAAACAATTTGTAGATAATCGATTTGGAACAATCACCGAGTTGGACATGAGTACATCTCCTTTCACCTGTGCGGACGCTAGCAACAAGTCTTCTGTTCAACGACCTGGTTCAAAACACAAAACCTATGGGACTGCTCCTCAAACGAGACATAATCTGGACATTTTTGGTCAATCAGCCAGTAAAACTTGTTTATTCAAGACCGTAAGATATGCTGTAGTTAAATTGACTTAAAATGTTTATTATATAAAAGATTATGTAACCCACCACCACCACCACCCATTTCCAGATTTCTGACAGGTAGTCATGCAATAATGGCCTACCTCAAGTAATTGGGCTTTAAGTAGTTATGTTATGTACAAAAACTACATTTGTTACTTAGTATTGATTCATCTCTGACCCAAGAACTCGGATGTTTGTTAAAAAGTTCTTGTGTGTAACATCTGAGGGGGGGAAAGTTATTTGTTATGTATATTTATATCTTTTGGAATCTTTTGTTAACAAAACAACAACTCGTTTATCCTGTGTTATTAGGTGTATTGTTTTGTTTTGTTGTTTATGCTAGTAATATTTTTTATCTAACCACACAGAGACACTGACCTTTATAGACAACTGATTGCTTCCAAAAAAAATGTGATGAGGTCTGTACTGACCAACCAAAAATTGTTTTTTTTTTTATATAAAAATAATACATCTGTGATGTTTGTTATATATGGTCAGGTTTTGTAATTTCTTGCTCCCCACTTCCACACTACCCCTTCATCCGAATTTTATTTTTATTATTATGGTTATTTAACTATTATTTACATATTGACTTGAGTATGTTGTATGCCCATAAATCGCTACACAATACTTCGTGTTATTACATTTTATTGAAGTAAAAAAAATGTTTTATAGATGTCAGTGAAGTGTTGTTCCATAATAATCTAACGAGTTAGCTTTCTGTGTTTTACTGGTATATTTTTTTGAAATTGTTATCGCAGTGGGGGTGTGGAAGGTATTAATAACAGTGGTCGTCTGATAAGGGACAGATTACCGCACTCCTACCTCGGACCTGGCCAGATTTTCCCTGCATACCGGATGTGTTGATATAATAGTCACATCCCCCCCCCTCCATCTCTTACCTCTGTATATATATAACATACAGCTTGTCACTTCGTCAGACAGGTAGAATGGAATAATGATTCAGTATCTCATTCTATTCCGTCTGTATAACACAGACAGTTTACTACCTTACTACCACCCCCATCCATACATTCTTTTGTTTGAGTAGTTCATGGGTCGGCAATTTTTAAAAACCCGTGGGCTGGAACTTAGCTTAGTAGCGCACAAGCGGTTAAATTGTTTTCGTCGCTTTCACAACTTCTTGTTTACGTTTTTATACCATCTAATCCATACTTGTTTTCTATTGGGCACTCATAATCTACATGAATTCGGCCACTATCCCAACTTGGGATTACCTTACCCCAGTTCGCCGACCCCCTGAAGTATAGATGTTACCATAGAGGCATTGTCTCCTTCCATGCCCCTCCCCCTACCATAAAGAAGGGGTTGTGTGTATAGTATTCTTGTTTTCTGGAAAATGTGTCGTCATGCACAGCGGTTCACCTAACCTTGGTACCCCCATGGGCGCCGCCAGAGGAGAGGGGGGGGGGAGGGAAGGAAACATTTCAATACACGTGATTACTCCCTTCCTCTTGAGACCCCCCCCCCCCAATACAGTAAGCTACTATATAAAAAAGGGACCATCGGTCGATCGGTGGTTGCGGGTGATCAGTCGTTGGGGATAGTCTGGTGGGGGATGGGGGGGCTCGCTGTGGATGACACCTAAATGAGGGTGTTCCAAGTAGAATGTAAACATGTGTGATAGTTTTGAGGCGTTGTATATTTTTTGTTTATTCCGATGTTGTATTTGTCGTTCACCAAGTTTAAAACTAATTTGTGATAATGTGTACAGTAAAATAAAAATTCTACATTGTCTCCAGGTAAATTAGTTTCATTTATTTAGTTCTGAAAAGGAGGAAAGAAAAAAAATTATTGAAAGTAAAGAGCCACGTGACAACTTACGCCCCTCTCCAAGTAAAGAGCCACGTGACAACTTACGCCCCTCTCCAAGTAAAGAGCCACGTGACAACTTACGCCCCTCTCCAAGTAAAGAGCCACGTGACAACTTACGCCCCTCTCCAAGTAAAGAGCCACGTGACAACTTACGCCCCTCTGTCACAGCCCGTCGTTATAAATAAGTTATTACCATCTCCCCTTCCTACGGTTTCGGGAGTCCAATGCAAAGGTACTGTTGGAAAATGTGGGGGGGGTCCTATGTTGAGTAAGGCTAGACCGTAAGGCTAGACCGTTACCAAGGCTGCTGCATGCAATACTTGGACCCCCCCTTCAACCCAACTTTTTTTTTCAGCCAATGTAGTTCCTCAGATCCGCTCTTCATCGTGGCTGGGGCCATGACCTCACAGAATGCGATCTTTGCCCTCAGCATTTCGTGTGCAACAAATGAAAACACCTTGAGTAAAACACGGTAGGTTTGATTTAAAAAAAATGTACTCTTATAAATAAACAGCCACGGATAAAACTTCAAATTTATAATTGGATTACGGAAAAATAAAAAGAAGTATCGACAGAAGAGCCCTTTGCCAGACAATATACTATTTGGTCCTGGTTATAACCAATGTCCAGACCTATCAAGCTACCATCGTTGATTACAAACGCAAAGAAATGTTTATTTTTAGCTCGATTTAATTTTACTTATCGGCCTAATGGTAGAAACGATAATACGGTGCAGTCAACTGTTGGAACACAGTTTCGCCATTCTAAAATAGAACATTTTTGTTCCTCCGTATCTAAACACCAGTTTTCCCCCATAATTCCCACCACCATACAGTTCATGTTCTATAGCCCCTCGAAAGAAAGATTTGAACATATTGCATGGCGAGCTAAAAAAGAAACTTCTCAGCAATAGTTTGTAATTAGTTCAGAAACTCCACTATCCGGCCCAATAGTGGCTGAGAATAGTGAACCTGAGAATAGTGAACCTGAGAATAGTGAACCTGAGAATAGTGAACCTGATACTAAAAAATCCAGAAGTGCAGAATTTATTAAAATAATCTATTAATTTCTTTACCCAACGTTACACCATTGGGTTCTTTTACTTTTTAGAGAAAAACATTAATTGTCAATAGTGTGATGGAGTCTTTAACTCGCCTGGACCCATGGACCAGTACCCGAAAGGACTCAAGTGTTAGAACGGCCCTGAATACTATAAATCTGTAAACAGGTCAGTCATGTAAATTGTAAAGCTGTAAAGAAGTAAATCCTGTATATTATATAGCTGTAGACAAGTCATTTCTGGGCCTTTATAATTGTGCTGATTGCCCGTTTTAATTTAAACCGCTGCTGACATTAATTTGATCGTGTGTACATGTACTCTGGACAAGCCAAATGTTGTATCTGTAGCATCGCGCCTTTATAACATGCAACTCATGACTCAAACTGTTTTTTGTTTACAAAGATCTATTACTGACAACCGTAGATCACAACAAGCACGTCTGATTTTTAAAAAAAAAAACCAACAATATATAAAACAAAACAGAACAAGACAAAAAAAAAAATACCGCCAGACAGAAGTCATCTATATGTATGTAGCCTGCATGTTAGATTCTACAAGTGCAGCAGACGTCAGACCTGTGAGATCACGTGATTTTGTTGATATTGCGCAGTGTGTTATCTTCCCATTGCATGTACACACTGCAATAATAAATTGCGCAGTGAATGTCAACAGCACCGTGCGTTTACTGGCGAAACGTAGACAAAAAGAAATAATACGGTATTCAGTATATGCAAACTGAGTTCTACAATGTGAAATATGAGGCTAATAATGAACAATCTGAATTTAACAATGTACAATTTGTGGCTAATAACGAACAATCTGAGTTTTACAAAGCACATTTGGGAGCCCAAGGCAAAGCTAGATTTGGGGATCGTTGGCAACGTTACAAGAGACTTTTGGGAGCCCTAGGAAACATCTTGGGCCCCCTAAAAATCTAAAAGTCATAATTTGTTAAACATTTTAGGTGTGTGTTGTGTGTGTGTGTGTGTGTCGTGTGTGTGTGAAGTCCCTGAAAGGATGAAATAAAATTTCTTAGATCTTATAAATCACTAATGAGTCTGTTTTTATGGTGCTCTTCTATCATCCCAACCATAGCCGATAGTGCAGCGGGGACTTTAGCCCATGACCTGAAATATCCATTGATCCTCACTGAAGATTGAACCAGGGACCCTCAGGTTGACAGTCAAGCGCTTTACCACACGACCAACCGTCCCCGAAACATTTTAGGTCGCGGCTACAAAATTCACAACCGGTTGGGGGAAAGGGAGGAGGTGGGGGGTGGGGGCTTAGCAGAGAAGACCTAGGCAGCCTCAAAGTTTGCCTATACATTTGAAGGTCCTTGATTTCCAGCAGGAAGCCATCGGTCAGCGATACAGGCGTGGTGATTGATCTGGCATACATAGCTAATCCGATCTCTGCCCAATATGTTCAATCATGTTGTTGTCCTATCGATTAACCGTCAATTTCGATCTTTCCAGTGGAAGAGCTGACAAGTTTATCGGTAAAGACTTTACCTCCATTGTGTGATTTATTCCTATCATTCTAGTTATTTCATTCCCGTTCATTTTATAGCAAGCGAACTGATTGTGAAAGATGCTGAGTTAACTATTGTATAAATTACATATTGGGAAAAGCCGTTAATAATCTTTTGTATTAATGGCAGCCTGGCTTTGAGTTTTGAAAAACAAAAAAGACCACTGCTTTATCGCATCGCTAGAATTATTCTTCTGTTCAATGTCTGATAAATGAATGATACCAACTTATTTAGAATTAACAATATACCACAGTGGTTCCTACCTACTCGAAAAGTAACGTGGTATCACAAAATTATGAACTGAACAGAATTCGCGATTGCGAAACTAAAATACATCCTTATCGATCACCCTATCCATTATTCTTTTGTTCAAGCATTCCACGATGTTATTTATAATTGCTTCGTTTTCAAAAAAATAAATGTATTATGATTTACTACAACACATTTAATATTATTAATTAGTTTGTCATAAAAAAAAATGTGTATGGTAAACGTGGGGATATGCGTGGTTCCGTACAGAGAAATCTTCTAGTTCAGGTAAAACTTAATTCTTTGTGTTTTTACACCCATCTGTCTCACAAATGTGTTAGCTACAGATACGTTGTACATGTTTTATATTATATTTACTAATATCAAACAAAAATTCGTGTTTGAACAATACATTAACACCAGGTTTTAAATGTAACATTTGGCCATGTCTTACACACTGTTAGATACACAGACTTTTCTTTTAATAGACAGACATATATATATATATATACAGACAGACAGACAGACAGAAAGACAGACAGACAGACAGACAGACAGACAGACAGATAGATAGATAGATAGATAGACAGACAGACAGACAGACAGACAGACAGACAGATAGATAGATAGATAGATAGATAGATAGATAGATAGACAGACAGACAGACAGACAGACAGACAGACAGACAGACAGACAGATAGATAGATAGATAGATAGATAGATAGATAGATAGATAGATAGATAGATAGATAGATAGATAGATAGATAGATAGATAGATAGATAGATACCATAAAACTTTCAATGTTCCTCAGATCTGTCATGATCTCAAACATGAATCAATATTGTGTATGAACCGTTACATCGATGGATAGATTTTGCTTGCTGTAACAGGTGGAAACCTTTTGTATACAGAAAGTTACACGATGTGCTCATGAATCATTGTTTACACTCAATGTAACACACATTAGCTCACACACACACACACACACATACACACACTAGCTCTCTCTCTCTCTCTCTCACACACACACTAGCTCATACACACAAACTAATTCATCTGTATTTTACATCATCTTTCAATCTCTTAGCTTGTTTTCTTAAATATTCTTTTCTATTATTACATTTACCTGGCGATCTTTCATTTTTCTGTTGTTCGTCTCTGCATAACATAATAAATTAGTAATACTATTTTTATCTAGCACTCAGCCTAAGTGTTTAAGAATATGAGCAATACCTGGCTTCCTGTCGGCATGTGCGTTTCTATTTCTTACTTTCAGCTCTGGTAGTGGCATGATGTCTAAACTATAATCCGCCAGCAGATACTGTTTGGTAGCAGACGTGAGTTGGGGGGGGGGGGCTATGACCTGTAGTGGCAGACTTGTGACTGGCCTATGACCTGTATTTCCAGATTTCTTTAACGAAAACCGCCAAAAAAAACGGGATAGGCCTATATTATTAAAATTAAATAGAGATATCATTTACTACTAGTTTTCGAATCGATATGTCATGTAATTAAAAATTTGATGCCGCCCAAAACACATCCACCCGATAATGAGTTAGAAGACTTCAGAGAAACTTCTGGCAACACTTCCTATGACACCTCTGCGTTATATACTCCACTATCGACTTTACTTCTCCAGGTTCGCTTTGGTCTTCACGCTCTTCTCTTGCCCTGTGGGATTCATTCAAGTGATTATTATATAACTATACTGTATATTTAAATGTGTATTAGTGCGGCCCCTTGAGTCTTACATACCACCAGTGTCTCATTATGTAGCCCTTCTTTTTATTTCTTTAAATTCACTCCTTGCCTTCCATATTTTTTTTTCGTCGTATATTTTGTAGGCGATGGTCGGGATGTTAGTGTGGCAGAGCAAACGTTTGTCGATCTAAATGTCATAGGTTCGAGCCCTCGAACAGTACCATGGACTTTTTTTTTCGTTCCGGGACGACATCTCTTAAGTCTGTCCAAATTAGAATAGTCATCTGGAATTATGTGCGGGGAGGGGGGTGGGGGGGGGGGGTAGTACAATACTCGACAAGTGAGCACAGACTTACATCAGAACTCACAAAGTTTAAAGTTGGCCTTTACATCGTAATGTTTTGGGCATAAAAAAAAATTGGAAGTTGCATCAAAAGCTGCACAGCTTAAATTGCTTGTCACACATTGACTTCGGTCAATAGTACTGACATAGGGAACATTGAAAGGGTATAGTTCCAACTTCACCACTACATACAGTATGTGGTTGCTACTGTAAACAATAGAACTCTGTCCTAGCGGTCCTGTTACTTTACCTTTCACACGCCAAGATTATATAATTATAAAAAAAATTATACAAGTAATTTAGTAAGACAGATTTATCGAATTTTTTTATATATAAATCTTTTTAATAACATTTGGCCAATGATTCTCAAACTTCAGCGATTCTCCATCCACTAGAAGAACTTCTTGTTTTAGGCGACACACCTGTATAGAAGAAAAAAAAAAGAATAATAGAAAGTCACAATTTTTTGCATAGATTATCTTTTTTAAGAAAGTATAAATATTTGGTGACCCACTTCAGATCAACTCGCAACTCACACTTTGTGAATCACTGCCCAACGTTATACATGTGCTTTGAAGTTTTACCAATTAATTCCGAGTCAGATTTCGAGCGCTGATATTTAAAAACCAACAAACCATCTGGAGGATCAGCCATCATTCATAAGTAGGAGGGTAACAAACATTGCCTGTAGGTGAGAGATGGGTTGAATGTCTTGGATCCCCAGTGAGGTCAAAACCGTCTTTATAAGCCAGGTGCGGTCGTTTAGTTTCCACGTGGGAACACAAGTCAAGAGACGGAATGATTGACATTCTGGTGGCCCCGAGGAACTCCCGGAAGAGGCCGAGGCTAAATGGACGTGAACGAGGAAAAATTTTGTGTTAATGGAAGAAAGACGGTGTGGGTCTTGGCCTCACAATATCTTCAGAAGACATTGGTAAATAGTGTGTTTGTTTGATTACAGAAGACATTGGTAAATAGTGTGTTTGTTTGATTACAGAAGACATTGGTAAATAGTGTGTTTGTTTGATTACAGAAGACATTGGTAAATAGTGTGTTTGTTTGATTACAGAAGACATTGGTAAATAGTGTGTTTGTTTGATTACAGAAGACATTGGTAAATAGTGTGTTTGTTTGATTACAGAAGACATTGGTAAATAGTGTGTTTGTTTGATTACAGAAGACATTGGTAAATAGTGTATTTGTTTGATTACAGAAGACATTGGTAAATAGTGTGTTTGTTTGATTACAGAAGACATTGGTAAATAGTGTGTTTGTTTGATTACAGAAGACATTGGTAAATAAGTGTGTTTGTTTGATTACAGAAGACATTGGTAAATAGTGTGTTTGTTTGATTACAGAAGACATTGGTAAATAGTGTGTTTGTTTGATTACAGAAGACATTGGTAAATAGTGTGTTTGTTTGATTACAGAAGACATTGGTAAATAGTGTGTTTGTTTGATTACAGAAGACATTGGTAAATAGTGTGTTTGTTTGATTACAGAAGACATTGGTAAATAGTGTGTTTGTTTGATTACAGAAGACATTGGTAAATAGTGTGTTTGCTTGACTGCAGAAGACATTGGTAAATAGTGTGTTTGTTTGATTACAGAAGACATTGGTAAATAGTGTGTTTGTTTGATTACAGAAGACATTGGTAAATAGTGTGTTTGTTTGACTGCAGAAGACATTGGTAAATAGTGTGTTTGTTTGATTACAGAAGACACTGGTAAATAGTTGTTTTTTTTCCTTAACGTCATGTGTAACAACGTAATCAATAGTGTGAACTCTTCCAAGGATCAACTCTTCACATATATTTGGGGGCCCTATGAAAAGACTTCCAGATATGTTTGGGGCCCTGTAAAGAAACTTTCATAGATATTTGGGGGCCCTGTAAAGAAACTTTCAAAAATATTTAGGGGCCCTGTAAAGAGACTTTTAAAAATATTTGGGGGGCCCTGTAAATAAACTTTCAGAGATATTAGGGAGCCCTTAAAGAAACTTTCATAGATATTTGGGGGCCCTAGGAAGAGACTTTCAGAGATATTCGGGGGCTCTGTAAAGAAACTTTCAAAAATATTTAGGGGCCCTGTAAAGAGACTTAAAAAAAATTTGGGGGCCCTGTAAATAAACTTTCAGAGATATTAGGGAGTCCTTAAAGAAACTTTCATAGATATTTTGGGGGCTCAGTAATTAGACTTTAAAAGATATTTGGGGGCCCTGTAAAGAAACTTTCAGAGATATTCAGGGGCTTTTTGCAGAAAACTGTTTGGAAGGGGGGGGGGGTTGAGGTCCTAGGCAATAATCTGTTTACACTATGAAATTAATGAATGTCTCTTTGACGATGGAGGGGACGGGTTGTCGAGTCGTGTAGAGCGCTTGACTATCGACCGGAGAGTCCTGGGTTCGAATCTCAGTGAGAACCTTGGAACTTTTTCAGGTCCTGGTTAAAGTCCCCAAGTTCACCCAGATTTAAATAGGTACCTGACTTTAAGTTGGGGCCATAAAGGCGGCTGGGGCGTTGTGCTAACCACACTATCCCTTTGTATGTCGAGGTTACTGAAACAGATGAATTCCAAACTTCATCTGTCCCGATGGCCCTTATGGGGGTTAAGGGAACTTTGCTTTTTTTTTTACTTTGGCGATGGGCAGTTGTTTAGCGTACCTGCTCACAAAAATGACTCTTACAATGATGATCATTGAAACAGGGGAAGTAGAATGGACCTTTGTGTAGTATTCAGGACATACTATGGGGTCAGGTGACCAGTCGGGTTTGTTTATCCAGTTTGTATCAGGTCATCATGTTATGTTGGGGAGGGAACTCAGGTGGGGGGGGATTGAAAAATTAAAACCACACGTGGTATTGAAGTAAAGGTAGTCCGTCCATCAAGTCTCTTTGTTTATTTGTAGTAGATGTATGTAACAGAAACAAGTGCCTGTGACAGTAGGGTGATTCATCATTGCATGGGGGAAAAATATTCTCCAATTCTAATGCATTGTGGTTCATTTTTTTTTTCTTTTGGCAAGCAAATTAACTAAAACTTAACTTTTTGAAAAAAAAATGACCACTTTTAGAGGTCGATCAAGCGTCCCGAACTTTCACTGTATGAGGATTCGAGACTAGATGATCCGTTTATGGTGGAATACAAACATAGTGTTGTGTCATTCCTGCAAGACAGTCTGTCAAGCAGTGGCGCGACAAGGGGCGGGGCATTGGGGGCATTCCCCCCCCCGCCCCGAAATAAAAAAAAAATTAAAAGATTAGACCAAAATTAGTCACATGATACATGTGTATCTCATGATGTTTAATACAAGTGATTTTTTTTTGCCCACTCCCCCCCCCCCTGAAAGTTTGGTCTAGTTGCGCCGCTACTGTCAAGTGCCTCAAGTTACATACCACGTGAAGTTTACGGAGAAAATCAAAACCTGATTGTTGATATTTGGTGTCAGTGTAAGCAACCAACCGTACCGCTTTCATGCACTAGGCAATTACCATATGGCTCGCTGGATGGCGAAAATGATATACTTCTTCAAGACCTTCTTGTTTAGAAATCAGTTCTAGCTAACACCTTCAGAGGTAAAGATTTTGCAAGAATTCTGCTTGTTTGCCACTGACATTTACGTCAAAGCTTGGATCTTATGTCCTGTGAGTCGTGATACTCCGTTTAACTATCTATTGTTATTCAAGCAGATCACATGAAATTTTGTCATTTACAAAACGGTGTCTGATGCTGCGAAAAGGAAATTTCAAAACCATCTTTAGTATAGTAGTCAAGAGGTGCTTTTTCTTGCGTTGTTTTCTGAAAAAATTTCTGAAGATGAAAACAGCAGTATTGCTGAAGCGATGCTGAAGACTGGCGATGATTGGACGGATTGAGTGTTTAAAGTGAAGAATTGCACTAACTGCATCACATTGTAGGTACATCATTATCTGCAATGCGTTCAGTCGGTATTGATACCAGCTTCGATGAAGTTGATCCAGTATCCTGGGATCAATAGCCGTCATGTGGTGCAGCTAAGTGTATTGTTGATTCCCTTAAGGCGTCAATGATGCAGCCGAGCGGTCAGTTGCACTGATGTCATCATTTAATATGTCAATCACTAAAACAGTATCTGAAATGCAGAGATTGCTGCAAGTTGTAGAAGATCACAGACAGAGAGTGCCAAATTTGAAGAAAAGTACACTGAAGTTATATAAGAAGCGTCGAACTGAAGATCATTAGTAAAGTGTATTGTTTATGTTTATAATACAATGTATACATGAATAAACAATCAGTAACTGTTGCATATCATTATATTTTATGTTATTTAACATTTCAACATGTCTAATTCGCCGTAATTAATGTTTAATGTTGATTTTAAGATAATGTTCAATTTAATGTTTATATTATAAGAATTCATGTCATTAAAGAAGATACTATAAACTTCAGTCTCAATGAGCGACCTCTAAATGTAATTTAATCTCTATAAAATTTTGCATGAAGTAGAGGAATATAAAAGGAAAAAAATAACAAGAATGCATTATTAAATTGCAAAGAAAATGTTTTTTGAATCACCCTACTGTGACAGTAGTAGATATATGTATATATATTGTTGTAACTTTATATACAGAATGAATCAAGACACGTAGGTTCAATAACTAGACTAATTCTTTTATTTATTTCTACAAATTCACTTAACATTAAATCTATAACTAAACTAAGCTAAACAAATAGATCCAGGTGGAAAAATCACTTTTGGCGACAAGCGAGTCGACGTGTTACGTTAAGGTAACGAACTCGTTGTTGTAAAAATAACTTCCTAACTGGCTAAGTAACTACTGTCCACTTTTTCTCTGGTCACTGACTTATATCCAAAGTCCGAAGTAGATCCCCGCCCCCTCAAACCAGGTCACGTGACTGGTCTCTCGACGCATCGTCCTGATGCTAGTAGCACCAGTTGAGGAGGGGAGGGGGAGCGGCAGTTGTTTCATCCCCCCTCCATCTCTTTATTTTACACAACTGTCCAGGTGATAAAATGGCGCACAGTCGTGGGTCAGCAGGAAGAGGGTGACAACAATATCTATAAATGTACGTAAGATATCTATAGATGTATGTATAGATGTCTATAGATGTATGTAACAGAAATAGGTGCCTGTGACAGTAGTAAACGTCTATGACAGATTGTCATTGACAGTAAAAAAAATGGAATGGACGTGTGAAATAAGTCATGTACGTTTGTAAAAGTGTGAAATAAGTCATGTACATTTCTAAAAGTGTGAAATAAGTCAAGTACATCTGTAAAAGTGTGAAATAAGTCATGTACATTTGTAAAAAAGTGAAATAAGTCATGTACATTTGTAAAAGTGTGAAAAAAGTTGTACATTTGTAAAAGTGTGAAATAAGTCCCACTTTTACACTTGTAAAACAGCTTTGATCACACAGTGTGTGTTATTACAGTGTCTCCTATTCACTAAGTCCATATTCCTTATTTGGTTCAAAATTCTACAATTTGTGATCAACGCACAAAATTAAAACAAAATGATCGGCTTCTTTGTCGTGAGTGGTCAACCTTATGACCCTTGACCTATGCCGGATAGAAAACACAAACCGGCACTCCGTATCTGAATTTCATTAATGATAATTCGCCCAATCTCATTGGCATTGGTAATTGATCCCCAGATAACAAATGTAGATTAATCATTCGATAGATTAAAGTAATCCGCAACTAGGAAAGCAGACACACAAAAAACATTTTTCAACGAAATATTCGATTCTTAGAAACTGAAACCATTGTCAGAAACTGAAATCATTGTCAGAAGCAGAAACCATTGTCAGACACTGAAATCATTTTCAGAACCTAAAATCATTTGTCAGGAACTGAAACCATTGTCAGACATTGAAATCATTTTCAGAAGCAGAAAAAATTGTCAGAAACTGAAATCATTGTCAGAAGCAGAATATATTGCCAGAATATGAAATCATTGTCAGGAAATGAAATCATTTTCAAACACTGAAATCATTGTCAGAAGCAGAATATATTGCCAGAATATGAAATCATTGTCAGGAAATGAAATCATTTTCAAACACTGAAATCATCGACAGAAGCTAAAACATTTGTCAGAAGCTAAAACCATTGTCAGAAGCTAAAACCATTATCAGGTCGTTCTTATATACAGGAGAGCATATGGCCGCTGCTGCTTTTCAAATATTTATAGAGGCCTAGTTATCCGCACCCTTGATACTGTTTTGCCTCGCCACCCACCCCACACCCACAATGCACCTTTGTCTAGGGCTCCCAATAACGCAAGGACACCTGTGCCACTTAACTAAATAAAATCCCAATGAAATTGTGTATATATGTCTATCTTATAATATAATTAAAAAAGATAGATGCTGGCCTGAACATTTTCAACTCTGTTTTACAATTGGGTATTAGTAACTATAAGCTAGAAACACATAATGTTTAAGTGCTATACATTTTTCTATTAGAGATATTTTGCTTATTGAAACAGTTTCCCTTGAGCATATTATTGTCAAGTTCGGTATTCATAAAAAAAGATTTGAAATTTAGTTTCTACATATCGACATGTTCCTATAGTTTCTGAACATATTTAGATGACATATATTTATACAACGCCGTAGCCGGGGGTTGGGGCTGGGGGAGGGCCCTTAAATTAGTTCTAAAAATCAAATTTTATTATAAAATATACTTCTTTATCATTGTGTTCCAATTTTTTCTTATATAAAACTCTCCGCACACCCCCTTCCCCCCCCCAAGCCACACAGCCCCCCCCCCCCCAAACAAAATCCTGGCTACGGCCTAGTATATATATATATATATATATATATATATATATATATTTGTGTGTGTGCGTGCGTGCGTGTGTGTGTGCGTGTGTGTGTGTGTGTAAACAAATTATTTATTATACTGTGGATAGACCGCGGGCCGCAATGGGTTGTTAAATTTGACAGTTGGGCAGCACCAAAAGTAAATTGATAAGTATATATGCAATACCATTAATAAGATACGACCGTTTAAAATATAAACAAACTGATAGCAGAACGCTAGCCATTTCAAGTAACCTGATAGTCCTTACTTGGCCATATTTTTCCTGACACAATATTATTTACTAAATGTTTAGTGTACATCTTATAAACAAAGTTATTAAATTTAGAGGTCTGAATAAATTCGTCTAATCGATTGAATTGTGTGATTATATTGTAGAATTGAGATTAGCTTTAAATAAATTGAATAGATAAATGAAAATGTGTAGCTATGTGAGAACCGTTGTTTACATCACATGATCCGTTGTGTGACTCAGCCACATGAGTTTTTATCAACGCAAAAACACAAATATTACGTTTCTTTAACTTCATTCTTATTCCCCTCTCTCTCTCTCTCTCTCTCACTCTTCTCTCTCTCTCTCTCTCTCTCTCTCTCTCTGACACTCTCTCACTCTCTTTCTCCCTTTCTCTCTCTCTTAATCTCTAATTCTCATTGTCTCTCTCTGTCTCTATGCCTCTCTCTCTCTCTCTCTCTCTATCTATCTATCTATCTATCTCTCGCGCGCTCGCTCTGTCTCTCTCTCTCTCGCGCTCTCTCTCTTTCTCTTTCTCTGTCCGTATGTGTGTTTGTAAATATATTAGCTGATATCATATTTTTTCTAACTCCCCCCCCGCCCCCAACCGCCACTCTCCATATACTATTCTCTCTCTCTCTCTCTCTCTTTCTCTCTACTTTCTGTATGTTGTATTAAAATATCTTCACATCTGTGGAACATTTTTTTTGTTCATTTTAAATTTTTGTTCTTCTGTATCACAATATGTTACAATTCAGCAAAAAATACATTCTAATTATAATTTAAATTATGCTTTTATTTTCAAACTGTGACTGCCAGTTTATGTATTACGTGTTTTTGTGGGTTTTTCCATATTAATTTAATGAATAATAGAAATTCCACAATACTGTAAAACTCCAATACAATGGGCAGTATAGAACAACGAACATTTAAAAAAGAAAATTGTATTAAGTTACCAAAGTATAAAAAGACATTTTTCCATTTCTTTGAATTTGCTAATGTTCTTTGTTTATTTGTATACACTGGTATGTACATTGATCTGTTTATTATTGTGAGTATCTGTTTAGTTGTAGTATTATTTGTGTGTTACTTTTGTCTGTTATGGGCATTGTTCTGTTTTTGTTTCCATTGTAAACAAATCTAATTTAGTTTTAAGCTATTCTTTTCTCTAGCATTCAGTGTTGAGAATAATTTTCTGGAAATTCTTGACCTTTTTTTTTAAATATCAAAAATGTGTCTATGTCTTCACTACACTTCACTATTGACTTGGCTTTTAAGCTGATAATACCAGAAGTTATCACCATAAGCTGATAATAACATAATATATCATCATAAAGCTTCTTTTTAAACAGACATATTTAGAGTCTCATAATTTGCTTGGATTTTTTGTAAATATAATTCAATTCTGTGTAGTTTGTAACTGAGGAAAATTTCAGACATGCATTTATCTGGTTATTTGTTTATTCAAGATATATAAAAGACAATATCGCAATTGAAACACCAGATAATTTATCAACGGGTTATGCTGATATAATCAATTGATTTCTTTGTAAAATAATAGTTATCTGTAATGTGTTAATACTTTTTTTTACAAAAATCAACCAATTTGTATTGAACGCAAGGTAAAAAAAAAATTATTACGTGATGTCCACTTAAGATTAACAAATATTTAGTTTTTTTTTTTAAATACCTTTATAATAAAAACATTTTTTTGGTTACATATCTTTGGGAGTTAACATATTTCTGTTCATATAATTTATCGTTCTTACATCATTTCCTGTGCTGCGGAATGAATAAAGCTTTCCTCTAACCAAAGCGAATTTCGCGTATCTAGGTAGCTCGCGAAATTCGCCCCTCTTTCGCGGCAATGTATTTACATGGAGATGCTCAAACCGCGTAGAATTTCCGCGGCGGTGCAGAGAAATTTCGCGGCATCGCTTCTTTCAGAGTTTTTTCGCGTTTCGCGAGTGTAAACAATCCAAAATGGCTGCCTAGAAACATCGACTCATATGAAAATCAAGGTTAAAATTAATATAAATGTCTTAAAATTAACAAATAAGACTTACATTTATATATAGCAACTTGAATTACATCAGATTATACCAAAAAGTAAGTGTTTTTTTTTCACTTTTTACTTGTAAAATACCATAACTGTAGAAAATATATCATAAGAAGAAAATGTCTGCCGACGTCTTCAAATAAACAAAAAGAAAATTAAAAAAATCATTATATCCGGTCGGCTGACGCCTACGTTCGCTTCGCTTAGGTGTAGCGAGTGTTTTTCGCGCTTTGAAAAATCTCACGTGAGAAATAGCGCAGCGGTTCGCTTCGCTTTGGTTAGAGGAAAGCTTTAATGTGAAAAGTGTGCAGCCTATGCGCCATTTGTGGGATTGTTATCTGTGACATGACAAAATTAAAAGTTCAAAATATTAAAGAATCTCCAAACTTAGTTCATTGAAAAATCAGGCAAAGTTTTCTACAAGTAATATATTTCTTCAAATGTCATTGATTCATAATTCGTCAAATAAAGGAACGCAGCTGGCATTCAGCATTGCCGCACACGCTTTAAATTTTTTAGACAACCCAACTGCAATAAATATTTGTGTCATCTTTAGATCTGGTACATTTTAAATCAAGCGTATTTCAGTAAAAAAAATTGTGTTAATATATTTATTTAAGAATTGTGAATCTCTGCGTCATTTTCGTGGAACGTATCAACATCGTAAACTTTGACATGACATGATGTATCTGCACTAGGGCAAAGTCATAGGCATGCCAAGTACTCACACTACATATGTGACACTGTATGCAACTTCATTACTTCCTGTCTAGCTCAGCACTCCTAGGACTGGACCTGATTTATTTATAAAGTCTAAAATCTACGTTTCGTGGGCATCTGCCGCCCACTTTTGTGCCGCCCTACATTTAAGTAACTTATTTAGATGACTATTTATTATATATATATATATATATATATATATATATATATATATATTAAACACATCTAAGTTTGTGGAATAACTTTCAAATACAGAAATCGTATGTTACAAGACTTTTTAGAGCATTTTCGAAAAAAAAAATGCTCTATTGTCCCCGTTTTGTCTGTCCGTCTGTCCGTGTACACCCTAGATCTCAACAACCATAAGTCCTAGACCCATGATGTATATATCATTTTGTAGGTCTTGGCCTGCCAAGAAATGACTTTTTTTCATTTCGCGATCTGACCTCTCAGGGCCGTAAAAGGGGCCTTAGTACCGTTTTTTACTATATAAGCTATATTAATAAAGGAGCGCTATATCTCAGCAACTATAAGTCCTAGACCCATGATGTATATATCATTTAGTAGGTCTTGGCCTGCCATGTGTACATCAAAAGTTCATTTCGCGATAGGACCTCTGAGGGCCGGGCTTCAGGGCTCCTAAGGGGCTTATATATTATATATACACCTTGTACGTTCAATAACCCGTTCATTTGGTGCTAAATACTGCAGCACGTAGTTTCACCAAGATTTATTAAGAAACTCATCAAATGAAATAGTAAGCTTGTGTTCTGAGTTTAATTGAAAGTATCAGAGCTATGCAACAATTGACGGAGTTTTCGGACGATTAAATGACTATAATTTCGAATGTTTTCAATTATGAGTCCTATTTCAGTAACCGCAAACCACTTGTAGTTAGATTTAAGAGACAATAATTTTTTTCAAATATAAAGAAACGTCTTTATAATTTTTTTTTACAAATATATGCATTACACAATTGAATTTATAAACATTTCCAAAATTTACAAATATTTACTGAAAGCTAACAAACGTACTGATACATAACACGAAAATGCGCTAACACGTCCTGTGTCCAGAATGGAACAGGCTTAATTGCTTGTTTAATTATAAGTCTCTAAAACTAAATCACACAAATTTACTTCTAGTATTTTCAAATGTATGTAACACAAATGTCTGTGATTGTTTTGTTTATATCCGCCCTGTAACATGGGCTCCACCTCATGCTTCCTTCTTTGTACGCCGCTGATTCCAATCTGAAGTATTCTGCCCCAGTGGTCTTCCCACCCAACTGCTAGCGAGCTGCACAACGTGAGTCCATTCAAACTTTTTTTTTTCACTCTTCTTAAGATGGGAGCTTATTTAATGGAACTGTAAATATTGTTGTTAGCAAGAGGGTTATTTGTTGATAATTATCTTTAACAAATGTGCTTACTTAAAGCAAAATAATAGGCGTCGGGATATTGGTTTATAAAAATAGATATGGACTTAAGTACGTGTCTTCATGTAGCTTTCTGTCCGATATCTCTTGTTCAAAGAAATTACAGAAAAAAAATCTGGTAAATGACCTTTGTGGTGACCCGGAAGGCGTTGGCTTTGTCATCCCAAATGGGCGCGGTCGTATATATATATAGTTATATTGTAATGCATGTAATCACTTTATCGTGTTACCACAATATTCCAAATTAATAGCCAGATAGAAAAGTATTCAGGGCTGTTCTCAAGAGCAGGTGAACTAGTTACACCCCCCTCCCCCCCAGGACACCCATTGGGTTAGAGGTTCCCGGACAGTAGAAATCGTTGTAAAATCACCAAAAGATCTACTTTCAATAATAACGAAGCATGATACAATGTAATTTTACGTTTATCTGAAAAAGTCGGGGCCCAAACAAGGGGTTTAGTCTGGGGGACGGGGCCCGAAAACATGTCTACTCAAGGGTTTATGGACCCTAGAAACTGTAGAATGGGTCTCAGACATGTGTGTATTGTTAATTTAAACCAGTTAGATTTCGTCCAGTCTTTCACTATTCTTTCCTCTTTTGTCTTCATCAACATGGCTCGCCGCTGGCGTGACCCACATCCCAGTCTGAGGCACGACAAAAAGAATAGCATCATCATCATCGTTCGTGCGAGAGGATATTTTACTTGCAGAACGGAAGGCGCTCTGCCAGGGGGTAGGTGATAAATGGGAACCGGGTCATCGTGATCCTGTGGAGAGGCGTCTATGTCGTGATATTAAATTGAGTTCCATCTGTCTTGACAGAATTAACACAAGTCTGTCTTTACATAATTAACACAAGTCTGTCTTTACATAATTAACACAAGTCTGTCTTTACATAATTAACACAAGCCTGTCTTTACATTAACACAAGCCTGTCTTTACAGAATTAACAAATAAGGAGCCACTGAAGAGAGAAAAATAATAAACAGGGGCAGTCACTCACACTCACAAAATACAGTCAAAATGAATTCACACATTAAAAAAAGTTAGTAAAAATGAATTGTCAACATACAATTATGCTCTTATATTTGATGGTTGTAATAACCCACAGAACAACTTCGTCACTCGGTTTGTTAGGCCTTGTGACGTCTACTTTATTTATTTATTTCACACTAACATCTGGCCAGTTCCAACTGATTTATTTATCGATGTGTAGTAATGTAATGGATCGGTCACATTGTCAGTGATGGTGTGGTAGCTCACTGTCATATCATATAGTCTTGGGACTTCAATTGCAGCATCCTTACAGATTTTTCCAAGTGGATATATTATGTATTCACATTTTGCCAGTGTTCACAGTTTTTTTTTTATATTATTAACGATATTAATTTTATTTAATGTCTATATTATTTTTTTTTACCTTAAGTCTTTCTATGTATTTTTTTTTCCTACGATGAGGAACGGTAGCAAAATGACTCATATTACAAACAATAACAGATTTTTCTAGTGCTGATGACTCGTATTTCTCTTAAAAACAGACATTGTGATCTTTAAGTGACTTTATTGAACTAAAAAATTTCGGTTGCCATTTTGCATTCTGTTCAAACCCAGCACCCTGCTTGTTCGGTATCTAAGGAAGGGACGACACATGCTCAGGGATTATTCAAGCACTGTGTTGTTGTGGTTAGACGGTGTCAGAGAGTATGGGATTTTTGAAAGATGCGCACAATTCTATGCAGACCATTCAGTCTGTTTAGTGATTTAATAAGCCCCGTGATGTATTACCATAAGTCATATGTCCAGTGACGCAATACCATAAGTCATTTAACCAAAAAGTTAACTTATGCAAAGAAAGTGGTTTTATTTTTGATGAAGGGGCTGATAGGTTTTGAGGGTGTGTGTATGTGTGTGTGTAAAGGAAGTGGGTAGAATGTGAAAGAAATGTATAGGCCTACACATCTGCAGTAACAAGCAAATTTGACGTAAATTATGATAGGTCACACCCCTACCCCTTCACTTTGAGACAGCAGCGTCAAACCGGAAGTGCCATCTGGCTCTCCTGGCAGACAGACCTTGGATACCCACTTTCACCGCCGCTTTATAGTCTGAGAAAATTCTCCGATTAACGTGTGTGTTTGTTTGTTTGTGTGTTTGTGTGTGTTTTTTGTGTTTGTTTGTGTGCACTAGAGAACTCTTTGTGTTGTTGTGTTTCATGTGTGTTTATATTCGAAGGCTGCCAGAATAAAAGACGACCTTTTTTTTTTGTTTCTTTTTAGAAGAACTGAGCAGTGAGCAGTGTTGTCTTTCTTACATCTTATTGGAGTGCTGTGTTGTAATGGTGGTCGCACAATAGTCTAAACTAGATGGTACATTTGACTTTATACTCTGTACAAGAAATAGTATTCATCGAAAACATATCACTGAGATTACTGCAATATTAAAAATGATTTTTTTTAATGAATAAAAGCTGTACAGTTTAAAGAAAAGATGATTGATTTAGGTGTCTGTAAGATTTTGGTGTGTGTAAGATTTTGGTGTCTGTAAGATTGTTGGTGTCTGTGAGATCGTCAATTAACTGAGTTATTTCTGGTGCTCATTTCAACAAATACAAATTAATTAGTACACAGAAAGCATAATTGGATCAATTTATTTTATTTTCAATGGTCCTTACAAATAATGTTTGTTGAAAAATAACCGACGGGGATGGGACAGTCTTTTCAGCAGTCAATCTTTGAAACATTATTGGAACACATGAATCGTTCTTTCTGTGGTAATCACGTGAGACTATACTGGAGACACGTGAGACAATGTAAGAGAGAAGTGAGACAATGTTGGAGACACGTGATACAATGTTGGATGTCTCATTGACTTTACCAACTCATCACATAGGCAGGTGTATGTGTGTATATATATATATATATATATATATATATATATATATATATATATATATATATATATATAATTTATATAGGTTTCATTGGGAGAATGTTTTTCTCTCTGGCACCATTTGCTGCTGTATTCGGGAACTGGCGTTCATTGTGAAAGGTCAGATGCAGTGGTTCTCATGCTTCAACAATTCGCGACCCACCTCTAAAACTATTTTGTTTTCAATATCCGCCAACGAAGACATGATTATAAATTGTCTGATTCGTGGAGGCTCAAAAAAAGCGTTTAATTAATGTCATCTAAACATGTGCCTGACATCAGTGACCTGAACACTGAACGCCTTTGTGCTCCAGTGCAATGACCTACTACTAGTAGTAACCTAGTATACTGTTCACCTGATGTTTAACCTAGGGCGTTGACCCAGTTTCATGTCCTAACTCTGAAGGTAGACGTCGGTATGGTGAAAGTCTGTTGTTACGTTGCATAATAAAATAACCGAGTTGCTGTCTGTTAGTTAGCCAAGTCACCTTTTTACCTGCAACTACATGCAAGTGATATGGTACATCCTGGACCAGTGGAACTGACTGCATGATCTGGAGCCAACTATAGTCACAGCGGCCGACACAAGGTTTATATAAAACAGATGGCGGAATTCTGACTTAGATTTGCTTGAAATCAATAGATGTATAAATGATAGATAAGAAAGGGAGTAAGCAGACTGGCATATGTACAAGCAGACGATACGCGGCTACTCTCACCGCAAATTCATTCACAAGTATAAACACAATGTCTCTTTATGTTTCTTGTTTTGTTTGTGAAAATGGATGACTATGATAAATAAAGTCAGTAAGTTTCTTACACAAGATCTTGTCAAATTTAATGCCTTACACTGAAAGAATGCCCTACATGGCTTACAATGATAGAATACCCACCACTGATTGGATGCCCTACAATCACTGATAGGATGCCCTACAATAATAGAATGCCCTACACTGATAGGATGCCCTACTCTGATAGGATGCCTTACAATGATAGAATGCCCTACTCTGATAGGATGCCCTACAAAGATAGAATGCCCACCACTGATAGGATGTCCTACAATCACTGATAGGATGCCCTACAATGATAGAATGCCCTACACTGATAGAATGCCCTACTTTGATAGGATGCCTTACAATGATAGGATGCCCTACTCTGATAGGATGCCTTACAGTTACACTAATAGAATGCCCTACACTGATAGAATGCCCTACTCTGATAGGATGCCATACACTGATAGGATGCCCTACTCTGATAGATTACCCTACAATAATAGAATGCATAACACTTATAGAATGCCCAACAATGATAAAATGCCCAACAATGAATCCCAATTATTATTTTGTTTCAAGTCAGATTTATTTATTACTCTAAGAATACAATTGATTCTTTACTTCTACTATTTTTTTTTTATTACAACACAAAACGCGATAAATGTCTTTTGAAGAATTATGTTTGTTGAAATATCCTAGACAGAACGTGGTATGATTTATGGGACATAGACTAAAACACAATATAACATTTTGAAAGAATAAAATACAAGAATAAACATTAACATGCATGTAGCAACGTGTGTGTATTTTATTAAAAAATTAATTATTTGTATGTTTTTTACTGCATTGAAATATCCCAGTAAAATAAACTGTCTATTAAAATAAAATGTCTATTGAAATAAAATGTATATTAAAATAAACTGTCTATTAAAATAAAATGTCTATTAAAATAAAATGTATTATCTATCTGAGACTTAATAGATAAAATAAAATGTCTATTAAAATAAACTGTCTATTAAAATAAAATGTCTATTAAAATAAAATTTATTATCTATCTGAGACTTAATAGATAAAATAAAATGTCTATTAAAATAAACTTTCTATTAAAATAAACTGTCTATTAAAATAAACTTTCTATTAAAATAAAATGTCTATTAAAATAAAATGTCTATTAAAATAAAATTTCTATTAAAATAAAATGTCTATTATAAAAAAAACTGTCTTTTGCAAAAAAAAAACTGTAATTAAATCTTTACAACTTTTCAATAATGAAAATTTTGTTTTGAAAATTTTTTTTTTTTTTTGGCAGCAGCTAAAAAAAATATGTCGCTTCTTTTCTAAAATGTGCGCATAACGAGCGTCCTATTTTATTGCGTCATACATCACGCATGAGCGGCCTGAGTAGAACGGGGGTCGGTTGTCATTTGTTGGGCCTTGAACAAACGTTTTGTTTTGTTACGGTTAGGTGACAAAATAATCCCCAAGCAAGGGCACCCCCTCCCTCACGCGCTGGGCAGTTGCCCCAGTTTCCACCAGCTTTAGGTCGCCACTGCTATACTTAACTGGCTTAGATAATATTGGTTGCCAGCAGACCACTGTCAGCACAGGTCTTTGATGTTATAATTTGATTTTGTTAGTAAGGGGGCCCACACTAAATTTACTGTACATGGGGCCAGCTGGCCATGGGGTAGTTTGACTCAATGTCCAGTCGGCTACTGGTTTAGATGGCTTATTTTATGTGTCAAATTAACCATCATTCTAATTAAACTATAGTCATAGGCCGTGTAAAAAAAATCGGCCTTCTTTTATTCGACTTTAAGATTTCACTGTCATTTTTACCGCTGAATTCATACGAGAAACCGGCAAGAAATCTTAATAACTTTTTTTGCATTTTACCGGAAACAGGTGTATACTATCTGAAACATAGGGGGCTAAATAATTGTCACTGGTAATATATTTTGTCATTTTTTTTTTCACCAAATCAGGCCATTTTATCGCAAGCCTTAAGCCCATAGAAGCCCTAATACGGCCCTGGTCATTACGTATGTAACATAATGTGTATGTTATATTGTAACATAATGTATATGTTGATTTTCAATTTTACTTTCACTGTCAAATTTCACTGCTGATATTTTTTAGAGCATTTTCGAAAAAAAATGCTCTATTGTCCCCGTTTTGTCTGTCTGTCTGTCTGTCCGTCATCACCCTAGATCTCAACAACCATAAGTCCTAGACCCATGATGTATTTATCATTTTGAAGGTCTTGGTCTGCCATGTGTGCAGCAAAAGTTCATTTCGCGATCTGACCTATGAGGGTCGTAAAAGGGGGCTTATAAAATACCGTTTTTTACAATATAAGCTATATTAACAATGGAGCGCCCTAGATCTCAGCAACCATAAGTCCTAGACCCATGATGTATTTATCATTTTGAAGGTCTTGGCCTGCCATGTGTGCAGCAAAAGTTCATTTCGCGATCTGACCTATGAGGGTCGTAAAAGGGGGCTTATAAAATACCGTTTTTTACAATATAAGCTATATTAACAATGGAGCGCCCTAGATCTCAGCAACCATAAGTCCTAGACCCATGATGTATATATCATTTTGTAGGTCTTGGCCTGCCAAGTGTACATCAAAAGTCCATTTCGCAATCTGACCTCTCTGAGCCAAAATATAAGAGTTTCTTATGTACCGTTTTTGCTTTTATTTTAAATATAAATAATAAAAGCTAATCAAAGGGGCGTAATCATTATTTAATTTTGAAATAGTTATTCAACATGATTACTTCCATCTCTAAATTTATTAAAATTCATGCGCGTGGAGCAATATTTATGGCTGTAACCCGGGGGAAAAAATACGGACTTTGTCCGGCGAAAATGCTCTAAAATGTCCTTTGTCCGAAACGGAAAAGACTTAAATTGCTTGTTTAATGTAATATTTATTGTTAACATTTTCTGGTAAATTAACATTCCGTTTAAAGCTGTGGAGAATATAGTGAAGATGTCATTCTAGGAGAAGAACACAGAAAAATAAAAAAAAAAAATGATGAACATTAGTTGCAAAATAAGTATGATGGGATAACGTTGTGAAGGAGAGTAGAGTAGCCTCCAGTGAAATGTATCCAGTAGTGCATGACATTTCTAAGTGACCCTGGTTATATATATAACATGACCGTTTCAAATTATAGTTTGTAGAAAATGTCACTACAATATGTAACTTATCGGGAAAGAAGACTATTCTATTTGTTTCAATCTAATAGGGATAATGTGAAATGATCACGTGACTCTGTTGACCAATATGTGGCTTACCACTGCATGCTATGTGACCCAGTGTTTGTTTCAATCTAATAGGGATAATGTGAAATGATCACGTGACTCTGTTGACCAATATGTGGCTTACCACTGCATGCTATGTGGCCCAGTGTTTTGTTTCAATCTAATAGGAATAATGTGAAATGATCACGTGACTCACTTGACCAATGTGTGGCTTACCACTGCATGCTATGTGGCCCAGTGTTTTGTTTCAATCTAATAGGGATAATGTGAAATGATCACGTGACTCTGTTGAGCAATATGTGGCTTACCACTGCATGCTATGTGGCCCAGTGTCACCGATAGTGGGTCATGGCCAAACTCGTAAATAGAGTACGTGTACTCAGTTTTGGGTAATTTAGTAATTGGATCTCACAAACTAGCGTACAAAGTAGGCGTTGACCTTTAGCCAAATTATGTTGTTTTTTTTTTTGGTGTTTTATTAATGACCAACAACGACCATCACTTCTTACCTGTTATTGTTAAATTATGGTATGTTTATTTTGTGTTCCCAAAAAAAATAACGCATCTAAGTGTCAGGCCGCTTTAAGGTCATCGTAGGCCCTAGGCACTTTCAAAGTCGTAGGCCCTCCCCGAATTCATTTTTAATATGTTCCAAGAGTGTGCCCGCACTTCTTTGCGATTTGAAATCTAAATAAACTTTGAGGACGTCATACTGTAATTTTACAGATTTATTTTACAGTACTGCAGCTTGACGTGCTCATCTCACACGATCATATATAGTTATTTTAATACAAACATTATTAAATTTTTTGGCATTATGAACTTGTTTTCACTTTATGTTTTGGCTTTCGTAGGCCCTTGAAAATTCCGTAGGCCCTAGGCACAGTGCCTACTGTGCCTAGTTGATAAAGCGGCCCTGCTAACTGCACATGTCAGGGTGGCGGGTGCGGGGACGTTTTGATTGTTTAAGAGGGGGAGGGGATTGGGGGGGGGGGAAGCGTATGTCAAAAGGAAAAAAACAGGTATATAATAATTTTTTTTAATTAAATTATTCTAAAAAAATGTGTTTGCTTGATTGGCGTCTCCGTTCTATCTCTGAACTCTCTCAGTGATAACTGCGGGCTGAGACTTAGTCTCTTAGAGCCCGTGAGATCAAACTCGCTGTGTCCCTCAACATCTGGTGACTGCCATGACGGCCAATGGCAAGCGAGCTACCCCGCCAGCCCGGGACACTAGAAAAGCACATGATCCACGGTTTCCTCCAAATCTCGGCAAAGGAAATCGACACTGCGCCTCAACCTCCCAAAGTACGCACCTAAATGACGATGCCCAGTTCAGTGGTGCCCAATCATCAATGTTCTTTAAATGTCAGCTACCTGTCCATTTGTTCAAAGCTCCCATATAGCGAAGACAGCTGATGTAGTCATAGAAGGACTTTTTTGGTTTGTTGAGTCCTGTAGTTACCAGGGATATTTTAGCTCACTAAGCTTTTTTTTTAAAAGTGTGTGCTAGCATTTTTTAGCTATTAGTACAAGTACATAGATCCATTAGTACAAGTACATAGAGCCCTGAGTACAAGTACATAGAGCCATTAGTGCAAGTACATAGAGCCCTGAGTACAAGTACATAGAGCCATTAGTGCAAGTACAAAGAGCCCTTCAAGCTCAATGCAGTGCGAGAACAGCTAGTTGAGATTATAACGATATCATTTGTATGACAAAACTGACCAAATGACCATTACAATCTTTCACAATGTTTCCAAGTTATGATCTGAGAGCTGGTTGCTGACTAAGTAAATAAAAAATGTAACAAAAAATAATGTGACTTAAAAGTGCGGACGAATTACGGGGAATACTAAATAGCCCCCCTCCCCCGACATCACCAGGTCATTCTGCCAGTGGCATTAGCTAAATGATGGACGTCATTAGAGAAACATAATGTAATAGGCTCCAAGAGGTCAATACTAGTTTCAGATGCTACGCCTGTTAATAACGGTACAGTTAGATGAACTATTCTCATCCAAAGTCAAGTTTTTGCCTTATTGATTGATCTCTGTTTATCTAGATTTCATTATTATTTTATTTTGAACCAATATTTGCTCTTTCATTTAAGATAAAGAGTTGTCAGGAAAAAAAAAAGAACCGGTAATTATAAAAAAAAAAAAAAATTTTGTTAATGTGCAAGCATAAGTTTTTGTGAGAATTGTTGTTTATTAGGGCGGGCCTGGGCCTAGTGACATTACGGGGGGGGGCAGAACTGTTGTAACTGTGGTATGTATATCAAATTATAACGCCCCTATTTCTGGAAGCTAGTCACCACCTCAAAGAACGCCACTGACTATTTAGTCGCGTTCCATAAAAAAAAAGAGCCCAAAGATAAATCTCCCCTCTCCCCCATCTCTAGTTATCAATCCATCTCACCGTAACCGCTGAAACCTCCATCATGTGTGCACTATTAATCCATGAGTTCAGTGTATCCATATCAAGTCCCTGTCTAGATGAGACAGAATCTCTTTTTAAACTATATAGTCACGTGTGACAATCACTGGGGAAAGTAAAGTAGTTACCTAAGTAATCCCCCCACAGTAACCATGAGTGTAACGCGCCTGAAGTCGCTGATAATCAAATCCGTAGTTTACAAGATCAGACAGGACTGGAAACTGCAGGAACAACATTCTTAAGTGATAGAATTCAATTTAATTTGGCATGAAAAACTTCAGCTATATGTAAGGCTAGTATATGTAAGCTAGTATCTGTAGGCTAGTTTATGTAGGCTAGTTTATGTAGGCTAATTTATGTAGGCTAGTATTTGTAGGTTAGTAATTGCAGGCTAGTTTATGTAAGGCTAGTATATGTAGGCTAGTATCTGTAGACTAGTTTATGTAGGCTAGTTTATGTAGGCTAGTATTTGTAGGCTAGTAATTTGTAGGCTAGTTTGTGTAAGGCTAGTATATGTAGGCTAGTATTTGTAGGCTAGTAATTGCAGGTTGGTTTAAGTAAGGCTAGTATATGTAGGCTAGTATTTGTAGGCTGGTTTATGTAAGGCTAGTATATGTAGGCTAGTATATGTAGGCTAGTTTATGTAAGGCTAGTATATGTAGGCTAGTATTTGTAGGCTAGTTTATGTATGGCTAGTATATGTAGGCTAGTATTTTTGTATTTTAATTTAGCCATAAATGATGGAGCTAAAAAATTCATTAAAATGTATTGATCGTGGTCTTGTCAAAATATAAAGCACATTATTGACTCATCACTAGATTCAATTATTAATACATGTATATGTATTTGATTCATCACTAGATGCAATTATTAATACATGTATATGTATTTGATTCATCACTAGATGCAATTATTAATATAATGTATTTGATTCATCACTAGATGCAATTATTAATATAATGTATTTGATTCATCACCAGATTCAATTATTAATATAATGTATTTGATTCATCACTAGATTCAATTATTAATATAATGTATTTGATTCATCACTAGATTCAATTATTAATACAATGTATTTGATTCATCACTAGATTCAATTATTAATACAATGTATTTGATTCATCACTAGATTCAATTATTAATACAATGTATTTGATTCATCACTAGATTCAATTATTAATACAATGTATTTGATTCATCACTAGATTTAATTATTAATATAATGTATTTGATTCATCACTAGATTCAATTATTAATATAATGTATTTGATTCATTACTAAATTCATTTTTTTATGGAACGCGACTATTAAATCAGTGGTGGTCTTTGATGTGGTGACTAGCTTCCAGAAATTTATGTATTTCATTAATAATATTTTTAAAGCCATAACTTGGGTGGAGGGGCGTAGTCCGCCCTATGTGACACTTACTTTACACTTATTGGCCAGTTAGGCTGTTGCTGATGATACTTTACAATTATTGGCCGGTTGCTGATGACATTTGATACCAAAATTTAAAACATTTGGCAGCTTTGTTTTGGTGTAAGTCAGATGGATGTATTTATGAAATAAACAACACA
This sequence comes from Bulinus truncatus, assembly GCA_021962125.1. Classification (NCBI taxonomy): domain Eukaryota; kingdom Metazoa; phylum Mollusca; class Gastropoda; family Planorbidae; genus Bulinus; species Bulinus truncatus. Next base: position 1,197,966 of record JAGDYQ010000049.1, on the reverse strand, counting down.
TATAACTGATATTTACCACACTGATGCTTTTATTTCGTTTCTTTTTTTCTTTTTGAATACAATTGGCTCATTTTTAACGGTTTTAATGAATGGGGGAAATTAAAAAGTCGGAATTAGAAAAAAAAAAGAATGAGTTGAGCTTCTGCGTACAGTATCTAGTCGTCATGTCGCCCATAATTTCTTCCATACGAGTGTTGATTTTCTTGGACGTCTGGTGATTTGGAGAACCAGTCAAGACACTAAGCTTAAAAGTATAAATTAAATTAGCATTAGCCATTGAGTAAGAAAACCATTGCTTTTTAAAAAAAAAATTCTATGCAAATGTCAGTTGTTATATCCCTCTTTATTACTTATAACAATAAAGGACAGAATAAGATAAAGTCATAATTGGCCAACGTAAAGATTGACATAACATAATCAGCTAACACGAAGACTGGCATAACATAATCATCCAACACAAAGAATGACATAAATTAATCAGACAACACAAAGATTGACATAATTCAATCAGCCCAAACAAAGATTGACTTAACACAATAAGAGTTCAAAATATTTAGAAAACATCGAAAATGTTATCGGGAAAATCCGATATATTCTAACTGCATGAGGTCGCATGTTGAGGAAGGCTCTTTCCCCATGAAATAAATCAAAAAGAACTTGGCCGTCTCCTGAGATCCATGGACCAGGTGATTGTTTACCAACTGAAAACATACTTGCTTCCAGACATAAGGATACAAATAAAAGCATTCTTTTCAACATAATGTTCGATTACGTAAGAACTACAAACCTTGTATTGATTGGATGATTGATACGATTCTTTGCTATTCATGCTCTGATTAAGAAAAAAAAAACATTAAATTAATTATTATGGTAACAAAAGTGAAACTATTCACATGCACACATATTGTCAAATCTACTCAGTAAATACCAACAGTGACTGTAGTAGTAAATACTTAAAGTATTTAGTATCTTTACTTCTCCGTACCTTTAAGTTATTTTACTTTAACATTTTTATTGTTCGACTTTTGTCCAGTGTGTCAGAAAGTGATGTCAATAATCTGTGGAGTCAAATAACTTTTTTCTTTATATATAAAATGTCCATCGACTAAATGTCCATTTTATTCAATAAGTCAAGGAAAAGAGTTCAATAAAAAAAAAAAAAAATCATTTCTAATCGAATTTTTTTTTTTATTAAAATTCAGATTTCCTCAACCAAAAAATTTTACAGTTTTGTGCCATTTGTCCCTCCCATGTGTCAGTCGATGTCAGCTGGGAGTTTAAAATATCTAAAACAAAATAGTATTCGATTAATAGAATTTGAAAGACATGCATGAATTAAAGTAAAAGTTATTCCCGTTGCTCATCTAAATAAGTGTAACATTTTGTAGACGGTGAAATTAGTAGGGCTAGTGTAAGGACATAGACAGACATAGATAAATAGACAGACACATTGTTAGATAGTTATATAGATAGACAATTAATTATTGTATTAATGTAGATGTTAGAGGGAATTCCCTGTAGTACGGTGACGCACCTAATGAACGGGTTATTGAACGGGGAAAGAAAAGCGAGGAAAGACAAAAACGGTTGACGAGGAAAGAGATAGAACATTGTTTTGGTTATTTTTGTTTTGTTTTAAGTTTGAAGAAGGTAGGGGAATTAGGAAGGAACGGAGGAGCTAGGAAGAAGTATTTATTGTATTAAAAGAATGGACAACTGGTATTTATCGTAGAGACATGATTTAATGGTTAATGTTCATTATTGAATAACTAGTTCTTACGATTATTCAATAAAGTGATTTTGGTTAATAACTGGAGGTGTTATGAACTTGTATAAGTTGTGCAATTAAAGAAAGTAATTAGAAAATAAATATATAAAAGAGACCACCGCATCCATACCCTGACAATCGTAGAACCAAAAGTTTCATTTGACTGGACTACAATAAAAAAAACTTTTGCCATAAACTGGTGTTATATACTGGTGCTATATACTGGTGCTATATACTGGTGCTATATACTGGTGCTATATACTGGATTCTTTGTATTGGCGCCCATATACTGGTGCTATTTAGTGGTGCTATACACTGGTGCTGTATACTGATTCTATAAACTGGTGCTGTATACTGGTGCTATATACTGGTGCTATATACTGGTGCTATATACTGGGGCCTATAAGCTGGTGCTATATACTGGTGCTATACACTGGTGCTATATACTGGGCCTAAATACTGGTGCTATACACTGGTGCCTATATACTGGTGCCTATAAACTGGTGCTATATACTGGTGCTATAAACTGGTGCTATATACTGGTGCTATACACTGGTGCTATATACTGGGCCTATACACTGGTTTTATACACTGGTGCCTATATACTGGTGCTATACACTGGTGCTCTGTAGATATGATTGTGCTACATAAGGAATGGGCTGCTCAATTCTCCATCTGTATGGGAACCTGAGAATACACAGTGTACTGATGTCTATACCTACGACAACCCATCACATTAGTGAAGCAATAATTGTTACATTGGGCTATCAAATCCGCCCTCCCCCCCCCCAAACCCGGTAAAAGTGCCAATTAGGCCCATGTGCAAAGAGAGCTCTGTATCTATGGACACGGAGCAGGTGACGTCAAATATGTACTTATCTTATTGACTTAGTTGATCACGTCAGGCACAAAAGTCATCTCATCTTTTATAATTAGTTGATAAAGTCACTTAGATATCTACTACATTGATTTGAATTATCTAGTTCTGTTTATAATCAATGTTTTTTGTTTCACTTGCCATAAATATTTCTAACAAAACACACGCAATCATAGAAACATAATATTGTTGTGTCTACATAACAAACTAAACCTGGAAATTGAGGGTAACGGGGCGTGGGGGAAGGGGGGGGGACTTAACTGCGTCTCACCTTCTTCATTCTCCTCTATAATGTCTTGGTTCTTTTGATTCTGTGCGGCTTGCCTAAACATTAGATGATTATAATAAATACAAAGTTCACACACAACTGGCAACAGCAATCAATGTAATTAACCAGGGGTTCCCAAACTTTGTTTACCCTAGAGCGCATTGAAGTGGCGGGCGCCTTAAATTACCATTTTTTTTAGGTCGCAAAATCTGTGTGGATTTCATTTCATTGACACGCATCGCCACCAGTGCTCGATTTAACAAAAAAAAAAAAAAACCAGTGCCGGGGATGAAAAATAATTTTTCTGCAGAGCCGGGGATAAATGTCTATGGTTTCATCACCGGCAGGGATATATTAGCTAAAGCAGAACCGGTGATGACAGTTCTTAGTGCAGGGGATATCCCCGGCATCCCCTGCGTACCAATCGAGCCCTGAACGCGAGACATTTTCAAAGTGGTTGAATGGTGCTATTTTTCACGGGCACAATTTTGAAAACCCTGGTTTAAATAATAGAAGTTATGACAGCAGTACATCGTTTATACAATAGAAATCATGATAGCACATGAAGTCACCGCAGTGGATATCATTCAGTAATCGATGCAAACAAATATTTATTAAATGTCATTTTTCTAAAACATTCAATACCGTTTATTTCTTTAGGAACATATATTGTGTTTATATGTTAGTGTGTGTAGCATGTATTTCATTTTCTAAAAAAAATACCATTTATTATTTATTTTCGAATTAAACGAATTCCTCTCAGCCAAAATTATTCTAATGAAAAATGCATGAGTTGAGTACATTTACATATCCTGTGAATCGGTCATATTAATGACATTAATATGAGCTGTCATTGGAGGTAACATGCTTTTAACTAAGGCAGTGGGTACTCAAACCTTAATGCTTCACGACACACTAAGAAAACTATTTCACTTATTTGTTAATTTTAAGACATTTATATCAATTTTAACCTTGATTGTCATTTGAGTCGATGTTTCTAGGCAGCCATTTTGGATTGTTTACACTCGCGAAACGCGAAAACTCTGCAAGAAGCGATCCGCGAAATTTCTCTGCACCGCCGCGGATATTCTCCGCGGTTTGAGCATCTCCATATAAATACATTGTCGCGAAAGAGGTGCAAATTTCGCGAGCTACCTAGATATCTTTAAATTCGTGGGTCGCGACTGATATTTTGGGAGGGATGATGGCAGTTGATTAGAGCAAAACTCATTAATACATTTAACGTACAATCCTGTCTCAATTTATGTTAAGAAAATGAACACCACATGTTCGTGTTTAATTAATTATTGTTCACATCTGAACTGAATATATTCGCCACAAGGCAGACGATAAAACTAAGAAATAAATCTTAGGTTATTTTAATTTTTTTTTTGTTTTGCTGTTGGTGTCTATCTTCCATTCAAATGATAAATACCATTCAAATGATAAATACAGTTATTGATAAATACAGTTATTGTTATTGAAAATACAGTTATTGATAAATACAGTAATTGATAAATACAGATATTGATAAATACATAAAGTTATTGATAAATTCAGTTATTGCTAAATACAGTTATTGATAAATACAGTTATTGATAAATACAGTTTTTGATAAATACAGTTATTGATAAATACAGTTATTGATAAAGACAGTTTTACATTTTTATTCGGTCGTTTTGATAAAAAATGAATACAGTTATTGATAAATACAGTTATTGACAAATACAGTTATTGATAAATTCAGTTATTGATAAATACAGTTATTGATAAATTCAGTTATATATTTTTTTCGGTCGTCTTAAAAAAACAGATGCCCCATAATTTCTGTGGGACTTTTCATTTAAAGTTCCGGTGTCATGACAATATTTTGATATTTCTATGACTTCTTTACTGCCATGAACTGTCTAGAGTCAGACATCCTAACAATAAACAAGTCGATCTATGACAGTGCATATAAATAAGATCACGTAGACCACCTATACATCATCTCCAGGTTGAGATGTTTGTATGGTCAGCATAATTACCCAGATATTGTAACAAACATGAATTTCAATCTCACGTGTAACGCCCGCCCTACAAAGTTAAAAGAATACAAAGAAATATTGGTTCCTTCAGACCTTTTATATGTAGAGATGTAAACAAATAAAAATGATGGCCATTAATTAAAGAATACATTGAGCCTTCACATAGCAAAGAAAGATTCAATTGAAATAAATATGTGTGACTGATCCTGACTAATACATTGTACAAACTGCTCTGTTGTGATTTGAGTGAGGCAACCAATGAATTATTTTATTTTATTACTTGTCAAACTAGTACATCGTCTATGCTCTCTATAATTACTTAAACTAGAATCTGTTTTAGGTCGGTTTAAGGCCCCGGGTTCAGAACTAAATAGAGGGCCACTGAAAAAGACAAAGAAAAATAAGACAAAAAATAAAGTGTAAATTGGCGGTTTCGCAGAGCCATTAAGATGTAGGAGGTCCAGCGCCAACCTTAGATCCGACTCTGACTTAAACTATAAGTAGAACAAGAATTCGGCTCACAGTGACCTCAAGTCTGGCCACACCTCGCCTATGAGGTTAAACGGACATTTTTTAAAATGAATTTCAACTTGTTTTAATTTGTTTATATTAATTATTGATATTTTACCTGCCAGTTGGTAATGTTTCAATACTGTTTCCGTGTATTTAGAAATGTCAGATGTCATATGATGCCTCTTTACATTTTTTACAGTGTATAGAATGTCATATGATGCCTTTTTTCCTAACTAATATAGAAATGTCAAATGTCATATGACGTTTACAGTATATTTAGAAATGCCAGATGTCATACGATACCTCTATACCTAGCTCATGTTTACAGTGTATTTAAAAATGTCAAATGTCATATGATGCCTCTTTAACGCGCTCATGTTCAAAGTGTATTTTAAAATGTCAGATGTCATATGATGCGTCTTTACCTTGATTCATGTGGTGTTATTTTTTGGGCATTTGAGCCCCAAATTGTGCATGCACTTACCTCAGTTGTCGAATCTCAGCAAATACGTCATAATCTTTCAAACTAGAGTGTTCATGTATCCCAGGGTCCAGACCTTTAGCTCTGATTAGATCTTCCAGAGCTTTAACCTGTTGCTGAAAACACGATGAGATTTTGTGGATGAACAGTTGGCAGTTGGGAAGATTGTATTCAAATAAAACTTTGTAAGCAGTACTTTTTTTTTCTTTTTTAGTACATATCTTGACTACAATTGACTACAAAGCTAGTGCATCCAAGTCATTTGATTTCTTCATCTAATGGACGCATTTCATTAATCCGTATATTTCTCCATTCAGTTTGTTTTAATCTGTGTTCACTTACCGGTGTTAGTCGCAGCCATTTACAAGCAAGGGCTTCTTCCGGTGTCAGTAGAGGAATGAACTTCCGGGCATCTTGTCTGGAGATAAACACAACCAATAGAATAGAGAATACAACAGTGACTGGAGATAAACACAACCAATAGAACAGAGAATACAACTGTGACTGGAGATAAATACAACAATAGAATGACTGGAGATAAACACAACTAATAGAATAGAGAATACAACAGTGACTGAGATAAACACAACCAATAGAATAGAGAATACAACAGTGACTGGAGATAAACACAACCAATAGAATAGAAAATACAAAGTGACTTACGTCTGTCAGTGTCAGTTAATGGCATTCTTTATTAATTTTTTTTTTACAGATTATGACAGGGATAGGCAAATCTTTCGAACCTTGGGCCACAGTGGATTCTTAAATTTGACAGAAGGGCCCGACCTAGACCAGATGGATGGGTTGTTTATATGACCTTATATGAATTAAATGTGATCTTTATTGTTATGAAAGAGTCGGGGGGGGGGGGGGGGGAGGGCGGATCACACTTCTTAACTGTCCGTGTTTGGCCCGTTGGCAGTATTTTCCCATGGATTATGCTGATTGCTTTGGTGCGACTGATTTTAACAGAAGGAAAGGGGAGAAATAGTTCGTTTCGTTTCTTTTTAAGAAAATGATTACATGCAATTAAAGGGAAAGAAAAATAGCTTCACTTTAGAAATTGCACAAACTGAAAAAGTCAGAGACTTAAATGAAGTGCACTCTCATTTGCACGTTTAGTTTCATATTTTAAATTAACACAAATTCGTTACTAATAAAATGACATCATTATTTAATGAAGTTAGGGAAAAGATGGGGGAGGGGTATGAAAAATTTAACTTTTTGCTCATCTGTCTTAAAGCGCTCACCATCTTAACACATTTGTCTAATGGCAGTGATAGTTATAAGCCGCAGTACATAGTACATGCATTACTATTGTTTCGTTTGTAGTTATTAAGGGATTTTCTTGTGCCAGGAGATTCAGACCGTAAAATTTCATAGACTAGAGAGCAATTTTCGACACCAAGTGTATATGAAGGTTAGGGAGAAAAAAGTCAAAATATTCATGAAGGTCGTAGCTAAGGACTGCCACAAAACAATGGTAATCACAAGACTAGCGGTTTATTATGTCCATTACTTCCAGTTCAGATACAACGGCTGTATTACATGTACTGAACATGCAAATATAAATACGAGTACAAGTACTCGAAAGTGCAAGTACATGTACTCAAGGTTGCAAGTAAAAAAGTAAAGTTCCCTTAGCCCTACTGGGCCATCGGGGCAGATGAAGTATAGAATTCATCTGTTTCTATAACCTCGGCATATGAAGGGATTGTGTGGTTAGCACAACGCCCAGATGCCTTTACTTCCCCAACTTAAGTCAGGTACCCATTTAAAGCTGGGTGGACTTGTGGGACTCAATGTTGCAAGTACAAGTACTCAAGGTTGCAAGTACAAGTACTCAAGGTTGCAAGTACAAGTACTCAAGGTTGCAAGTACAAGTACTCAAGGTTGCAAGTACAAGTACTCAAGGTTGCAAGTACAAGTACTCAAGGTTGCAAATACATGTACTCAAGGTTGCAAGTACATGTACTCAATGGTGCTAATATAAGTACCAGAGATGAGCGGACAGCGGACGCGTCCGCTTGCGGACGCAGATCCGCAGACTTTTCCGAATCCGCGGACTGACAGCGGACGCTTCGTACGGTTAAGTTGCGGACTCGCGGACTGACGCGGATCTTCTTTAGCGTTACCATAAAAAATTTCAAGTCATTTAAACAGCTAAATTTCAGCAATGCGGACGCGCGGACTGACTGTGGACCAATGTTGTAAGATTCTGCGGACGCGGATCATTGATAGAAATCCATGGACGGACGCGGACGCTAAATTTCAAGATCCGCACACCTCTGATAAGTACAATTACTTCTAAAATGTTCTCGAGTACCCAGTACTCTATCTCTCTGGTATTCCGCTCGTCTGCCGATTTACTTGATCAATCTTATAGCTAAAGATAATTTGAAAAGACAAACTAACTTTGATTTAGGTATTTGAGTTCCATCATCATCATGCTGTTTTAAATACTGAGCTTGAATTTCTGCCATTATTTTCAACGCCTTCATATTATCTTCTTTCTGGGGAAGACAAGAATAAAACAAACATAACAATGAAAACCGAATTCTTCAGCAACAGTCAACAGTTACGTGAAACTCGTTTGTCCTGACTTAAAGTCATATTGACCCATTATATCATGAAATGACTCATTTGACATACAAATACGTACACAGGTTTTGAATAGTCTAGATTTAAATGTTATGTTTACAATATGATATAATACGACCTACTTAGGGCGGTAGCCAGGTAATCTTTGACACCAGGCACTTTCCGCCAACTGGGCCCCTCTAGTTACACATTCACACCTTTTGTTTAGTATCGTTATAGTTTGCCAATGTATAACGACGGGGGTGCTCTAGGTTGGGGCCCTTGACCAGTGTTTGGGTTTTACCCCTAGTGCAGTCCCGCCTACTTACAAACATGTAATGGTTTTAAAATGTTACGTAAAGAAATGTACATCTGTTACAGGGTAAATTATTTGAAAGGCTTGGATCCAATAGCCGCTGTTAAGGTCAAAATTACCGAAAAATAGTTTTTGATAATTGGTAAATGAATACTTTTTTTTTTTAAATGACCCTGGTGCCAGATGTTACATAGTCCCTTTTTGAACCTACTAGCAAACCAGAACACAATAACATTGAGACACGCGTGGTTCTTTATCAACATGAACTGGTCCAGCCATTGTAACCAATTTCTTCAATTACAATACATGTACATGCATTTGAACTAGTGTTAGTCATCTTTAACTACATTGACCAGATGTTGCAGTCTAGCCGGGACATGTCTTAGGTTTTGCATCAACTGTACCAGCATCCCCCGTAAGGTCATGAAATGCCCCGACCTGTTAACAATCAATTTCATGCTCAGAAAGTTTTAATACATCACTCACACAAACTTAGGTACATTTCTACTTCACATTTTAAACCTGTCTAAGGTTTTCGTCACATCGGCATTTTTTTTTCGTATACAAGGTACACTAATAAATTCCTTCTTTGCTTCTCATAATAGCATGTCAATATTCAAGAACAGTTTTTTTTTTGGGCTGCGAAGAGGAAGGGGGTGAGAGGTCCGAGTCCGACCTCTCATATTATCACAGACTGTCCAACCCAAAAATCTCATTGTGATACAACTTAACAGTATAATAAATAATCTGATAGCCGGGCTGCACTGGAGGTCCGATTTATAAAATGCTCTGCAGAGTTCAGTTGTATACCCTGTCTTGTTTGGCCGGAAGGGGGGACAACTATTGTCATTAGCGCCCCGGAGCTTCAATAGACCTAAATCCGGCTCTGTGTATCACCGTCAGTTACATGTATTTTATAATGAACATAATACATTCAATCACGTATAAATCCTAGAATGAACAAACAGAGCTTTCAACTGCGGGATTGTTTACAAGTGAGAACATGATTTATCATGCCAATGCCAACTAATATTTAAAGAAAAAACAAAAAGTTACACATCGAATGTGGGAAAGAAAGAGGAAAGAGGTCTAGGAATCAAATCTCTCTCAAGAGTTGGCATGCACGTGTAATGTGGGTGTTTGTGTATGCGGAGTAGAGGCTACTGTGACGTAGGCAAGTGAAAGGTTAGAGAGAAGTAACAAACCAAATGGAAGTAATTTCCCCACAGACGAAACCGCGCATGTAACACAGCAAGCATAATGCAGTGGTCCCCAACCTTTTTCTCGCCGCGGACCGGTCGACGTTTAATAATTTCACCGCGGCCCGCTAGGGGAAGGGGTTTAGGGGGGGGGGGGGCGTTGACATTGATTATTTATAGTTTAGATTGTTTTGATTTACAATGTCACTGTCACAGCCGCTCAGCTCCCGGTCAACCTCACGTTCATGTGAAGTCGCACAATACCGCGAGATATACACCTCAGTAAATAAAAAGGACATAATGGTAATGTTTCTTGTGTGGCCCAGTGTTATCATCTGATCCACGGCCCGGTACCAGTCCGCGGCCCGGGAACTGGGGGACCACTGGCATAATGTAGTCATAAAGAAGAAAACTGTCAATGAATAAGGATAATAATTAAATAGGTGACCTTGTTTTATTCATCTTTCACATTTGTTGACCTTGTTTTATTTATCTTTCACATTTGTTGACCTTGTTTTATTTATCTTTCACATTTGTTGACCTTGTTTTATTTATCTTTCACATTTGTTGACCTTGTTTTATTTATCTTTCACATTTGTTATCTTTTAAATAAGTTGGCAATGATTTAGCGTGCGTTTTAATTGCTAGTTTCATTTGTACGTGGTGCTAAATATTTATTTTAAATCTTAAGTTTTTATATATATATATATAAAGGTAATTTATATAAAGTATTTTTTACCCTTGAATCAGTTCTCTTTTTGTAAGTTAAATAGCCCTACTATTCGATTAGATGAACATCTTACAAATTGTATCGTCAATCACATTGAATTACATCTTGTTATTATTTTCTTTGTCTCTACTGAAGAATAACAAAAACAAGTATCGATACTGTATCATTGACAAAGAATACCACTATTTTTTTTCCCGCCAAAAGCAGAAAGCGCATGACACAGAGATTTAAAATATATCATCACTATTCATATTTTTTATTTACATTGGTTTACATTTATTTACATTTGTTTACATTTGTTTACATTTGTTTACATTTGTTTACATTTGTTTACATTTGTTTACATTTACGAAATAAACTTGATGGCATCAACATTTTACACACTTCAGCTTAGAGTTCATAAATATTTCTAGAAGTACAGAATTTTTTCTTTTTTTTTTTTTAAGCTTATTACCACAGATTTAGATGCTTTAAAAGTGCGATCGGTTGGTTAAGTTTAACATTTTATTGAACAATGATTAATGATTAAGATTCTCTAAAACTACGATCGGTTTAGTTGAACAATGATTTGGATACTACCAAACTACGATCGGTTTAGTTGAACAATGATTTGGATACTACAAAACTGCGATCGGTTTAGTTGAACAATGATTTGGATACTACAAAACTGCGATCGGTTTAGTTGAACAATGATTTGGATACTACAAAACTGCGATCGGTTTAGTTGAACAATGATTTGGATACTACAAAACTGCGATCGGTTTAGTTGAACAATGATACCACAAAACAGTTCAGTTAAACAACTTACCGAATCATCTGCAGGAGTTGGGACAATACCATCTACTGAAACATATGCGAAAAAAAAAAGGAAACATTTATTTAAAGTTCATAAAATGTTTATTCATTTCCTCGTTTGAATTGATATTAGTCTAGAGAATTCAGTTGACTTTACATGGCGAGAGCAAAAAAACAAAACTTAATTCCTTGCAAGTATAAAACGTTTATCACTTTGATAATCACCCACGGACCATTTTTTAAAGTCATCTTTTTCATATCCAACACCGTAGCCGAGTGTGAACTCCGCGGGTTAGAGGTCATTGTTTAGTAAATTACGAGGCGAATGTTTTTTTTTTCGTTTATTTGTGTCGCAATGAGACCAGGGTAAATAAATACCTCCATCCCATGGTGCCACGTTCAACAGCATCTCGCCACTTACCTACATTTAAAGACCAGGGTAAATAAATATCTCCATCCCATGGTGCCACGTTCAACAGCATCTCGCCACTTACCTACATTTAAAGACCAGGGTAAATAAATACCTCCATCCCATGGTGCCACGTACAACAGCATCTCACCACTTACCTACATTTAAAGACCAGGGTAAATAAATATCTCCATCCCATGGTGCCACGTTCAACAGCATCTCGCCACTTACCTACATTTAAAGACCAGGGTAAATAAATACCTCCATCCCATGGTGCCACGTTCAACAGCATCTCGCCACTTACCTACATTTAAAGACCAGGGTAAATAAATACCTCCATCCCATGGTACCACGTTCAACAGCATCTCGCCACTTACCTACATTTAAAGAAAACCGTTTCTTGTCTTGCTTTTCTTCAGGTTTTGTTCTGTAATCAAAGAATGAAATGCGACGTCATTATTTACAAGAAGTCAGAAAATTACTTAAAGGAAAAAAAAAGTGAAGGGGGAAAAAAAACCAACCAGTTAAAATAAAAAAAGAAAAAATATTTGATTTCTTTTCTTTGAATTTCATTTGATGATGTTACGGTATGTCTTAAGTGATACTTTTAAATTGAAGTTATCGCTAGTAGTGCTCTTACATAAATACATACGTGCATACATACATAAATACATACGTGCACGTTTGTTTTCATACAAACCTTAATATTCGCCCCATTCCAGGTATTCTGTAAACAAAAAATAGAGTTATCGTTCGCTAAAGACGTAAAGCTGTAATCAAACATAACAATAAGTAGTAAATCAATGTGTAGGCTGTAGTGCTGTTTTATATTCTGCTTTTGTGTTAGTGCATTAACTAATCAACAATGCCATTTTCAGGATATAAAAGAGATAAGACAGTAATTACACAATTTGTTTTGGAGAGCAATCTATTAACCTGCACATGTCTAGTCTAAATATTTTGTTTAATCATTAATTGATTCTCATCAGGCAACATAAGAAACAAATAATAACTAATGCTTTATTGACCCTTTTTTAGTATCTGTGGGCCCTAGGCGTAGACTGAATAGATAGTTGAGTAACTGTTGGGACACTGATTTGACTATAAGCAATAGGAAATGGTACTGGAAAAGGAGGGGGGGGCGAGACCCGAACGCATCATGCCCCCCCCTTCGGTGGTAGTTGAGTACAGTTGTCTCTATAAAATGACTTAACAATTGGTAGGTGGGTGTATTCAGAGCACCAAAGCTTAGCTATAGGCACCAATAAATCGGCTACATGAAGTTTTTTGGGTTGCAGTAGAACATCAGACTGGTCTAAGTAAAGTTGTTATTGTTGGAATCAGTGTTTCCTTCTCTGGCAGTCCCTGTACAATCACAGTCCCTGTACAACCACAGTCCGTAGCCTATTGTTGGTCCACTAGTTGACGATGATGACCCACATATTGAAAACATAAAACTACTGGACCTCAATATTAAAACATATTCTTAATAATTGTGACATGCATATTTCATGACCCTCCTGACCTTTCCTTAGTTAGTACATAACATCATAGTAGTTAGGACCATTGAAGGCCTGTCATAGTATTGTCTGATATTGCCATAACTTTTGCCACCTTTTATCAAGTACTGTTTTGTTTTGGTTGGATGACTTCGGAAGCGTCGACCTAACCAGAGTCGAATCCCAGCACACATCGGGGTGGAGGGGGAGGGGTGGTTCAAGCCCAGACTATGAAGGGGTCGGGCGCATTCACAGTTCTCGTCTATTCCAGAATTAATTTCCTTTCTCGCAAGAGATGCTCTAGGCTCATATCCATATAGTATACGGCCTTAATGCAAACTAAAGATCAAAGTCTAATATTATCGTGCTGGGATCATTCTCAGACACACCATCTGTTTGTACACCAAATGATCAAGTGATACGAAATGTACTCACGTAACATAACTCATGCGAGGACCTCTGGTTCTGAAAATACGCCAAACATTTTACTAAAATAAATGAAATTATGTAATGTAAAGTACGCATCAATACTAAATTGCCAAGCAAATCGTTTTAGCTAGACATTGGGCTTTTGTGGGAAAATGTTGTGCATGTATATACGTTAGACAGACGGGCGGACAGGCAAGTAGACAGGTATACAGCAGACAAACAGACAGGCAGACAGGCAGGCAGGCAGAAGGACAGAGAGGCAGGCATGCAGGTAGGCAGGCAGATAGGCAGGTAGGTAGGTAGGTAGGTAGGTAGGCAGGCAGGCAAGTAGGTAGGTAGGCAGCTAGGTAGGTAGGTAGGTACGTATGCAGCTAGGTAGGTAGGTAGGTAGGTGGGCAGGTAGGTAGGTAGGAAGGCAGGTAGGTAGGTAGGCAGGCAGGCAGGTAGGCAGGCAGGCAGGCAGGCAGGTAGGTAGGCAGGTAGGCAGGTAGGCAGGTAGGCAGGTAGGCAGGTAGGCAGGTAGGCAGGTAGGCAGGCAGGTAGGTAGGCAGGTAGGTAGGTGGGTAGGTAGGTAGGAAGCTTGGTATGTAGGAAGGTAGGTAGGTAGGCCGGCAGGTAGGTAGGCATGTAGGTAGGTAGGCAGGTAGGAAGGCAGGTAAGCAGGCAGGTAGGTAGGCAGGTAGGTGGGTAGGTAGGCAGGCAGGTAGAATTGTTTGAGTATCTCTGCTTTCATACTGGCCTAATTACTGACACATAATTTTTTAAGTCATATATACTCTGTGGAATAAGTGCCGTGTGTTGTCTGAAAATATTTCGTCAAATTTTATAAACAGTTGATTTTTTTCTTTACAATAAAATGATGTCAGTTGGCTACATTTGGATTTTATTAAAGAAAAAAAATATGCAATAGGTTCAAGAACCGATGCTTCAATAAAATTTAAAAAAAATTAAATTAAAACTTCAATAATACATTAACTATGTCTTGAATCTAGTTATTATGTCTGCTGCGAATGTCATGTGTTTGCCTGAAATGTCCAGTCGTTGACAACGGCCGCATGTGCCTAGAGGAACTATCTGTGAGCTATTCATCTGACTAAGTGTACTCACTCACTTGGTGCTGTCCAACACAGACACGGTGCCGGTGTTCTCTGCTGGTCTCCGGGCCGCACGCCTGGAGTAGACAGCAACTTAAGTAACAGAAGCAATACGTGCGAGGGGGAAAAAAAGGAATGAACGGGTTAGAGTCAAGACAAATAAAATCCAAGAGATCAATAGTAAATGACCGCATTGACAGATCCACACCCAGAGATCAATACTAAATGACCGCAGTGACAGATCCACACCCAGAGATCAATACTAAATGACCGCAGTGACAGATCCACACCCAGAGATCAATACTAAATGACCGCAGTGACAGATCCACACCCAGAGATCAATACTAAATGACCGCAGTGACAGATCCACACCCAGAGATCAATACTAAATGACCGCAGTGACACGCCTTTACTATTTGGTAACAAGCCTTAGTCTCAATGTAACATTTACTCGGCCTTTACTAGAATCATATGCCACTGTTTATCTGATCAACTATGTCAACTCGTTTCAATGCTCCACCCGTCTCCAATCTTAATTCACGACCTTCCATCTACCTATATGATCTCATATGTCACTAACTGTATTCTCTTGTCAATTTGTTTCCATCCAACTTAAGTTCATGGCCTGTCAATTCTCATTTCCCACTCCGTCTGACCCATCCAGTCTTAATATCCAGTCTATATATAACCTCAACCATCTCACTGCTCATGTTTCCATCATTCAAACTATGATCACATAGTAGCTACTCACTCACAAACTGTTCACTCGGCAAACTCAGCCTCACTGTCCTCCCTTTCTAATTATCCCTGTCCTACTACTATCTTAATCTCCCTCATCACTGCTATCACATCTGATTCTCCCACTTCACTGTCGTCGTCCCCCCCCTTTCTAATTATCCCGCCTCACTGTCCTTTACACTCATCTTCTATCGCATCCCTTCTTTCAGGTACTCATCACCACTCAACTCATAGAACACACAAACAAAAGAATCAGACAATCAGGAAGTATATGAGGAAAAAAACGAGATATAATGACTAAATAAATGTAAATAATTAAAAGTTAGTCAGTTAACAGTGTCAAGTTAAACTTAGAGTCATTAAATAACCAGTTAAGATAACCTAGGTATTATGACGTGCAATACGAATTCTTCTGCAATCGAGGACTGAAACTATGGTCGAGCGAATTAAATTCAGCGACCTGATTGTTCTGAGCTCGATCCCCTGTGACAATTCATGGAGAAAGTTCCCTCTATGTTCCCTGTGACAATTCATGGAGAAAGTTCCCTCTATGTTCCCTGTGACAATTCATGGAGAAAGTTCCCTCTATGTTCCCTGTGGCGCTTCCATGTCCATTACACAATCTGCCGAGGTTAGGATAAAAGAAGGGGACTACAAAAACCGTCCCATTAGTGTAATAGATAAAACAGCCATCCTGTCGGGAACATATAGATCTTTGAAATAAAGAGGATTGTGTTTGATCAAATCCATTAAGTAAGAGACGTACGATGCGAATCTAGTCATAAATCTAATTGCAAGGGATGTAAATGTATCTGATAAGACAATCCCTTTTGCAGGGGACACAACCTTATCTGAAAAATCAGCTAGTCTAAAGATTCGGAAAATTTTTGTTAGCTTCGTTTTTAATAGCTGACGCTTGTCTTTCCTGAGATTTCTGAACATCTGCAAACATTTTTTTCCTCCATCTTCAATAGTCCACGACCTTACCGGCAATAGTAGACATTTTGACAAGCCGGGATCTAATAGTGTTAAAAATAGTAACATTGACAGAATAGTGTGGCTATACACTTACAAGTTTGCATTGGATCCAACACCGAGTAAGGAATCTTTACGTCGTATTGAGCTCTTGGTCTGAAGAGTGTAAAGGAAATAACATGAGTGCTCACGATGTTGCATGCAATATTGTGTTCATTATGTACACAACAGTAGTGAATCACATACAGCATTAAAGATTAGGTGCATACCCCATATTCTTCACCTCACCAGCAGGGCTCGATTTACCGCCGGGGATGCCGGGGATATTATCTCCGACACTGAGACCTGTCATCCCCGGCTCTGCTTTAGCTAATATATCCCAGCCGGGGATGAAACCATAGACATTTATCCCGGACTCTGAAGAATTTTTTTTTTCCTCCCGGCCACTGGTTTTTTTCTTAAATCGAGCACTGGTCACCAGGTATAAACATTGCAGCAACTCTTCATTAATTATTATTCAGAATGTATCTTTGCATTTATTGTGTGACATGTAGTATTAAGACGTAGTCATTGTATTTATAAAACGTTCTACGATGTTGAATAATCTAAGGTTAGGGATTTTTGCTTATTTTTAAAGTTATAGCTTACTTAATAGTCATTAAACAAACTAGATTTAATGATTGCTAGATACAATGGTCTTAATGGTCTTCATATAAGAAATATTGAGGGAATATGCACATGTAATCAGATGAAAGTGAGATAGAAGCGCCAGTAACAGACACATTTTAATACAGACATATGAAATGTAATCTTGTTTGTGTCCTAACGTAAGGAGAGACACAAACCCGTCGTCAGTTTGTGAGAAAACTGACAGACAGACACCTACAGACGTAGAACTGACTTTACGTAATTATTACATCAGAGTTGTTGGTGAAGTCATCCAGAGGCCAGTCAGAGGTCAAGGCACAGTTCATGTCCCAAGATACGGCATTGTTGTTCATGTGATGGAGGTATTTCCGGTGTTTTTTCGACTCCATCATTGATTTGAGTGTAGTCAAACAGATCTCTGTTATTCTAGAACCAAAGATACATAAGTGGGATGTTAGTATTCATCAGTCAAACAGATCTCTGTTATTCTAGAACCAAAGATACATAAGTGGGATGTTAGTATTCATCAAACAGATCTCTGTTATTCTAGAACCAAAGATACATAAGTGGGCTGTTAGTATTCTTTAGTCAAACAGATCTCTGTTATTCTAGAACCTAAGATGCATAAGTGGGCTGTTAGTATTCTTTAGTCAAACAGATCTCTGTTATTCTAGAACCAAAGATGCATAAGTGGGCTGTTAGTATTCTTTAGTCAAACAGATCTCTGTTATTCTAGAACCAAAGATACATAAGTGGGCTGTTAGTATTCTTTAGTCAAACAGATCTCTGTTATTCTAGAACCTAAGATGCATAAGTGGGCTATTAGTATTCTTTAGTCAAACAGATCTCTGTTATTCTAGAACCAAATATACATAAGTGGGCTGTTAGTATTCTTTAGTCAAACAGATCTCTGTTATTCTAGAACCTAAGATGCATAAGTGGAATGTTAGTATTCATCAGTCAAACAGATCTCTGTTACTCTAGCACCAAAGATATATAAGTGGGATGTTAGTATTCGTCAGTTTACTGTCACCATAAAATCGGGACCACAGTAAATAGGCAGTATGGGGGATGTGGCCCCGGGGAGGGGGCGATTTGAACATTTTTCAGAGGTGCCCTAAATAAAGGGTATGCGTCGCAGTACAGCAATCTGTTATAGAAAGTCTTGGTCGCTTAGAAAGAGGGTGGGGAAGAAGCTCTATGTATATCAGGGATGTTAGGGTCAAAGATTTTCTAGCGGTGGTCCTCACACAATTAAAAGGCAACTCAGTGGCACAACTGACTACATCACGTGATGTGCGTGTATGTTGAGGCAGACAATTTTTTTGTTTGTTTTGTTTTGTCTATTGTTATATAAAATTCGCTTTTATTTATGTATTCAATTATTACAACATGAATATTTGGACTACAAGATGAATTCTGAAGACAATGTGTACAAAATAATCATCTTAATATTTTTGAAGGCATTAGTTACAGAGTGAGACGACAATAGCATCAGCCCATGACCAGAGACTAGTCTAATGGAGATTACCGTTGGTGATGTTGGCGTAAAGGTTGTGGGAGTTCTGGGTTTGGGTTCAAATCTTATTGATGTCATTTACCTACGGACTACGTGATGTGTCCAGTGCCACTGTGTACAGTATTAAGATAGGGGACTGGAACGCACTACATATACCAAGTTGAATACAATACTACCAATAGTGGTGTGGGAAGTCCCTGTAAGGATGACATCCTAAACAAACGCCATGGCCGATAGTGCAATGGCCATGGAGTCACTACGGGAGGTATAGCGGGGTTTTCACCATGACCTGAAATATCCAATTGTCCTCATCGGATATCAAACCCGGGACACTCAGGTCGCCAGTTGAGCGTTTTATCGCACGAACATCCGTCGCCGATAAAAGATCCGAAGGGAATGAAGTTATTAGTTACATTTCCTTGGAAATAGCCTCCCTGGACAACTTTAAAATACATTAGACTTTACACATTGCATTGATTTTTCTTTTTCTTTTGTTACATGCAGGCCCGCCGACAGAAATTTCGGGCCCCTGGGTAGCGCTGTCACGGGCATCCCGTGTTAATAATAATATTTTCAAAAGTTGATTGGCCGGCTCAGTCCGGGCCCCTAAAACTCGTCCTAAAACTCGCCCGGCCCCTGGGCATTTGCCCCCTGCCGCCCTCCCCTCTCGGCGGCACTGGTTCCATGTGTTGACCTCAGTTTACTTCAAAATTAGTCACTACAGTAGGCATAAAGGCACTTGTCAGGCCATTGACTGACCTGTCCATGTCAGAAATCTCTTCAAGTACCGTGGTGTTGACCCCTTTCTTCACTTCCTTATGGAGGTCAAACACCATCTTTCTCTTGAGATCCTTGTGTTTGTTGCTGCTGCTGCTGCTGGTGGTGGTGGTGCTGAGTTTACTGGATTTTAGACTGCTGGGACCGCTCATCTCTGTGTCCGCCATAGGGTAACTCGGCACTCTGTGTTACACACAAACACACACAATCAATGAACGGTATTTCATGGAGTTTTGACATTGCAGAATAAACTGTTCTAGTAGGGACGGCGACTGAGTCTCGTTCAGCAACATTATGACCCCCCTCCATCCCCCCGCCAATATCCACAACCTCTAATTATAAATGGTCAATGAGCAGGGGGGAGGGGCTTTGTATTCCTAAATTCCACCCCAGCGCTAGGGAGCGTTAATGCGTTAAATACGGGCCTGTCTGGTTACTTAAGAGAAAGTGCATTGTACATTTACAAAGCATGTAATGTCTTGTGACATATACATGTATAAAAAAAAATGCTTAGTGGACAGAATGTATCATATTTTTCTAACCGTTTTTGCCACTCAAAACTTCTGTTTATTTATTTATTTGGGGAAAATGTTATAATCCATTTTTAAGGCACTTTTAGGTGAATTTTTTTTTAAATGTTGCATACTTGTTTTAGCTTCGTGTCAGTGCATGATTCATTCTTTAATTAAGTAATTAATTTTTTTTTAATTTTTAACAAATTTGAGTAAAAAAAAATTATCATTTTCGTTAATGGATATAACGTGTTTGACTATGACGAATGACACTAATAAATGGGCTATTTCCCTTGTATTAATAATACCACATGTTTCAGATCGAGATCCACGGTAGCACGTGATTTAATTTTATTGCAAAGTTTTATTTATATATATATATATATATATATATATATATATATATATATATATATATATATATATATATATATTAGAAAACGGTTAGTTTTAAAAACTCGTTTTTATCATGTCTTTTTTATGTTAGAAAATTAAACTGATTTTTTTAAAATATGGCCTGACAACATGTGCAACTCACAGCGTTAGAGTCTAAACCCATGGCCTCGTTCTGGTGCCAAGATGTAGGTGGTGCTGTTTTTGTTATTTCAACTTATTTCACTAAAAACTTTAATTTTTTTTTTAAATTATCATTGTTATTTAACTTTGGAACCATTCACTTATTGCTTAACGCTTCTTTTTGTGATTTAGACCCTCCCCCTCCCCCCCCCTCCCCACACACTTTTTCATTCCTATCCAAGTTACGCTTTTTTAGCACTCCTTAAAATTGCGAAGTACAGTTAATTTACCGACCCTCTAGGCGTAACGTAACAAGTGAAATGCCCCTTACTTATAGATGATGTAATATATTGTTAAGCTATTTATCGCCAATGTTAAATATATATATATATATATATATATATATATATATATATATTACTGTAAGTACAGAGAATTAAAGTAACAGTAAGAAATGGTACTACTTGGAAGTGTATATCGTGTTCCAATTCTGAATACTGCTCAGGCGTTTGACTGCATTTTTACTGGACGTGTGGTAGGACGGGTCACGTGACAGTCGTGGTGAGGTTGTCACAGATCTGGACAGTTAGAATGAAATGGTAACCGATTATGACATGACACAGTGTACGGTCACAATCATAGCATTGAGATGTATCAACTGTATCAGTAGTATGTATGTGTGTGTCTGTGTGTGTGTCTGTATGTGTGTGTGTGTCTCTGTGTGTGTCTGTGTGTGTGTATGTGTGTGGGTGTGTCTGTGTGTGTATGTCTGTGTGTGTGTGTCTGTGTGTGTGTGTGTGTCGTGGGGCGGATGTCCGAGTATGGCAGACGCTCGACTGTCCACCTAAAAATCCTTTAGGGCTATGGATCTTTATTTTTTTATTTTAAATAAATATTGACGATAATAATCTGACAGGGATACACGCGGGATAAAATTCCCCCAACAGGCTAGAGGGCTAGAGATACAATTCCTGCATACAGCCCAGCATCTTCCCATCCCCCTATAACAGCAACCTTAACCAACGCCAAGAATGTCCAGTCAGCAGTTAAGTGACATAATTCTATGCAAGTTTATTGGTGAAAAACATCTACAGCCAAACCGATACAATATTACAGGATAGGCGCATACACAGACGTACGAGTTATCATGTATCGGGGAGATGGGGGAGGGGAGGTAATGGACCTCTGTCGGACACCACCCATTACCACGCCATGACCCTATACAGGCCATATAAACCTGATGCTAGTATATGGATCGAACCAACTGACCAACGATTATCGTTATACTTGTGATCGATAATTACAAAGTGAAGTACTAGTGTAGCACGATCATTGATGTAGGTCTGTCGGTGGTAAAAGTATTGTGTAACGTAGTAAACCCGCAGTAGATCACAACTTACGTATGAAAATACCGTTAAGATAAGTTAATCATGCGACTGAATTAGAGAGTATTTAATTTGCTAATCTATTGTTTTCTTACCTCGGACTGTCGTGTACTGGGCATCGCGAAATTGATCCCTGCCGAGACAATATAAAAATAAATGTTTCACAGATACAATATTTATGTTATCTAATGTAAATGGCTCAATTCAGCATTATATATATATATATATATATATATATATACATGTATTATTCCCTGTTTGTTTAGATGCATACATAATAAATGAGTTATATCACGGTATATATTTTGAATGAAGACTTACGTCCAACCCAAACTCAGATCTGTGGTAGTGGCTGCCGTAAACAGATGGATCTCTGGGTAGTGACTTGGTCCTGTGACAAAAGAAACCAGAAAATTGAACTTAGTTTGTCACATCACATCGTTTTTGTTTATGTGTGAGAAACAGAAATGTTGGGAATGGGGGGGGGGAGAGAGAGAGAAGGTGGTTAAGATACTTTTAAGATTAAAAGATACAATAAAACCAATCCAATTTTATGTTTTAAAAAATTACTACAAATGCAGTGAATAAGATTTTAAATTACAAAGTCATTAGAATTCAAATGTTTTAGTCAATTCTCGCAGATAAGGTTGGCTGCAAGCGCCATTTGTACGGTGCTTATTTGAGGGGGTTCGAATAGTGTCCGGTCCGGATAGCGAAACAACTATGTACAGGCTGGCTGTCTTCTCCGGGAGGCTCTAAGTTTTCAAGGGGTGGCAATTTCACCACTTTAGATAATTTTTCGGTTCTGAAACAATATTAGGCAGCATTTTCATAACCCGCCCTGGAAGTCAATAAGACTGGCTCAGTAATTGAACTGATAAGATGATTAGCTCCGTAGACAATTATTTGTATGAATCGGATTAAATGAGAGAAGATGATTGGCTTAAAGACGTTTTGTTTTCTAGAAGACGGCTTGCTTGATGCCTTACACCTGGTCTCTGGCGACCGCGTAGAGATGAGTGAATCGGGAGAATTTTGTTTTTCTGGCGACGGGGAGAGAGGAAGAAAAAGGAAAAGGGGGTTTTCCCAGGTGGCCGGGGACCGGAAAAAGAAGGGGGAGGGGGGAGAAATTTTTTTTACCTGGGTCCCGGGGAAGAGTGGAGAGAGGAGAGGGGTGGGAGAAATGTTTTTACCCGGGTTCCGGGGGCCGGGGGGGGGAGGGGTGAATCGGGAGAATTGTGTCTTACCTGGTCTCTGGCGACCGTGGAGAGATGAGTGAATCGGGAGAAGTGTGTCTTTTCAAAACAAATGTTTTACTCATGGTGGAGGAAGGCGACTCTCTATGTGCTATTAGAAAAATAACGAAACGTGGGAGTTGTGGGAGGGTTGGGTGGGGAGGGAACACAGTGGTGGGAAGGGAACACAGTGGTGGGAAGGGAACACAGTGGTGGCTTATATAGCTGGTGGTCGGCGGTGGTGTTCGTTGAACAGCTGATGTCATCTGAAGTGGGCCGGATACTGCATGGGTAATGTCCGAATACTGTCTCGGGAAGGTGGTATTTTATACTGGAGAGGCATTCATTAGAAATGTGCCTCTGAAAAAAAAAGTAAATTAAAATCGATAAAAATATTTTTGTGTTTAATAAAATGCATCTTTATTGAGCTAACATTTAACTTATGTTTAGTTTGTTCTTGTATAATGGCAATATGTATGCATGCTTGTCACTTAAAAAGAAAAAAATAAACCTTGACGATTTTCTATTTATATATTTTTTTTAAAAATAGAATATCAGAACGCATATGACAAAGGTCGCCCTATTGCTGCTCTTAGAACCGCAAGCGACTCTCCATTGATATAGGTTAGTGCCGCTCACAGCGATCCGGTTTTTCCTCTATTACATGTACTTTACTGCGTACTTAATATCACTATAATACTATAATCAAGCTCTACACAAGTACGTTTTAATTATATCAAATAGCTTTAGGGGCGGCTTTGGTCAACATCATGCGTTGGTCACTCGTTGGACTATTATAAACTAAAACTCTAGCAAAAAAGAGTCATTGTTTTCAATTGCACAATAATTTTAATAGATACGTTTTTTTTTTAAAATCGTTAAATTTAACTCAATAAAGTTTATAAAAACAATGCAGTTTATTTGAATAAATTACCACGCTAGAAAATAAGTGTATTTACGGGTGATAGAACTAAAGTTATAAAAGAGTTTTCTTAAAGTTTTTCAACTCAACCACCATAAAGCTGTTTAACCAATGAGCTGCTCAAAAGCTGGTTTTCTTCCATACCTTGTTAGGTCTAGAGAAAGGCCTTGGGTCGGTAAAAATTACCGAAACAACTGCCTTGTGTTGTTCAATGTTTCAATAAAGCGGAGCGGACACCACCGCCATGTTTTATTTCTGCTTCTTCTTGGGATGCCTTGATGACGTCCTGATGTCATGTGACGTCATGAAAAATAGTGTAAGAGTTAAATTCCCATTCTTTTCCTTTTTAATGGAACAATACTTTTTCTGGTGCGCAAACATTAGTTTTCTGAAGATTGGCGCGTCATGAAATCTCAAATGGAATTTTCGTTCTAGAAATGAAGTTGTTATATTCTTGTAATTCGTAAAGAGATCCCAAGATTTTGACAAGTACTTTTGCATTGCAATCCTCCTCCACCACACACACACACAAACACACACACACACAAAGTCGGCTCTGTAATGAGATTTATTAAATGCACATGAAAAGAGTAAATAATAATTTGTATCATGCTTAAAGTCGGACGGGTGGTCGTGCGGTGTAGAGCTCTCGATTGTCCATCGGAGGGTCCTGGGTTCAAATCTCAACGAGAACCTTGGGATTTTTCCCACATAGCTTTAAATGGGTACCTGACTTCAAGTTGGTGAGTAAAGGCCGCTGGGCATTGTGCTAACCACACAATCCTTTTATATGCCGACATTACTGTAACAGTTGAATTCTACTCTTTATCTGCCCCGTAGACGTTCAAGGGAGCTTTACTGTTATGTACATAATATATAATAGTGTGCTTTTTAAACCCCCGGCTTCTAGCAACTTGTACTTGTACATTTTTTATCAATCACCTATTCGTCTCAACGGTCATAATGGTATAAGATAGTAATACGGGGTTCTGACGGGGTACGATCGGCTAATGTAATTTGAAGTATCGAACAATGATGTTCTTAGAGCCAAATAAAGCTGAGTTGAGTTTTGTGCGGCTCTTTCGACCTCTTGCCCCTTACCCCGCCCCTGATGAACATGAGTAACAACGTAAAAAAAAAAGAGCGAAAATAGAGAAAAAAGATGATGGGAATGGCGTGTATATCTTAATACGCACTTGTTAGAAGACCAAAAGTGACCATTATATTATGGTATAAGGAACTGACATATATAAATTATATTAGGGTATAAGGAACATGACATATATAATTTTTTTTTTCAGAATTTTTTTTTTCAGGATTAGGGTTAGGAATAGGGTTAGGGATAGGGTTAGGGATAGGGTTAGGGATAGGGTTAGGGATAGAGATAGATATCAATTTGCGCGAAAATCCCCGGAAACAGAAAAAAAATAAACGTTTGGTCGACCGTACATATGCTAGTAGTCGACCCAAACCTGGGGTCGAGTAACAAGTGCCATCTTAATATAATATACTTCTACTATTTTTTTCCATAAGAAACGCAATAATGGAAGTAAATAGACAACCATGATACAATATTGTTTGAGACTCCTTGAATCATTGGTCTGAATAAACATTATAAAGTTCAACTAAATATTCCAATGTAAATTATATTTCTTCGATATTTGAAAAAGATTACTTCGAAAAACTATTAAGAAGTTGAAGCATTCGTTTACTGCAGAATCATTTCCAAGATGGCGCTTGCTAGTGTTTGTGGCTTCAAATTTTCCGACGAC
The DNA here is from genome assembly GCA_021962125.1 of Bulinus truncatus. NCBI lineage: Eukaryota > Metazoa > Mollusca > Gastropoda > Planorbidae > Bulinus > Bulinus truncatus. Next base: position 1,171,982 of record JAGDYQ010000049.1, on the reverse strand, counting down.
TCTTTTTGCCAAGATAATAGCTTTGCTTCACTTCCTACTGTTAATGATGCATTGATTGCTTCTCAGAACTTTACCGTACCTTGTGGAGTTGATGTATGTTGCTTTCCTTATATTCATTATGGTTTAAAAATATTAGTAAACTGAATGTCATATCACTAGACTAGTAGTATATGTTTTTTTCAGTTAGTTGATTTAATTATCATTATTGAAGCCACATATTTTTTCTTTACGGTAAAAGAAGATTTGTACAATTATTTTTAAATTGCCCAAACTATGGCAAACTTGTTATTAATTTGTTTATATATAATATCGGTAATAATGTTTTATAAAATGTCCACATTTGACAGTTACGATCAGATGTTTACAGTTCATTTGATGATGACAATAGTAAAGTAAAAATTCATTTTGACCATGGTACTACAACACTGGCATTTAAGTATCAGAATGGTGTTATTGTGGCTGTTGACTCCAGAGCAACAGCAGGACCTTCTATAGGTACATTTATTCTTAATTTAGATTTTAATTATGATTAAATAACTAAAGATACCCAGTTCTGTATGTAGACTGTAGTGTAGTATAATAAATCAAAGAGCCAATATCTTGAATTGAGACATTTACAATATTTGGGTTTGATATTATATCATTGGACAATCATTTCTTTTAGTGCTGAATTAAAAGAAGATGGCTTAAAAATAAATTGTGTTGCATTCTATTCTCAGAGTCTCAGACTGTAAAAAAAGTCATTGAAATCAATCCCTATCTGTTGGGCACAATGGCTGGAGGTGCTGCAGATTGTATGTTTTGGGAAAGAGTGCTAGCTAGACAGTGCAGGTAAGTGTTTGTTTTACAGTTTAAACTTTTTGATTTGTTTATCATGGTATATGTTTGCTTGTTGAACTACATCTAAAGATCCCTTTTTCAGAATCTATGAGCTTCGCAACAAGGAAAGAATATCTGTGGCTGCAGCTTCAAAGCTTCTGGCTAATATTGTGTATGATTATAAAGGAATGGGTCTTTCTATGGTATGTAATGTATCTATTACTCTATGTGCCAGATATCTACCAATCGGCAACAGTTGTTTTGTTTTTGAGTGCTCTTTTAATCAGTTCAATTATTCATTAATTTAGTTTTTCCTGTTCCTTGAGATGTTTTTAATTTATTGACACCGAAATCTTTTTTTTCCAACTACACATTTGTGCATTATAATTAGAGCAATTGTATGGCTGTAATATTTTTCTTAGACAGGTAATAGTATTCTTTTAATTTTCATTTTATAAATGATACCATTTACAAGATAAAATATTTATAGGTTTGTAGATAATTTAGGAATCCAGTAATTATGATATATTTAAGTATTACTAACCTATATTAGAAAAAAAAACATACATTTTGAACTGTTGCCAAGTGCTTTGTTCTTTAAAAAAAAATGGAAGAATCAATTGAAATATTCATTTAATTACTTACTAGTAAACTGTCAACGAACATTTTAAATCATGCATCGAGAATGTAGCTTAAGTCTCCGGCGTCCGACCAATGGAATTTCATGGATTAAAGACGGATGAGAATAACACACTTTTAAGCCCAAAAAAAATATTTTCTTTCAAAATATTGTTTTATATTTTTTTTTATTTTAAATAGCGATAATAAAATTAGTTACAATAAAAATGAACAATAAAAAAAATAAATTTTGAAATTAAAAATATTACACGAGAAAAAAAACCTTTTGTGCCGACACGACAGTCGCCATTTTGACTGGTTCGTTTACAGCGTGTATCTGTCGGCACACTTCTGTCGCCTTTTAAATAATAAAACGGCTTCAGACGACTCGGATTTTAGTTCAAACTATTCCCCTAGTAAAGTTCTCATGAATGGGAGTCAGATGGTAGCCTTTATTCATCATATCATGAAGATATTGCATTAGTTTCTCCACTGAATGCTTATCTAAGAATGTAAGTACGAAGTTTTCTTATTTTATGCTAATAATTTTTATTTTTTTAAATGAAAAATATTTTGTTTTCTATTTTCCTGGGTATTATTTGTTAAAGTTTTCATTTCTATGTTAAATAAATCTAATTTTTCTTTAAAATTTTATAATTTTCTATAATGAATCAATTAATAATAACACATGCTAAAACATTATATGTTATCAGCTGATTTTAATTTTTGGCTAAATAAACGTATCATTTATAAAGACAATTATGGAATATTCTGTCATGTAATTTAAAAAAATATATAAACTTCTAATGGTGTTAAATACATTTTCTTTAAACCTGATAGTCTATATAAATGTAATTCTATTATTATGCAGTATATTTATATAAATATTTTGTCTTATCCATAACTTTAGGGAACAACATATATGACTATGGCATTATTGATGATGGACCTCTCAAAGCGATTCGACACTTCCAGCTAGGGCACCAGGCCTTCATCTTTTCAATGATGAATGACAAGAAACAAGACAATGTTATCTTGAATTTCTTATGCCAGGTAAATAAATAAAATAGCCTGCTAATAATATCAAAATAAAGCATTGTTTATGTTATCAGCTGATTTTAATTTTTGACTAAATAAATGAATCACTTATAAAGATAATTATGGAATATTCTGTCATGTAATTTAAAAAAGATATAAACTTATAATGGTGTTAACTACATTTTTTTTAAACCCGATAGTCTATATAAATGTAATTCTATTATTATGCAGTATATTTATATAAATATTTTGTCTTATCCATAACTTTAGGGAACAAACATATATGACTAGTGATGATGGACCTCTCAAAGCGATTCGACACTTCCAGCTAGGGTACCAGGCCTTCATCTTTTCGATGATGAATAAACAAGACAATGTTATCTTGAATTTCTTATGCCAGGTAACAATCATTTATAAATAAAATAGCCTACTAATAATATCAAATTCATTGGTGTATATGTATTCTTTACTAAGGAAGAAAAGTGTTACTTTTTACTAATTTGTTAAGTTATATATCATCAGAATTTTGATTATTACATGTATGGAGTTAGAAATTATGTATTACAAACTGTATTGTACTTTTACATTTATGAAAAAAAAATTCCACTCAAAATTTACATTGTTTTTACTTTTCTGCAGGAGCTTTTATCAAGTTGTGTTCTTCTGGAGTTATGGTACAAATTGGGAACTATACAAACAGCAATGCAAAACATGAGGTAGACCTGAAAAGTTCCCTGTAGGAGTACTGGACTAAGTGACACCCAATGAGCTTTACATACTTTTTGTTTTGTGCATGAGTATTATTCTAACACCAATTTAACATTCATATTTCTCCACACATTCATATTTCTCCACCGTTGTGCTATTCTATGGACTTTGAACGTGATTATTCATATCTAAGCTCAGATTCAAACTAATTCATGGATTTTAAAAATATAAAATTTTGAGACTGAACAACACACTGATTGGTAAGCCAAGGTAAAATATCCATTAATTTTTTTAGAAGAAAGTGTACTGCCTGCCTTATGAAAATCTTAACATAGATGAAATAATCTGCATTGGTAAATATAGTTTTAGACAATATATTATAGATAAGCCAACTAAATAGGGGATGAAAATTTAGGTTTTAGCTGATACATGTTGAAGAAATGAGCACAATGTTAAAATGTCTTTCACTTAATTTCAGGAAAAAAAAATCTTTTTTTTTTTCGATAAATAAATGTTTATGCATGTTTTTCTGAAAATGATTTTTTAAATATATTTGTGGATAAAAATATTTATGAATCCATAGTATATTGTGTATTTTTAATGTAGATTTAATATAATCATAAGAATTACAGGGATTGTTGTAAAAAAAATTATTTCTACCTGTTTTTTTAATTGTGAATAAAATTTAACACTGTCTTTTTTTCTACATTTTACATACTAAAAAATCATTATAAAAAAGTTGTCTAAAGTAATCTAATAGATGATAAAACCTTCTGCATTTCTGCTCTCACTAATATAAAATATGTGGCATTTTTTTCAATTTAAATTAATTTGTTTTTGTTTGTTTTGGTTATCTGATAATTTCGGCTCATAAAATTAGTGTGTGTGTGTGTTTTATATAAAATGTCATAACTATTTTATTTATTGATAGATTTCATTGAATTTTGTGTTGTAATATGTAATTTTGACTGAGATTTAATATAAGAATAAAATTTACAGTATATCTCAAAAAGATTTTTTTTTCCTTCTTGGTGTTTGATGTTTGTTTGTAATTAGTAAAAAAAAAAAAAGAAATTTTTTTTTTATTTTTATGCAAAAAAATTTATTATTTAAGAGATATGTCAACAAAAGTGGCACAGTTTTAATGTTTGTGCATTTCTGAATGAGATGATATATGATAATGGGTATTTTAAAAAGTTTTAAATGAACAAAAACTTCATTGAACAGTGTAACCCAATGATAGTAAAAAAAAAAGGCAAAAAAACATAGGTCACGGAAGAGTTAAGATGAATTCCTACTTATATTTATGATATCCACTTATCAGAAAATGTTGACTGTACAGTTGAAGCTACTGGGCTAAATAACTCTTTTCTGGGCAATCAGTTCCTGAAAAACCCTGTGGTGGTATCAGGGTCATTTCAGTAGGGGGGAGATTTATTCCCAACATGTCAGGGCTTCTTTTCCTTACGAGTCCTCTGTGGTAGAGTAATCTGCTAAAAGTGACTAAACAATTAGTGTACTTTGTTTGATCAAAGGGGGTCCCTGCCTAAGATACTTTTCTCAACCAAACTGACGTTTTATTTGTATTACTAAAAAAAATAGTTATTTAACAATTATTCAACAATACTTGTTGCAAATATTCCTGTAAATGCAGCCACTCCCCTCTCACCCTTGCTGACATTTTACTTTTTATAATAAATCTAGCATACCTTTTAAGTATGTGAAAAATAAAATCATTTCATTAGTTGGTTTTATTTTTTTTTTTTTTTAAATAATTAAAATAATTGTTTCAATAAGTAGATGTTGCTATCATTTATTATATACCAGAAAATAAGAATTTGAGGTACAGTTGCTGGTATTGAGAACTCCCTCCCCCTAGTTATTTTACTGATCACCAAAATAATGTATTGTTCTTGAACAACATTTTCACAAAAATTATATAAAATTATTTGCAAATGTATAGAACCACTTTTAATTCTCAATCTCTCTATCTTATGCATTATTTGGAGGTATACTAATTATGGACTCCTTCTAAAAATTCAACACAGTCATTATTTCTAAATTTATCACATTTTCAACATTATTCAATGATTTCTGCAACCATTATTGATATATATAATAACCAACAAAAATAGTCTTCCTTAGCACAGTTAAGAAGCTATTTTGTAGTATTATCTTTTATTTTATCTTTATTTCAGAGAAGGTTTTATTAATATATGTGAATTATGTTTTAATTTTTCAATAGCTAAGACTAATTAATATTCTTCTTTTTAAAAATATTACATTTAATTATATTACTGTATGACAAGTACATTTTCTATAAATGTTCCATTTTTTTTTTCTACAGGGTACAATGATTATTGGCTGGGACAAAAAGGTAATGACTGATGCATTTATTGAACAAAAGTCTGCTTATTTTTATTTGTGCTGCTGTTTTGGATAATCTTAGATTGTCATTTCAACTGCCTAAAAATATTTGTTTCCTTTTTTAATCCCAGATTTCTTATCCTAGCAGCACTATTTAGATGTTGAAAGATATTTGTAAACATTATTTGACTAAGTTCCATTCTCATTCGTATTATTCGTGATTTTAATTGATTTGGCCATTTGATCATACATGATTTACTATTTTGAAACTTTTTGACTTAATACATATACATGTACATATATCTTCTCACTGATACAATATCAAGCAAACTAATTCATCTTGCTATACATTTGACTTGTATTCTCGTTTCAGGGTCCAGGACTGTACTATGTAGATAGTGATGGTGAGAGACTATCTAACTACATGTTCTCCGCCGGCTCTGGCTCTGTCTACGCGTATGGTGTATTAGATAGTGACTATCGATGGGACCTTGCTGATAAAGAAGCATATGAGCTGGGAAGGAGAGCCATTTATCATGCCACACACAGGGATGCTTATTCTGGTGGCATTGTTAGCTGTAAGTAACTACTGAAACAAGTTTTTCTTATCAGTTTGGATTATTTCTGTGGAATACAAATATATAAAGAATAATAGGGTATGTGGGACTTTGTATAGACAATCTGTAATATGCTTTTTTCCAGACCTAATAAAAAAAAAAAAAATTTTCATGATTCTCCCAACTAATGCCAGTACTAGAAGTTGAAGTTTGCCTCCATCAGCTTAGCAATTTCCATTCTTTTTTCTTTCCCACTCTAACGCATCCTTGATGTGATAGCTAGACTTCAGCTTACTGAGATTAATTATAATTCCTTTATTACCTTGAAAAAGGTACTCTTTCAGCAACTAAATACTAAAAAATAAATTTACCTTTATGGTAACTACCATTCAACAGTACATTAAATTTATATTTTTGTTTACATTTTATAAATTTGTTAATGCTCTGTAATGCTAGATTAACCCTTTTCCCTTATCATGTCGCAGTGTGCCACCTCAACTGGTTAACCCTCATTTCTAGTTTTCTTTTATATGTGTGTCGATATCAAAATGGATTGAAAGCATTTTACATAAGTTTAGGGTTGCAGAATATGTTTATGATGGGTAAATTTATTAAGTACATTTAATGCTAAGGATTATAATAATGTAAGTGGTGTTACCGTAGATGTTGTTTTAGTTGTAATTGAGACTGATAGTGTATTTAGATGAACAATCACAATATTGTGTCTGTCTATGTCATTTTTGAAGATGGGTGGAATACTGAGAGTATTCATGTCATTTCTGAGCCATCTATTGAAAAATCTGGCTCTTAATGTTATTTGGCACATTATCCCTCTTTAATTTACGGACTTCTCTTATGGATAGGGAAGTAAAAAATGGCTTTGGTCTTAAGAGGCTAATTGTTAACCATGATATTTATTGGTAGAAATCTTCTTCTTTTGGCTCTACAGCCCATTTGTGGCCCTGGCCTGCCATACTACTCTTCTCCACTTTTCCCGATCCATGATCTTCTTTCTCCACTTCCTCTAACCATCTGCTTCTTGGTCTGCCTTTAGGTCTTATCTCATAGGGTCTTGCCATATACATGTATATTGCTTTAGGACCTCTGTTGTTTTCCATTCTTTCTATGTGCCCTATCCACCTCAATATATTCATTTTGATTTGGTTCTTCGTATAGTTTGTACAGTTCTGAATTGGTTCTACTTCTCCACTCGTTATTGTCCTTTACTGGCCCATATATTTTCCTTTCCCAAGTGTTTAGCATATTTTCTGCTTGTTTGGTAGAAATGATTACGTTATTTTCGTAGACAAAATTCCTATACATGTGAGTTTCTGTACACATATCAGTGCGGTTAATGTTTCTCTAAATTTTGTGTCCCTGGATACAGAAGTTTTAGTTTGATATGGATGCAATGCCTTAAATTGTATTACATTATGACCAAAGTTCTTTGTCCCTGAAGATATTTTTTTTCTGCCTCAAACCACACTGCCTCACTTCTCTGGTTTAGTGAGAAAATAAATTTCTTCAGTTTTTTTTTTTTTTTTTGTAATAAGTGTAATGGTGAAAAATATTTTTTATTGCTTACTTTGACTCAATTTTAATTATATTTCTCTTTCCAGTGTACCACATGAAACAAACTGGTTGGGAGAAGATTTCCATGACTGATGTTACAGATCTACATTATCAATATCTAGCAGAGAAAGCCAAGAAATAAACAACACAGGCTCTCTAAATATTTATAGCTTTTGTTAACTGGCTGTTTTATTCCAATGTCTTTGGTCGTTTGAGACTGATTCTGAGACACATGAATTCATTATATTTCGCTTTTTTTTTTTTATATTGATTACTTTAACAAGTTTTTCACCCACCACTCTGTAAGTTCAGTTACATTAATCATTATAGTCAAATTAGTTAAAGAAGTTGAGAGGTGAAAATATTGTGGAGCAAAGAAAAGAAATAATAATTCAGTGCTGCTTGAAGTTATATACAAATTGAACGTTGGAATCAATTACAATCTGTTCTAATTTTAAATAAATCATTTTCACTAAATACTTCAGTTTTTTGTGTCTTTATATTTGTCTTTGAATTGAAAAAAAAAGTTTTCTTTTAAATCATTTATAATACTGTTTATTTATGCGTTTTTTGTTGTTTTTTTATTTCTATGGAAAAACATAATTAAAATTGGTTTCTTCTATAAGACCTTTAACAAAATATGTGCTTCTTTCAAATTAATCATTTTTTTAAATTATTGTGAAAATATTTTCACTAAAAATATAATATACTAGTGTATTATCACCTGTATTTTGTACATAATCAAATGAACAAAGGGTAATAATATATTTCTCAAGCATCTGATCAGTCACTTGGATTTATTTAATCATCTCGTCTCACATCCAAACTATTGGACAGAAATTGTTCTGTAATTAAATCCTGTATGCATTTTTTTTTTTTGTAGAAAAATAAACAATAATTGGTTATTAGATTGCAACATTTTTGTTAGAATGAATATCTCATTTATTATTGTGATCAAATAAGACATTTGTAAATTAAAGATTTAGTGTCTTAATGAAGAAAAAACAGAATACAGGCAATTTCACTGGCAATAAAAATTAAAAGTTTAGATCCATTAGAAAACTGGGAAAGAATTAATGCAATAGGAAAACATTTTAATTTAGGCGAGTACACTGTTTTAGCCATTTAGAAAATTGAAGCCACAAATGTTATTTCTGTTCCTACATTAATTTTCAAATTGGCATCAATAAATACAGAGATGAGAAGTTGTCATTTGTATAAAAGTGATTCATTTGTCTGCACTTTCCCTTCCAATACCAATTATTGAACTTTATACAGAAATATAACATTTAACTAAAAGTTTCTTAAAGAAAGATTAAAATTGAATCTTTAAAACTTGAATGAAATAAGCGAGTATTATATATTATTTCATTTATCTCATATGAAAATGCATAATGCCAATGAAAAGTCTGAAGCCATTAGTACATCAGTCACCACTTGTGTGTATTTTCACTTACGGTAATTAATGACATGATAATTCAGAAGTTAACAGTTTGTTGTTAATGGTCATTTATTTATTTAAGTAATAAAAAATATTCCAATAAAACTCTTTAAGTAAAAGTATCGCATGCAAGCCAAACTGTATCATTCTAAAACAACTCATAAATTTAAGTCATTATGACAAATAATTGTTACATATAAATGTATAATACATGTTATAGCTAAGCTCGTAAATGCAGATTTATTGATGTACAATGTTAATGGCATAAAGTTCACATCAATGATTAGCATTCAGCTATTAACTATTTTATTTCTGTTGAATTTATTCTTTTTTTTTTTTTTTTTTAAATTATTAAAACAAAGAAATAGTTTCTCTCCCTATTTTTTATCTAAACTTTATTGTAAAGGTGTTTCTTGGTGAAATTTATCACAACGAAAAATATTGCACACAACCCAACAGTAACAATAATGTTTTTTTTTAAATTAAAAAATGAATACAATGTTGAGCTCAAGAAAAATATACATGTACATGTACAGTAGTTGGTTTGATGAATCACTAAGGGGTGAGCTGCTTACAGACACAGCTAAAAAATAAGGGTGGAGAAGGGGAAAATCTAAACACATTTCTGTTGAAGATCCATCACAAATATAAATATACTGTATCAAGCCAAAAAAAAAAAAAAACTATATAACATCACAAGTTATACAAGGTATTTTTTTTTCTTTTAAGATTGTGAAAAAATATATGAAAATTTCTGTAAGATATTTTATGCAACACATTTTAAAATATCTGTTCCATCAATTATGTTAAATAATCATTTATAGTCTTTATTGCCACATCCATGGCTAAGTAAAATTTGTAAACATTTTTCAAACATAAACTTTTTATATAGGATGAAATTAACTTTCATTGTAAGCAACAGGACGTTGATTTTCTCATTTCTTTTTCATCCAGCAAGTCTCTGGAGTCCCCGCCATCATCTTCAAACTCAAAATCATCTTCACTGTCTCTTGGGGCATCCATAGGCACAGGGAGATAATCCTTTCTCAGTCCATCAATGTTCAACTTGTGGTTAGATCTTTTCGTCAATTTAGATTTAACTGCATCAGGAAAGTTTGCCAGGTGGGTGGCCAGGCTTGGTTTGGACGGGGTTAGTTTGTGTAACTTGGTGTCTGACACAGATCTGTACTTGTGGGACTTGGTCAGTGGACTTCCAGGGCTGGACGTCTCGATTACTGCGATGGCTGTGCTGGGTAGAGACGACATGTGACGATGTGTGCCAAGGTGAGAGTTTTGATCTTGAGGGAGGTAACTCTGTTGGCCATCGGAATGAGCGCAGGAATTTAAGTAATAGTCTATGACAGGAATAGGTAGAGGAATAGTCCATGGATCTGGCTCTGGGTCAGTGAAATCCTATGAATTAAAAAAATGGTATAGATTTAGTGAATTATTTCAACAATATTTGGAATAAACACACTTTTTAATTTTTTTTTAGCTAAGCTTTAAGAAAAAGAAAAAATATAACTAATAATACTGACTTGTAAATATTGATACTGAAGCAGTTCATTCATTAAATCCTGGCCACGTCTGTCTTTGAAAGCTAAAGGTAACCGATTATCCTGAATATAATTAATAATTATTTTTTTTTTTTTACAATGTAGTTAATAAAACAAAAGAAAGTTAACATTTTTGTATCAATAGTTAGAACTATTACTACTTTTTTTTCAAGTGCAGTTTATTATTACTATTATGGTTATATCTTAATACAAAGTACAATGTTTCAGACTAAATAAATGGTCATTCATCCCTTCACCCTTCACGCACTATTTTAAAAAAAATTGCCATTGAACTAAAGTATTTTTTATTAGCTAATTATTAATTGCATATACACAATTGCAACCTAAAAATTGACAGATCTAGTGATCACCTTATCCATTGTAAATTCAGATGCTCCATAATCAAGCAAAAGACTGACTAGCTCTTTGCCATCTTCTAAACCATATGCATAATGTAAGGCAGTACGGAAATACTGGATATAGTATAAAATGAAAAAAAGTAAATACTCTACACATGAATTTCAGATACATAGCTAATTATATTATTTTACTAAATAGTTTTAAAGTACTTAGATAGTAATCACTAATTCTATTCATAAGACTTCATGGCGCAAAAGTATATTGAATAAGAACAACTTAATTTTAATTATTTAAAAAATCAATTTAGCAATGTTAATAACATATATCTTAATAATATATTCACTTTTTTTTTAAAATATATTAGAAAGCTTAAATAAAATATACAGGTGACACTTTACCCACCTGGTCTCTGACAGAGTCCAGTCTTTGTTTTCTCTGATACACCAGGGTCTCGGCCAACAGCTGGGTCACACCTACGCTGCCTCTTAAAACTGCTTTATGCAGGAGAGGCTGACCATCACCCTGCATGGAAAACTTAAAGTCACAGAGAGAAATATGTAGGTATGTCGAGCAACTATTCGAAACAAAAATACTAGGTGGAGCAGTAAATAATTTTTTTGCTAAAAATTGATCAGAAAATTATTCATATTAATAAAATTATAGAAAATACAGTGGATTCCGCTTAATTGGGACACCGCTTAATTGGGACAGCCGCTTACTTGGGACAAATCTCAAAGAAACCAAACCAAGAAGCCAATAGTAAATTTGTATGTTTTATTGGGACAGCCGCTTAATTGGGACAAAAAGCCTCGGTCCTGATGTGTCCCAATTAAGTGGAATCGACTGTATATTGCTATCACATTCACATTAAAAAATTACTAAGGATAAATTAGTACCAGCTTTTAAAAAATAAAATAACATATGATTAAAATTTTCCAAGCATTTTTTTTTACTGTGGTAGTTAACTAAATAGAGATTTTCTATGTTAAACTAGAATGTTTTAGATCTTACTGGTTTTCTACTGTCAGCAAGGCAAGGGTCAAGGCTGTGGTCATCTGGATGCCTAAAATAAATAATGTGTCGCACAGTTTCCTCATCACTTTCTTCCACAGCCTTATGCAAGGCATTCACTTGATCCTTGAACATGAAAAAGTTTCATAATTTATATCACTATAAATCAACACAAAACATGAGTGCTCTTTCTGTAACATGCAATTGATTTTACACTTTATAGAACATGATTTATTGGAAATTATCACTAAATATACACAGAGCAGTAAAAATCAATGAAACAAGTATTATATAAAAGAGAAATGGAAGTACAACTAATATATTCTAAGTTTTGAAATAAAAGATATAGTCTTGAAGAAAATTTACCTTATACAAAGATAAATATCTGAAGTATTTACCTGATATAAAGACAGATATCTGTAAAATGTATCTGTATCATCCTCCATGTTGCTGTTTATGTTCTGTATTAAAAAAAATATTGCATTAGTGTAAATGTTTATTAAAAGTTTCAAAAATTAAAATGAACATTTGAAATGTAAGCATTAAGTAATTTACCAATACTTGCTACATAGATCAAAGCTTATTGATTTCTTTTCCTAATTATATCAGCTCTGAAGCTGAAAACTGACCTGTAATGCTGCTGGAATGTACTGATAACCCTGTAGAACCAAAATCTGTCGACTGAGACCTTCTTCCTGATAAACCCATTTGACTACAGCCTGTAAAATAAATTTTTTGACATTGGAAAACAATGGACTAGATTCTAACTACAGCCTTAATATGATACAGGGAAATGAAATATTTAAATTCTGAGAAAAAAAATGTTTTAGTTTTAAGATAAGCTATATCATTTTTATTCGAAGGAACTAATTACCTAAACATCAGTTGTAAAGTAGGAGCTAAAAAGTTTTTTCCTCAATCCAAAAACTCTTATTGGGGATTAAAACCAATTGAAAAAAAAATGCTTTAGCTCATTCACCAAATTACTTACAGCATCGATAGCTTTGACCATCCAAGTACATCCTCTTTCTTCTGCCATTTCCCTAGGACAGCAGTTATACTTAGAATAAAATTTAAAAAAAATCAAAGTCTTTTATAAGTAAGTTTTGTATAATGTAGTTATGATTATTTTTCTAAAGTATAACATAATTTGTTACAAAAAATAATTTTTTTGAGAAAACAGACATTTAAAATAGGCAAAAATTAAAACATCTGACCATGATACAGTAAGACAATCTAACACAACAAAAACAAATTTCTTAAGGAAGTTACCTCAATTCTTTGAGTCACAAGGTAAGGGGAACTCTTGCTAAGAATAAAATCTACCAAGTGATCTCCAACGTTTTTTTCTATACAGTGAAACAAAATATTTCGACCCTGAAGATAAAAATAAACAATAGATAAATAAAGTGTGGGACACACAGTTTGGAAGTTTTTATAATATATATAGTATCATTACAATTATTGAAATAATTGCTGAAGAGTGTAAAAAAAATAGAAAAGAAGAGTTGGCTTAAAGAAAAAAATTAAATAAGAACTATTTAAGTATATAAACATATCCAATGATAAAGATTTATTAATGACGATCACTAAAACAACTCCCCAGTTTGAGTTTTACAAGTCAACTTATCAACATTTACGCTGACCTTATAAAATAAACTGTCGACTTTGACTGGTACCACTGGAATAACTGACTTAAGCAATGCTGTGGATATCGGAGGACGGTGTTCCAAGGCAGCAAAAAACAAAGGAATGTCAACCTGTGTAGAGCATTTAAAAATCTGTAATTCTTAAGTGAAAAAATTCTTCATTGGTATCTGATAATTAAGAAAAAAAAATGTCTACATTTAAAAAGCATGTAGTAGTCTAGGATGATGTGTAAATGAGTGAAGAATTAGAAAGTTGAATATTGTTCAGGGGTAAAGGCCTGGAGAGAATTTTTTATGAGACGAGTTTATGGTACTATTTCATAAAAATACCATAGCATTTACAATGGTCTATGTGTGGTCAATAACTACTTAAATACTTGATACAACTATAGCAGTATAAATATATATATATATAAAAAGATCAATAAATAAAACAATTTAAAGCGTACCTCATCTTCACCTTTAAGTGTTATGTCCACCCTGGCTCCCCTATCCAGCAATGTGTGGACGAGGTCAGTATTGCCTTGTACCAAGGCATAAAATATAGGTGTCTTACCTTGGTCACCCTAGCAGAAATTAAAAAAAAACATCACATAAATACCAACGAAAGAAAATATAAATTTCGATGAAGGAAATGGCATTGATTTAGAAACATGGATTAGGGTGCAACATGTAATGCAGCATTCATGTCTTCTTATGTAGTCTAAAATTACATTTTTTTCCCAACATTTAAAAATTTTCAGTCTAGTGATTTATAGGATCTAAGTTTTTATCTCATCCTTACAGGACTACACATTAATTGTTTATAATATCTAAGAGCTTACATAGAATGATGTAGAGTATTAATTGTAGTTAAATCTACTTTTTAAAAAAAAATGTTCCATATTAGTTATGGAAAATACATTTATGGAGAAATAAGCTTATATTGAACAAAAAAAAAATCTCAGATTTCTCACCATGTTTCGAAAGTTGACATTAATCTTTAACTTTAGTCTCAACATTCTTCTGACAATTTGTGTGTCACCAGATAAAACACTGTGAGCGAATTCCTGTTAAAGATTGAAACAAAAACAACATTTTTAGTTAATCACTTGTACAGGTTTTAATATTTTATTAATAATTACTAGGCAATCCAAAAGGCATCTTTGGGGTGGAGGGGGGGGGAACCCAAATACATCACAAAGAATCCTGCATTTAGGGGGGCCTAATCGTGTCCCAGTAATTGTAGTAGACAGGTTGGTGTGATCAAAAGGGCTCCACCACAGCCCGTAGCATGAAAATTCTACAGCAGGGGCCAGGCATTCTACAGCAGGGGCCAGGCCATAGCGGGGGGGGGGGGCAGGTAATACATTTTACTAAGTAGAGCAAACAAGCAGAGGGGGGCCAGACAAAACTCAGGGGGAGCCCGGCCCCCACACGCTACGGGCCTGCTCCACCATTGGAGATTGTCAGGGGCTAAGTATTAGCTTTAGGAAGGACAGAGTAACTGAAATGATATATTATCGAAAAACTTTTCCTCGTGTGCAACAAATGAAACAAAAATAATAGGACGTACCATGGACGATCTAATTCCACTGACCACTCTGATGATATTCTCTGTTCCCATCTCCAGTGCCAACTGTAACAAGGTCTGACCATTCTAGAAGAAAATAAAATATGTATTGTATTGATTTTTTTTTTGTTGCTAGGGGAAACCTCATCAATGACACACAAACACATACAAACACACACAAACACATACAAAACAACTGTACAGTTAGCTCATCATCCTAACTCAAACAGAATTTAACCTATGGATGCTCTACTGCCATACACCGGCATACTAGCTGCTTCATACATAAACAGGTACAGACATCTGTTTCTATCTCTCACTGATTTAAAGAATGGTATTTTATCTCAGAGAAATATTTAATCAGCATAATTAAATCTAATAGAGAGTGGGGAAGAGAGAGAGAGAGAGAGAGAGAGAGAGAGAGAGAGAGAGAGAGAGAGAGAGAGAGAGAGAAAGGAGTTTGAACATAATAATAAATAGCCTAGTAACTGTTTTCTTTGATTTCACGTCGATTTTCATGCTTAAAAAAATGACCTGACTAAACAAGGTTAGCTATACAGTTTTTTGATTGCTATTTTGTAAACAAACTATTACCTCCCCTGATTACTAAGAAAAATCTCAGCTTACCTTTGAAAAATTGGAGAAATCTAAAACTTGTATCAGTTCATCTTTCGTTTCTGATTTGTTTAATCAAGTTTCGTTTAATTTCATTTTTTTTTACTTTTTAATAATTTTACCGTGTGTGTATTTTGTTGTTTTCTGAACTATCTCAAGCTGAATGATGGTTGAAACCAATACAATATACGTGTACTATTGATGGTTGAAACCAATACAATATACTTGTACTATTGATGGTTGAAATCAATACAACATACTTGTACTATTGATGGTTGAAATCAATACAATATACTAGTACTATTGATGGTTGAAACCAATACAATATACTTGTACTATTGATGGCTGAAATCAATACAATATACTAGTACTATTGAAGGTTGAAGTTACAATATTACAGTAAAGGTGTGATGAGCTCCGAGTTAACAAACGAACCATAACAACATGATAAAATACCATAACAAACAAGATGAGATACCATGACAACATGATGAGATACCATAACAACATGATGAGATACCATAACAACATGATGAGATACCATAACAACATGATGAGATACCATAACAACATGATGAGATACCATAACAACATGATGAGATACCATAACAACATGATGAGATACCATAACAAACATGATGAGATACCATAACAACATGATGAGATACCATAACAACATGATACCATAACAACATGATGAGATACCATAACAACATGATGAGATACCATAACAACATGATGAGATACAATTGTTCTATACGTCCCACTGACCTTCTGTACGTCCACTCTACACCACTCATTGATCAACCGACGGACACTCATCGCGTCGTCTCTGGCCACTGCTTCCCAGATACCTGGCTGAAATACAGAACACTGTTCAATGAGTACTCCCAGGGTCAGTCTTTTGGACATGCACTACTAGATGGTCTCATAGTACCCCCCTGCCGCTGAAATGTGCCTTTCCAGAATTAAATTCTATAAAATATGATGCTTAAGAGGCACTTTTGCACACGGCTCCAAATATCTCTGGAAGTCCAATAGAACGGTTTTGCTGTATATTCATTACTGACTGACAGTATTTATCATCATAAATATATAACTTATTTTTTCTTAGATTTATATATATGTTTACCAGAATATATTGGTGCTTACTGCAACAATGCGATACTAAGTCATAAAAACAACAACGTCATTTACGGTCATTGTTAAATTTGCTGTTCAAAGTCCCACACAATAGTTGCAAATATTAAGTACATAGATATTTGGATATAGGAATATAAGGTTATGTATTTTGATATGTCTAAGACTAAATAGAACTGATCGGAGTTTTAAACAAATCTTCACTTTTATAGCGGGGATAATAAATGTATCTTTTATTAATGATCTATATCTTTGCTCTTTGATAAAGTTCTTTTTTTTCAGAATGTATAAATCATATTGCCCTATAGTTTATATCTAGGTTATAACTGTACTGTAATGGTGCTTTTTGTCTAATAGCCGCCACTTTTATCTATCATAAGTTGTTTAGTTTATATTTTATTTTTATTTTAGGCTCATTTGATCATTTTAAAAATGATAAGCATTGACTAGCAGTGTGCCATATTTTTAATGTTTGTTAAATAAAAAAAAATATTGACTGAAGCCTAGAATATATGGACCAGAGATGGGTGAACTATAGCCCGTGGGCCAAGTATAGCCTGTTAGGCTGCTTGATCTGGCTGGGGCTCCCCTCACCCAGGTGTATTTTTTTTTTTAATTTTGGGAAAGAGATGATCATATTATTAGCTAAGTACATTATTCCGCAATCATTGTCTTAAATCATTCCGCTCTGAACTTCAATGTTTCTACATTATCTGTGCGGTATGTTGGGCTACTCGAGTGTCCGAACATTGAAAGTTAGTTTGAAATATATATATATAGTGTCGATTCTCCGCTTAATTGGGACACATCGGGACCGAGGCTTTTTGTCCCAATTAAGCGGCTGTCCCAATTAAAACATACGAATTTACTATTGGCTTCTTGGATTGGTTTCTTTGAGATTTGTCCCAAATAAGCGGCTGTCCCAACTAAGCGGTTTCCCAATTAAGCGGAATGCACTGTATATATATATACATAATGGGCAGATCTCGATACATCAATAAATTTTATCACGGCTGAAGGTTTACCAATCCCCCTCCCCCGCCCATCCCCCCCCCCGGGGACGCTATTAAATATAAAAACAATCGGCAGACCAAAACGTTTGACAGTAAAGGGATATAAAATATTTAAACTGGGCCACACAACAACAACAGCGGGGAAACCCCCCGTCTGTTAATAATGACATCGTCAAGGAAACGAGGACGACAGAACTAAATATTTCAACTCTCTGCTTTATATGTGGGCAAGACATCAATGTTAAAACATGATGTTAAGTGTCGGCTGTTCTATACAGTGAGTCCAGTACGGTCCATTACAGTAACTGCGTTAAGCATACACAACAAGATGTGACTATGACTCACAGGTGTATCTACAGCCGTTCTTACCTTTATGAGGGCCCAAGGCTAATGTACATTTAAGGGGGCCCAAGGAAAGGTACGTTTGGGGGCCCTTATCAAAGAAAACATTTGGGGCATTTAGCAAAGATACATTTGGGCTCCTATGATAAGGTACTTTGTAGGCTCTGCTCAAAAACGATATCATGACCGTTGCTTGCAAATATTGGGCCCCTATTTATTTATTTTCCCCCAAAAAACTAGAGTTGAAAAATGTCAATCTGGCCCCCCCCCTCACCCCCGACAAATGCTCAATTAGGTGGCCGGCTAAATGAAAACCCCGACAGAGAACCTTTAACCAGTTGAAGTCTCTACATCCACCTACATCCACCTACATCCACCTAGTTTGTCACCAATCGATAAGAACAAAATCTGGGCGTGGCAATAGTTAAAACCGTTTTGAAAATCGTAGGTCTAAGTTTCTTATGATGGTGTGAGTAGCTGTGAATGACTCGCGATTTGGGTGTTTCACTACTAGCTTTTTCGATACGTGTGTTACTATATATATATATATATATATATATATATATATATATATATATATATATATATATATATATATATATAAATATATATATATATATATCCCATATCGATAAGAATTTCTAAAACAACATATTTTATTTAGCAGTGGGAACCTTCATTAAAAGTAAACTTACACATACACAGATGCAAACAGTCATCCCGTGTTGAGTGAAACACTAACACAAGCAATGTATGTAAAAGTAAAACATAATTTATTTCCCAAAACGAACATAGACTTGTTTCGAGGACATAACCGGCGGCCGGATAACTATATATCCGTTGGGATTTATTGGCGTGCAGAATTGTGACGCATACACCATCACACAGCTGCCAAGCCAACATAATCCTAACCACCACAACAACATTATCTCCATCAGATGGCATCTCTCGATCCCCCCCCCCCCCCACACACACCCCAACCACGAGATACCCCACACCCCCGCCTGTACTTAAGACGCACCGAGGGGCCTTTCAATCGATACGAGTTTAAATCATATTAAGTGGCATTAGTACAGCCAATTACCATTCAGCCTGTGTTGTGTTGTGGCGGGACCCAGTTCAGTAGAGACACTGTTACATATCTCAGTACTCTCTCTCCCTGGACGGAATAACAGTGAATAATATAGTGATTGAGTTACCATTTCAGGTTGATTTCACCCTCCTCCCCCTACTCACTGGTTCTAGGAACAATGTGTCGACTGCAAAAGTCAAAATACTGGTTAAATCAAACATTTTGTTGAAGGAAGAAGTCAATGAATGTACTGGGTGAACTAATAACTAAACAATATTGAAAGTATTTTGGTTAAACCAAAGTACGGAGACATGCAGCATTTGTTGTTCAATAAAAATAACCTATTGTACCTTCAATGCAGTGGCGTAGTGGGGGGGGCATCATGCCCCGGGCGCTACTCAAAAAAGGGGCACCAAATGGAGATTTTACATATACTGTTATATGGTTTTCTAATGGGAGAAGGGCGCTAAAAAGGTGTTGTGCCCCGGGCGCGAGTTAAGCTCGCTACGCCACTGCTTCAATAGTAGAACTACCAACTATAAAACAAAAACAACTGGGGTGACTGTATCAAACCAAGAGTTCAGATCGATTAAAAAAACAAAAAACATGTCGGCCATCCCTGTATATCTCAATATCCAACATGACATATTTCTGCAATTCTTTGCTCCGCGCTTGTCAATAGAAATTTAGAAATGTATCGGGAGTTCAGATCATTTTGTTCAAAATTTTGTCGTGTTCAATATTTTACAACAACGAATTAATCCCTGGGAAATGTCTCATAATTGATAAAAACAACACTACGAAACAAAACAAAATGATCGCGGTGAAGGTTCATTTTTCAAAACAAAAAAGTCATTTCCAGACGACATGGTTCTAATTAGGGCAAACAGAGACAATGCTGACAACAAGAGCTAAATAAACTCAGCAGAAGTGAGTTTTAAAAAAAAAAAAAATTCTGTTTGTTGTAGAAACATGTTGACACAAAATTATTACCGGAAAATTGAAAGAGGAAACAAAAACAAACTGCTTTTAATGGATTTTTTTCTTTTTGTTTGTTTCTTCCTGGTTTTTTTTTTTAATCCTAGCTTTGCATTCACCGCGGCACACTGACACGTCACACATTAACAGGAAAAATGAAATGAACAAAAACAAAAGTGAATTTGGCAAGCCGTGTCTAAACCGACTGGAGCAATTTCTCTCATTAGGCCCCCCCCCCGCATTAAGGGGCCTGAATAGAGCAAAAGGTCAGGTAATCGCGCATCACACCGCAACTCAATGTAAAGAATAAACTGCATTAATTCGGACTTTTTAGGCCAGCCAGAATCAATGACATATAGGCTACTACTACTGCTTGTTCGGTTAAATTCATATTCATTTACATTTTAAAACGAACAGTTATGTATATATATGTATATATATATATATATATATATATATATACATATATATATTGTGACGTGTAGAATTGCACTTCTCCCCCACCAACCCCAGTTCACCACAGGGTCAAGGTTCCAGCCGCTATGTTTGTGTAGATTCGTTTCGTCGACGTCGCCTTCCCCCAATCGTTTCACTGACGTTTCCCCCCCCCCCCAAACGTTTCGGTGACAGACATCGTCGTTTCCCCCCCCCAAACGTTGCACCAACATATTCGCCCCAACCTTATAAAAGACGTGGATAGTAGTAGTTGAGTAAGCAAGGCGCTCTGAGTTAGTAAGGTGCTGACAGTCATACAGTTGGACGTAGTTAGAGTAGTGTAGATAGTTCTAAGATTCTAAGAGTTAGTTGTAAACTTGTAGTGGCATTTGTTTAAGTAGACATCATTAGACAAAGGACTTATATTGTATATACATATATATTCACCTATGTTTAGAAGCAATTAAAGTTAGATCTGTTGTGTTCATATACCAAGCCTTGGCGTTGATATATTTATTAGTTAGAAAAGTTAACGTTACATATTTGAAAATAATAACGTAACATATATATATATATATATATATATATATATATATATATATATATATATACAGTCGATTCCGCTTAATTGGGACATATCGGGACCGAGGCTTTTTGTCCCGATTAAGCGGCTGTCCATATTAAACATACAAATTTACTATTAGCTTCTTGGTTTGGTTTCTTTGAGATTTGTCCCAAATAAGCGGCTGTCCCAATTAAACGGTGTCCCAATTAAGCGGAATCCACTGTATATTAAAAACGATTAGGCATATATTCTATCGCGCCTCTTGCCGCTTATACTCTAAGGCGGTAACAACAGCCCGCTCCATGCGATACACTAGTGGTGGCACGTTTGTCGTGATCTCCATCGCTGCTGCAGGCGCCGTTCGAGCAGTGACAGTGACCAGCCCAGTTCTAGCCCGTAGCCTACCAGTAGCTGGGGTCAAATCAAAAACAACTTTAACCCGTGATGTAAAATGAAAGAAATTATTATTATACAGCGCCGATCAACGACCGTGATCTAGCAAGGCTTTACTGTCACTGTACTGTCACTGCACTGTCAATGTACTGTCACTGCACTGTCAATGTACTGTCATTGTACTGTCACTGTGCTGTCACTGTTCTATCTCTGTACTGTCACTGTACTGTCACTGTGCTGTCACTACTGTCACTGTGCTGTCACTGTACTGTCACTGTGCTGTCACTGTACTGTCACTGTACTGTCACTGTGCTGTCACTGTGCTGTCACTATGCTGTCACTGTGCTGTCACTGTGCTGTCACTGTGCTGTCACTGTGCTGTCACTGTGCTGTCACTGTACTGTCACTGTTCTGTCACTGCACTGTCACTGTGCTGTCAATGTTCTGTCACTGTTCTGTCACTGTACTGTCACTGTACTGTCACTGTGCTGTCACTGTGCTGTCACTGAACACTACTGACAAGATAATTGACCAATCATAATAAACTTGAAAGAAATCACAAAGACAAGATTGTGACACGAAATACAGAAGAAAATAAAACAATAGGATATTATTGCAGGATGAAACAAGGACTGGGGAGTGATTTGAAACAAGGACTGGGGAGTGATTTGAAACAAGGACTGGGGAGTGATTTGAAACAAGGACTAGGGAGTGTTTTGAAACTAAAGTAATTTGTCTTGGACACACGACATGTTTCTACTTTGCTAGAGATAATGATCACCACCGATGCCGGACTTCTGCTTGACCTAACCACTCATTGAAGTTGATATATTCATTGGTGCAGACAGAATGTTGGAACTTATTAAATAAAATGTACATTAATAGCCTAAAAATAAACTTTTTCAAATGAGAAAAGAAATGAAAGACAAACCAAGAAACACATGGAAAGATGAGGTCCAGAAAGTTCTTAAAGACTCGGGAGAGAATAGCGGGAGAATGGAGGGAGAGAATGGCGGGAGAATGGAGGGAGAGAATGGCGGGAGAATGGAGGGAGAGAATGGCGGGAGAATGGAGGGAGAGAATGGCGGGAGAATGGAGGGAGAGAATGGCGGGAGAATAGAGGGAGAGAATGGCGGGAGAATGGAGGGGGAGAATGGCGGGAGAAGACCATGAGTCGAGAAAAGT
The DNA here is from genome assembly GCA_021962125.1 of Bulinus truncatus. Lineage (NCBI taxonomy): Eukaryota > Metazoa > Mollusca > Gastropoda > Planorbidae > Bulinus > Bulinus truncatus. Next base: position 1,148,996 of record JAGDYQ010000049.1, on the reverse strand, counting down.
GAAGAGGTGATATAGTAGGCCCCTACATGGGCTGTAGTGATATAGCAGCCCCCCTACATGGGCTGTAGTGATATAGCAGCCCCCTACATGGGATGTAGTGATATAGCAGCCCCCCTACATGGGTTGTAGTGGTATGGCAGCCCCCTACATGGGATGTAGTGATATAGCAGCCCCCCTACATGGGCTGTAGTGGTATGGCAGATACCTACATGGGCTGTGCAGTCTAATGATAATAAAGAAGAACCAATTTTGGCCTGATAGGCAATGACTACATTTGTGTACTTACAGGACCGATTCACGAACACAGAGTGGGGGTCGATATGGGGGGGGGGAGGTTTGAGGCGATGATAGCCCACAAATAGAAATATAGTTTTATAAGGACCACCATCAAACGTATTGCGGGAATCCCGCAAACTGTTACGGACTTTGATACATGACAGTAGAGTCAAAGAAAAAAAAATCTCCTTGTTACAGTTTCTCGGATTACATATGTATACAAAATATCTCGTAGAATCATTTCTGTTATTTTATTTTTTTTATAATGGCTTTATCCAAGCAATGTTGTGTAGACATGAATCAGCCATGTTTTAATGGCCGCTGATCTCGTCTGAGATTTACCGACTTCCGGTTTACGGCTTTGACGGGGCAAGATAGAATCCCTTACGTGGGCGAGGTAGGTTGGAGATAGGGTGGGGGGGGTGGTAAGGAGAAGATGGGCATAAAGGTGAGGGGGGGGGGGAAGGGGTACAAGAAGGCGGAATCTGTCTGTGTGTACTTTATATCAACAATGGATAATTATATATCCATTTTTATTTTTTTGGTTGAGAGTTTGATTTCTCTGGCTAAAATTTTTTTTTTTTAATTTTAAATTCAAAATATTTTTTTTATCCGACGTCCCCATTCTGTTTTATGTCGGACACGTAACTAGGCGGCAAAAAAACAAAAAGGTGGTAAGGGTGGGGTGCGGAAGGGATAGGCCAAGGCAAGTTTCTTCAAAACTAGAGCATATCAGTTGAATACAAATGTTGTTAACTTATGCAGAAATAAACAAAGTTTAATGAAGGTTTTTAAAAAAAAATGTTCTACTTAAAATTGGCGAACATATTTATTTAAAATTTCCGAGTCTCTCCATAGTAAGACTGAGTTCTCCCAGTTAATCTAATGGGCGCTCAAGAAAATGTGTATATATATATACACATATCAGGGACGAGGCGTGAGTGTTGCCGGTCATAGTCATATTTATAGAAAATGTTATACAATGGTACTGTGTTTATTGAATATAGTTAGAATTATCATTCATAATAAAATGACTACATTTCATCATTGCATAAAGTGCATTTTGCAAACGCAGTGGCTACGGTTACGTCGGACGCCATTTTTTATAATAGGAATAAAAAAGTTTAAACAAGTTTCGACATCTTCATAGTCAACGATGTTGGGGGATGAATGTCAGTGGCGGTCAGTGTCAGTGTGACGTGACCATGTCCAGTTTGTGACTCACCACGTATCTGGTGAAGACGTCCCTGACGGCTGCTGGTACACTGGCGCTGGTCATGACGTACTCGAGTGGAAACTCGCCCACCTGTGGACGGAGGAGGGAGATGTGGATGTATATATATATATATATATATATATATATATATATTGGCCAGTGATTAGCCAGACAAGTACGGACACAGAAACACGGATGTACACAACAAACATACAGTCCACGGTGAACAGTGTCTGGGTCGCGACAAATTTTTAATCTAATATCAATGGATCGAGAATATATGCATGTTTAATTACCCGCTAGTTTTGTCCTTTGTGCTTCAAATCTAAAAGTTTGGCGAGGAAAACAAAACAGTTGTTTGGATGGGACGCGACGAAAAAAATAAAAATGTAATAATGGATCGCGAAAAATAAAAAATGTAATGATGGGTCACGAAATGTAATAATAGGTCGCGCTAAGTGTAAAAGTTTGAGCACCACAGAGGTAGACATTACAGGTAAAAAAGATAAAAAAAAAAAATATATATATATACATAAAGGTAGGTATATAGATATGTAAATAGATGAAGAAAGAGAGTGGGTGTGTGTACAGTAGTAGAATGATAGAAATGAAGATATTCCTTTTTCTAATTTTTTTTTCGACTGTATTTTAATTCTTACCTTATTTGTAATGTATATGTCAGCATTACACCGAAGAAAAGCTTCAACTATATCACAGTCTGGACTACCCGCTTTTAAATAACACAATAAAGGGGTGTTGCCATCCTGGATAATAAAGAGAGAAAATCATTCACAATGTACAGTGAGTCATATTTACCGATGTGCATAGAAATACAGCACCGTGCTAATGATATTAACCAGAGTCCGTTACATCTCAGAACGGCAGTGGTATGTTTTTGTGTGTATTATCAGTGGGTGTGCCGTAAGTAGTCGAATATGTGGATGAAAATGCGGCTACGAACGGGGTTAGACAAGCGGCTAAACATGTGGTCAAACACGTGGTTTGACATGTGGTTAAATATGTGCTCATAACTATGGTTAAATATGTGGTCAAACATGAGGTTAGACATGTGGTTAAATATGTGGTCAAACATGTGGTTAGACATGTGGTTAAATATGTGGTCAAACATGTGGTTAGACTTGTGGTTAAATATGTCGTCAAACATGTGGTTAGACATGTGGTTAAATATGTGGTCAAACATGTGGTTAGACATGTGGTTAAATATGTCGTCAAACATGTGGTTAAATATGTGGTCAAACATGTGGTTAGACATGTGGTTAAATATGTGGTCGAACATGTGGTTTGACATGTGGTTAAATATGTGGTCAAACATGTGGTTAAATATTTGGTCAAACACGTGGTTTGACATGTGGTTAAATATGTGGTCAAACATGTGGTTTGACATGTGGTTAAATATGTGGTCAAACATGTGGTTTGACATGTGGTTAAATATCTCTTGCATCTTAAATTCGTATGTGTGTGTTCTATATATGTAGGTGTATTTGCTAAACGTGTCAAGCATTCGCTTGTTCTGCATGTTAGAAGAACCTGGTAGGTCACTCCCAACTTCAGTTATTTTATTTAGTAGTTTAAAACCGAATACATTTTATAAGGACATATCAGATTTCCGTCGACTGAATGTCGCAAGTATACAAAAAGTAAAAAGGAGATTGTCCTAAGACTCTACACTAGTGAGTCAACACCAAAGAAAATTTACAGGAAGTTTTTTAAATCTGGCCACCTATGAAACTTGCTATGACAGTCATATAAAATGAACCGCCATCCTATAAAGCATGAGTTTAAAAGAAAAAAAAAACATCTAAATAATGACCTCAGCAGTGACGGCGGCCCTTGGTGGGCCGTCTAGAACAGCCGCCCAGTGCCCCGCACCAAAATGGGTGGGGTTTGAGAGTTTTTGGTTCTAGAGTGTTGGACCCCTCCCTCACGTTTGGCATTCGCCCTAGGCCCCGCACAATAGATGCTGCCCCTGACCAAAGTAACCACAACCATACAACATGAAAACGATGCAACGTAACGTAACATAATAAGCCAGACGATACAACCAAAGATGACATTTAACACAATTCAAAACGACATAACAAAATCGCGCAACATAATACAAAACGCGGTAACGAAATCAAAGGCGGGAAGCTGAAAAAAACTTATCAAATTCATCAGCAGAATTATATCCAGACGTTTCCAGAATCCACCAGGGAAATTATTAAGAGCGGCTACGGTGGGGGCGCGGTAGACGGAGAAGGTACTTCCCCCCTCTTCCAGAGGAGGGTGAGGGTCATTGTCATGGAGTTATCACATGGTGGTAATTGAATGAAGGAGTGATCATATGCAGTGACGAAACCGGGAGTGCCAGGGCTCTGCTTTAAGGAAGCGAATGAAGTGAAAAAAAAAAGAGGTAACTTTATCAACTAACCATTGTAAACAACATCATTGTGAATGCGAATTTTGTCCAGAGATTGACACATGCGCCGAAGTCAGAGAGACAGTTGGGAATTCAATATAAACATGTTGTCTTTGATACGTCGATATGACTATTCACTTAGTCAAATATGAAAAGATTTCCCAGTAGAATAAATTCAGTTATATCAAGAGAGGACCAAAGTGGTGAAATATAACTGAATGCAACACCCACTATATAGAGCATATAATGTAATGTAATATATATATATATATATATATATATATATATATATATATATGTATATATATATATATATATATATATATATAAGACGGTCTAATGTACTTGTCACAGAGCGCTGCCAACTTGGATAATTTATATCCAGATTTAGATATTTTTTAGTCATCGAAATATAATAAAAATTCAATTTTTGTAAGCGTGGTTGGCGGTTAAGTCAGTTACAATTAAACTTCAATTAAAACTCTAACTTTTTATTCCTTTAAAAGGTCGTTACATTTTGTAATGTTGTGTAGCTTAAATAAAACAAACCAACGACCAAAAAACAAACAACAAAAATCAAAATTAAAAAAAAAAAAACTTGGAGGTATGGGGAGGGTAAACGAGAGGGGGGGGCTAGGCGAGAGGGGGGAAATATAAAGAGGGAGGGTAAACCAGAGGAGGCTAAACGAGAGGAGACTTAACGAGAGAGGGAGTGTAAACGGGGGGGGGGAGGATATAGAGGGGGGGGTAGACGAGAAAGAGAGAGAGAGAGAGGACCATTCGTGTCCCATAATTTTACATCCATCACGTGAATCTAAAAGTCAAATCAATAATTTCCCTGAGCACTACAATAGAATATTTGATTAAAAGATTATGTTGGTTTTTTTCCCCCTTTTTAAATTATTTATTTTTTTCAGAAATACACCAAGACATTTTCAACAGAACTCGTCAGACAAACGTCGATAATAATAAACACGATTTTAAAAAAAAAAAGGGGGAAGAGGGGCAATTCAGCCAAGTTATGTTATTGAACTGTGACTGTTTCGCATGTAAACCGACGAAAAAGTATCAATAAATGACAACTTAGAAAATGTGTTGTCAAGTTTTCCATATGTCGAAGGAACAGCCACTGTCCGAACACATTGAGTTGCCAACTTTCCTCTCATTGTTAAATGTATTCATAAGTCCCTTGCTTATCTGTTTTTTTTTCTATGCCACAGGGCAAAGACAAGTGTGTGTGTGTGCATGTGTGCGCGTGTGTGTGCGCGTGTGCGTGTGTGACAGGGTACTCATGTGTTCAATTCATAATTTTTAAAAAAAATCTCCGATTCTCACTGCCGACTGCTCCTCCAATGAGACTAAAACATGTAACTTCTTGTTTTATTCTGACTGCTGTGATCTTCAGCACAAGTTCCACTACAATTATAAATGATTTTTAAAAGAAACGGTTCTTCCCCCCCCTCCAGGCGCTGAACTTCATCGCACCGATGGTGTATTGACTTTTCCCATTCAATAAATATCGTTCTGGCACTCTGAACACCCGAAACTGATGGAAACATTTCGGAGATGTGTTGGATTGTAGAAAAATAAAATAGTTAAGATCACAGCGAACGCGTATCGATACGTTAGGAATGAGTATCGTATATTATATCGATACGTTAGGAATGGGTATCGTATATAATCAGGGGCGTTTTAGATATAGTGTTTGGCCTCTCAAACCAGGGAGGGGGGGGGGTAAACTTTTCAAACCTCTGGTCAGTTGGGTTCTTAACTTTGAGAGAAGGACCGGACCAGGCGCTGATGGATGAAGTATTTGTATTACACAACACAAACAAACATTACTGAACGAGAGGGGGGAGGGGCCGGATAGTAAAAAAAAACCGGACGGACCGGACTTAGCTCGGCTACCCTAGCCGCTACATCTCATAGGCCACCACCACCAAACAATAAATATTAAACCACAAATGTCACGCCCCCCACCCCCATATCTCTCCGAACTGGCCCGATTTATTAAATGAGGTATCGATGAAACAGTTTAAGTAAACGTTTGAAATGTCCATTTTTATTTTTTTTTAAATGTCTGAGACTATCATAGTTTGAAACATAGTTCAAATAAATGAACAATATGGTGACCTGTTGATTTAAGTAATGGAAGTCCAAACACTGTAGCTCTTAAAAAGTGTTGACGTGTGGCGCTAACAGGGTGGGGGGGAAGGGGGGATAACTCAATGTTTGACAGGTTTTTTTTTTTCCTTTAATCAGAGCATGATTTAACATTGAGAGATATTTGTGTAGACCAGTTTAGAAATACGTCTCCGAGTACGTTCGAAATTCAGATGTAGGGCGACAATGAAGTTCGCAGAGAGCCGAAAGTACGAGATTTAATCGGGACATATTGACATTTAAACAGATTGGGATATATTGAATTTGACTTATACAAGTTACAAACTTAAATAACATCTATCAAGTATGGTTCATTAATAAAGATGACAGAATCATACACATATTACTCATCAATAAAGATGAATGGCACATACAAGTAGTGCTATGCAGTAAAGATGACAGAGACATACAAGTAGTGCTGTTCAGTAAAGATGACAAAGACAAACAAGTAGTGCTATTCAGTTAAGATGACAAAGACATACTAGTGCTATTCAGTTAATATGACAGAGACAAACAAGTAGTGCTATGCAGTACAGATGACAGAGATATACAAGTAGTGCTATGCAGTTAAGATGACAGAGACATACAAGTAGTGCTATGCAGTAAAGATGACAGAGACATACAAGTAGTGCTGTTCAGTAAAGATGACAGAGACATACAAGTAGTGCTATGCAGTAAAGATGACAGAGACATACAAGTAGTGCTATGCAGTAAAGATGACAGAGACATACAAGTAGTGCTATTCAGTAAAGATGACAGAGACATACAAGTAGTGCTATGCAGTAAAGATGACATGTAGGGGGGGGGGGCGTTACCTCGTTCTGTCTGTTGATCTGTGCACCCAGGTTCCGCAGCAGATAGACAACACGGGCACTCTGCATGCCTGAACACGATGACTGGACCAGGCTGTCCACGGCCAGGAAGAAAACAGTTCGCATCTGGGGATGAAATGGAAATGTTCAATGCGATAGGTCTCATAATGTCACATCCAGAAAAGTATTAAAACAACACACCTAGGTAGAAGAAGCAAGAGGTTTATAATGTACACAACATGGTCGAGGGATAGGTATTGTGATACCGGCACAACGATCACATTTACATACAAATAATAAGTCACACAATTAATAATGGAATAAAATTAAAACTTTAAACAAAAAAAAAATAACCTTTATTAAAATGCAGCAAAATGTTAAAAAAAAATAATTCCTTAGATCATAAAAATATTTAAAGAAACTACAATGGCATAAAAAGCGTGGTCGCCAGCATTGCTTGCTGCTTTTATTTATTTTCTTGCCGTGCGTAATCGAATGTAGTTGTAACGACTTATTAATTCCGGCAATGAACAGAGTTGAAAGACATACTAAGCCCAGGAATAGTTTGATGCTATCAATTTGTCGCGTAATGTTACAAAAGATACAAACAGAAGGCGGTGTTTTATATATATATATTATTATATATAATTATTGCTATGTTACGCGCCAGTATGTGGGACGGTTGGCCGTAGATACTCGCCTGTCGACCTGAGAGTCATGGGTTCGATCCTCTGTGAGAACCTGGGGAATTTTTCCGGGTGGAATTTGTTTCAAAGTCGTCCCACAAGTCCACCCAGCATTAAAATGGGTACCTGAATTAAGTTGGGGAAGTAAAGGCGGCTGGGCGTTGTGCTAACCGAGGTTATAGAAACAGATTGAATTCTGCATTTCATCTGCCCCGATGCCAGGCTAGGGCTAATGGAACTTTTCTACGCATAAGTACAGGTAAATTAACATTCCCCCAACATGTTTCATAAAAAACTGTCCCTATTTACTTCACATATATGATGAGAATCTCATAGGGAAAAAGATGAGGATCAAAACGCTCGTTTCAGTAAATATATTTTAAAACTCGGATTATACAGAATATCTAAACATATTCAATTATCATTCTATTACGAGATTTAAATATTTTATATAAAAAAATGAGATTAGATAATTATTTGTTATTTCCATTTTTAAATCTGTATGGCTGAGGGACAATAATAGGCTCCATCACCAACAAATATCAAGAAGAAAATGGAGATGGTTTGACCACCCGGAAGTTATCATGAAAATGGCCCTGCAGAGGAGCGCAGCAATGCCAGAGAAAGATTCGCCGCTAAAAAAAAGTCAGCGAAGATCATCCAACTAAACAATGAAACATTGCAATCCTGAGATGAAGGGATGTAGGTGGGAGCTGATAAATGCCACCGTAAACAGTTTACGGGAGAAAGTTGTTGCAGAGACAAATGATTCAATGATCCGTTATTTATTTATTTTTTTTGAAATAATTTTCAAAATCATGAAAACGAGCGATCTGCTTTTATATTACTTACCAAAAATTTTTTAAGTAAATTAAATATTTCTTAAAAGGGAAAATACTATTCGAATTTCTAACTGACCGCGAAAACCGTCGAAAGATTAAGAAATGCGCCCAAATCCCGCCAGATTATATTTTATTAAAATAATTTCCAAAAGAATTTTTATTACGACATAATTAAAACGATGTAAAGAAAATATTCTAAGGTATTTTTTTTTATTCATATCGAATATGCCCAGCCACAAATTGACCGGTGGTGAAATTAGGGTTTTTACAGTAAAAAAAATTTTTTGACGTCGTTTGATGTCAGTTGAAAAATAGAATTAAAATAGGCCTTACTTTTACAGGGGGGGGGGGAGAGGGATATTTCAAAATGTTCTAAGTCATTGAACCCAACATTTATGTCTTCCTTCTATCTCTCTCTGTCTCAAGATGAAGTTAGAATACAGCAAATAGTAGAAGTTTTTGTGGGCTGTGCGTACGAGACCGACAAGGGTGAGGGTTTTTTTCTAAATTGAGTTATTATCTTCAGCGGCGGATTAAACGGCGAGTGCACGTCCCGGGGGGGGGGGAAGGGGGGCCCATCTCAATTTCATGAGGTGTCGTTTTACCAATGTCTTTAGACAACATTTACTCTTAACAGCTAAAAATTTGGAACATAAAAAAAAAATCGTTCGCTGGATTGTTCTTTTTTTTTTCTGGTTGATCGAAGAACCTCAAGACACTAACAGTTGAATGACATATTTTATATATTTTTTTTCTTGCACTTGAATGACATGATTGATCTCTGCCGCAGGCTACAGTTTGTGCGCGCGCGTGTGTATGCCCGTGTGTGTGTGTGTGTGTGTGTGTGCGCGCGCGCGCGCCCGTGTGTGTGTGTGTGTTCAATTTAAAAAAAAAAGGTCAGATTCCATTCAGTTGTGACTTGACATCGCTCGACATAAAACCATAAATCTGCGATTTCCGGTTCTAGCCTCGGAGTTAGAGTTGGGTTGGATAAAATTAAATTTGGCCCAATGTATTATTTGAAATAGTCTGAAAGTATTCCACCCACAATCACCTCAGTACCAAGATGGTGTTTTTATTTCCATGCAGTTTATTGACCTCATTTCATATGGCGATAAAAAATAAATAATAAATGAGATTTAGATAGATGTGCTTTTTTATGTCAAAGACAACATATGACCTAATGTAGTTACATAAAATTTCTCTCAAAGACAACATATGAGTTAATGTAGTTACATAAAATTTCTGTCAAAGCCAACATATGACCTCATGTAGTTACATAGCATTTCTGTCAAAGACAACATATGAGTTAATGTAGTTACATAAAATTTCTGTCAAAGCCAACATATACCTCATGTAGTTACATAACATTTCTGTCAATGACAACATATGAGTTAATGTAGTTACATAAAATTTCTGTCAAAGCCAACATATGACCTAATGTAGTTACATAACATTTCTGTCAATGACAAACATATGAACAGATGTCCTAACTTAACAAGACAACATGCAAGCAAATGTCCTCGCATAATACGTTTGTCATGATAAGACAATTAACAGGTATCACTAGACACTAGATAGAGTTGAGAAACTTAATTTGACGAGTGAATTATTGAAAGATTAAATGTAATATTATTATTGTTAATTAAATGTAATGTAAAATTAATATGGGTGTAAAAAGAAAAAAAAACAATTCCACACGTCTCTCTCACACACACACACACTGACGTAGAGAGAGACATTTCATCATAGTAATTCAGAGCATGATACATGGATGTCGTTATTGATAGATTAGGCTAGACGCCTCCACCTGTTTATTTAAGTGGGTCATGTATTGACATTTGAACACCCACAGTTATTTGTTTGTGTAAGGAGTTCTACACCCCCAGTTATTTGTTTGTGTAAGGAGTTCTACACCCCCAGTTATTTGTTTGTGTAAGGAGTTCTACACCCCCAGTTATTTGTTTGTGTAAGGAGTTCTACACCCACAGTTATTTGTTTGTGTAAGGAGTTCTACACCCCCTGTTATTTGTTTGTGTAAGGAGTTCTACACCCACAGTTTTTTGTTTGTGTAAGGAGTTCTACACCCCCTGTTATTTGTTTGTGTAAGGAGTTCTACACCCACAGTTTTTTGTTTGTGTAAGGAGTTCTACACCCCCAGTTATTTGTTTGTGTAAGGAGTTCTACACCCCCAGTTATTTGTTTGTGTAAGGAGTTCTACACCCCCAGTTATTTGTTTGTGTAAGGAGTTCTACACCCCCAGTTATTTGTTTGTGTAAGGAGTTCTACACCCCCTGTTATTTGTTTGTGTAAGGAGTTCTACATCCCCAGTTATTTGTTTGTGTAAGGAGTTCTACACCCCCCAGTTATTTGTTTGTGTAAGGAGTTCTACACCCCCTGTTATTTGTTTGTGTAAGGAGTTCTACACCCCCAGTTATTTGTTTGTGTAAGGAGTTCTACACCCCCTGTTGTTTGTTTGTGTAAGGAGTTCTACATCCCCAGTTATTTGTTTGTATAACGAGTTCTACACCCCCCAGTTATTTGTTTGTGTAAGGAGTTCTACACCCCCCAGTTATTTGTTTGTGTAAGGAGTTCTACACCCCCCAGTTATTTGTTTGTGTAAGGAGTTCTACACCCCCCAGTTATTTGTTTGTGTAAGGAGTTCTACACCCCCAGTTATTTGTTTGTGTAAGGAGTTCTACACCCCCTGTTATTTGTTTGTGTAAGGAGTTCTACATCCCCAGTTATTTGTTTGTGTAATGAGTTCTACACCCCCCCCCCAGTTATTTGTTTGTGTAAGGAGTTCTACACCCCCTGTTATTTGTTTGTGTAAGGAGTTCTACATCCCCAGTTATTTGTTTGTGTAAGGAGTTCTACACCCCCCAGTTATTTGTTTGTGTAAGGAGTTCTACACCCCCCAGTTATTTGTTTGTGTAAGGAGTTCTACACCCCCCAGTTATTTGTTTGTGTAAGGAGTTCTACACCCCCAGTTATTTGTTTGTGTAAGGAGTTCTACACCCCCTGTTATTTGTTTGTGTAAGGAGTTCTACATCCCCAGTTATTTGTTTGTGTAAGGAGTTCTACACCCCCCCAGTTATTTGTTTGTGTAAGGAGTTCTACACCCCCTGTTATTTGTCTTTATAAGGAGTTCAACACAGCCAGTTATTAGTTTGTGTAATTAATTCTACAACACCATATAATTATCACAAAATTCCGTTAAGGGTGGCAAAGATCAACAAGACATATTCTCTTTCATTCCCTGTGAAGAAGTTACATTTTCATTTTAAATACATCTTTTCATTTCAGCCAAGACGAAGATCAATCGCCCAGATCTTTCTGACCTAAAACAACATGTGTCCTTTTTTTTCCCGTTTGATGGGATACTTTTTCTTCTTCTTCCTCTCCCCCATATTAAGTTGTGTCTCCAAACCACCAAAGAGGAGACAACCACACAATAATTAAAGAGATAAGATCACAACACTACAGAGTTAGCTGCCCATTGATTGAGAAGCATTCAATGCGGCCACCAGTATCTCCACGACGCCAGAGTCTGTTTAATAATAAAAAGAAAAAAAAATCCTGGCCATATTGATTCGTGTCGGCCTGAGTTAAAGAGGGACCTGATTGAAGGGCGACTACCCACTCAGGTTAAACACAGTTGTCCGCCCATGTCACCATGGCCCTTACCAATCAATGGCCGGGACCATTCTTTCCATAATAACCATTTTCTATTTATATAAAGGCTACTTCAAATATTGTCTGCGGTTGACCTGGGAATCAATAAATACCGAAAAAGAAAAAGAAAAAAAAATCAATAAATGTTTACTGATGAATATTCAAACTCTTATTGACAACATGTACAGTTTCATCCAATCATGTAAAGCGACGTCTGGCAGTTGTTTTCTTTAATTTCATAATTACTGTAAACCCTCTAAGCTCCTACACAAGTGACGCAAGTCGTCGATAACAGCTTGGTGGCCCTCTTAGAGTGTTTGAGAGGGGGCCTTCTGCAAAGTATTTGAGAGGGGCCCTTCTAAAACTGTTTGAGAGGGACACTATTCAAAAAATAATTCCCCCTTTATCGGGAACCTAAAGAACTAAGGGGGGGGGGAATCTCCCAAACTAAGGGGGCCCTCTATGACACACCAATCATTTGAAATTAAATGCAGAGAGTCTATTATCTCACGACCAGTTATGTGTATGACTTTCTATTTACCTCCAGACCAAATAATCAAAAATATAATTTACAATATTAAAAAAACAACTTTAATAGAAAGTCATCCTTTGTTTAACAGAAAGTCATACTTTGTTTAATAGAAAGTCATACTTTGTTTAATAGAAAGTCATACTTTGTTTAATAGATAGTCATCCTTTGTTTAATAGAAAGTCATACTTTGTTTAATATAAAGTCATAATTTGTTTAATAGAAAGTCATACTTTGTTTAATATAAAGTCATAATTTGTTTAATATAAAGTCATAATTTGTTTAATAGAAAGTCATACTTTGTTTAATAGAAAGTCATACTTTGTTTAATAGAAAGTCACCCTCAGTTATTCCAGTTCTTCATATTCGTCAGTAAAAACCAAGAGGAATATTAAAATGTAAACGGAGCGGGGTGTTAGGGTGGGGGGGATGACGTTCCAACCCAAACGTCAGAATGGATAAAATAACACAAGCCGGCTGCGCTCCCTACATCCATGTCTTCTCTTTACAGGAGAGCGTGACTTTCTTGGCCTCGTTCGTTTAGGTAATATGGGCGGGAAAACGCCGTTAATTACTAAAGTGTAACTGTAATCTATGTAATCGATTCCCACTAACCAGGTGTAATTGTTAATCTGATCTACAGCGCTCTCCTCGACACGTGTGAGAGATTGGATTAATTATCATCATAGTTAAAAGATAGATAGATACGGCGCGGTCTGGGTTAATTTAATGAACTTGTAATCAGTGTGATCCAGAGTTGGCATCAAAAGTAATAACAATCCGATATTTATCTATTTTTTTTAAATAAAAATCCCAACTAATCAAAGACACCTGAATTGAACTGGTATCTTGGAAAACACATTTATATGAATAAAGTTTGTTGGGAGTGAATTTAATCTGATCGGGTCGAGAGCAATAAACATGAAAAAACAGAACAAAACAAAACAAATCTCCATAGAAGAGTAAAAAAAAAACCTAGCAAGGGAATCCATCTCCACAAATAAATACAACTGTAAATGTGAAATGAAAAGGAAATGCCGTAAATAGAGCATGTCGTAAATAAAACTGTAAATGTGAAATGAAAAGGGAATGTCGTAAATAGAGCATGTCGTAAATAGAGCATGTCGTAAATTATCATTACCAATAAAAATAAAAGATGTAAGCACCAAAGTTTGTGCTATTTGCATTTGTTTTAATTAAAGAATTGCCCTTATCAAAATGTATTCTCTTATTTCTTTACGTGGACTACAGGAGATTTAAATCTGACTATATTTTTTTTTAAAATCATCTTTCTATGTGAGAGTACTGATAGATTATGTCATTAAGGGACAAACGGTGGTTGATAGCTGCTTTATTCCAAGACTGTATATCATTTTAACAGTTAGAAACTAACAATTCCTACTCTCTCTCTCTCTCTCTCTCTCTCTCTCTCTCTCTCTCTCTTGTTTCTCTCTCTCTCTTGTTTCTCTCTCTCTCTCTCTCTCGTCTCTCTCTCTCTCTCTCTCGTTTCTCTCTCTCTCTCTCTCTCTTGTTTCTCTCTCTCTCTCTCTCTCTCTCGTTTCTCTCTCTCTCTCTCTCTCATTCTTTGTTTCTCTTTCTTTCTATCTTTGTTTCTATCTTTGTTTCTTTCATTCTCTCTTTCTCTTTCTTTCTTTCTCTCTCTCTTTCGCTCCTTCATATATTTAAAAATATATTTTAATATTTTACAGTTTATATATTGTACTATATGAAAAGGAAAAAGATTTGTGAGAGAAGAAAATAAGAAGAAGAAATAACACATACAGCAAATAAATGGTTAAAGTTTTCTCTTTATTCTCATAAACAATTGATTGGCAATAAGCTTCAAAATATCACCTGATTACTTACTACAAGTAAAAGCAAATAAGCGAGATGGCCCAGCGCATTACAACATAAACTTTAATAATCGGGCGCCTGTCTGTGGCTGTTGATCCTTCATTTTCAAAGTGACCGAATCCCCTTCATTACAAAAAGGTTAAATGGAGTGCAGCTTATTCGGATTGCCTGCTGGCCTTGGGCGGTTTAAGCCAGATCCGGGAAAGGAGGGAAAAAAAGAGAACTCTATATTCGTGTTTCCCTCCCTGTCTGACGCAGAGCCATGAGGGCCACTCGTTTTAGCATGTGCTTGATGAGTAAATTGGTTGTAAACCGTAATTGACAGAATAGTGTCGTACATTGATGAGTAAATTATATATATATATATATATATATATATATATATATATATATATATATATATATATATATATATATGTATAATTAAGAGAAATGGTTCAACAAGTCAAATGAAACTATAAAAAAAAACTTTAAAGACATTGCTATACACCGATCTTGTTCTAATTCTACTTGAACGTAAATAATACATCAAGGGGTGTTTCGGGCTATCGTTGGGCCCATTCGTTGAGTTACCATAGGTGGGGCGTGTATAGGGGGGGGGGAAGATATGACCCTTCAGACCGGAAGTAATTATGGAATGTTTTATGCCGGTGAATCCCCAACGTGGTTTATATCCCCGGTGCACAGTGCACATTTACATGTCAACCGTTTGATTGGTCAGACAGGTAATTGCTTCCTGCCGTCATGAACATCACTTCCAGCACAAGATGTAACAAATTTACTCATCATCATCATCATCCGTGGCACTACAGCTCATGAAGAGCTTTGGCCTGCTCCACTACTGCCTTCCATTCGGGTCTGTCCCTGGCTTTCCTCCGCCATGTCCGTACTCCCAGCTTTTGTAGGTCCGCCTCTACTGTTTCGATAACAAATTTACTGGGTTTTTTTAATTTTTTTCAACGTATGACCAAAAATGTAACACAGAAGCTAATGAGTTAATCCTGTAACTTTATAATTTGGGAAATGCATTTCATTTATGTGTCGGAAAATTTCCGCTAGAAATAGAACTATCGATTGTTAAAATAGATTGTTTTGTACCAAATTGGTATAAATACGATTAAAGAATATTGACTTTTTAAAAAGATATATAATTCGTGGTTAAAGAATGGTAACATCTGAAGCCAAGATGGTATTACATGTTATGCAAAAAAAAAATATTATTTGTATGTAACACAATATTATATTGTATTCAGTT
Source organism: Bulinus truncatus (assembly GCA_021962125.1). Classification (NCBI taxonomy): domain Eukaryota; kingdom Metazoa; phylum Mollusca; class Gastropoda; family Planorbidae; genus Bulinus; species Bulinus truncatus. The sequence goes on along the minus strand of JAGDYQ010000049.1, from coordinate 1,133,269 downwards.
TTATATACATTTTAATTGTCAGTTTCATTAAATCAGTCGAAGGTACCCATACAGACAAAAAAAATCCCTTGGTGTTATCCTTGTTAATTTATTTTTCGTACAAAGAAGTCATTTTTTTATTTATAGAAGACTTGTCTTAAGTGTAAAAAAAAAAACAACAATATAAAAGTTTCCTTGGGTAATGTTTAGTTATGGGACAGTTCCTTGTAATCGGAATATTGGAACTTTTTTTGTGGTATTGGAATCCGCAACGGAATTGGATAATGTGTTCCCAAAGTCCAATTTCTCATCCGATTAATTGATCTTAAATCTAACTCGTTTCCAAGCACTCCATTAAGTATTTTAGTTCATTCTATCCGAGAAAGTAATCGAAATCGGAATAGGTAGTTTAGAGAAGAACCTGTAATTGTACCAGAATCTGTAATTGTACCAGAATCTGTAATTGTACCAGAATCTGTAATTGTACCAGAATCTGCATTTGTGCCAGAATTTGTGATTGTACCGGAATCTGTAATTGTACCAGAATTCGTGATTGTACCGGAATCTGTAATTTTAAATCTGTACCCCAAAAAACGGGCATCGTCCTATCCCTAGTTTAGTTAAGGATGAAAATTTTGACTCTGGAATATATGATGGGTTTCTGAGAAATAAATGTAAATAAACGATCAAAACCTGCATATTACTCATTACAATATGTCCACAAATGACTTGATACAAAATGTCCATAAATTCGTTAACTTAAGGCAGTACGATATGATAAGAACAATCTTCTACAAATAATAAGTTCCACTTAAAGATTGTGTGTGTGTGTGTCATAGACAGGGCTATATGGCACATCACTGTTATAAAAAAAATCGATTTCTAAATGAAGATCAATTCAATAATGTTACTCTATCAATCATGGCATTGATAAAAAAAAACTGTAAGCCAGGTTCAATTTGATTTAAACATCTTGCATGAATGTGGGCATACTACCTAGACGTCGCAATCTATAACCGTCAAGCTTCATGGAGTGAGCGTGTGGTATAAAGGTTTCTTTCTTTGAAATGACAGCTAAACTTGTCGAATGCTTCCGACTCTAACAAAACAAATCATTTATATGCCAGTGTCTTGAGTTCCGTGAGAACAGAGGGGACTCTCATGACCCAAAGAAGTAAAACAAGCCATCCATCAACAACACAGCAAGACAAATATTAGTAAAATAAGTCATCCATCAACACAGCAAATTAGACATCAGTACAACAAGTCATCCATCAACAACACAGCAAGACAAATATCAGTACAACAAGTCATCCATCAACACAGCAAGACATATATCAGTACAACAAGTCATCCATCAACAACACAGCAAGACAAATATCAGTACAACAAGTCATCCATCAACACAGCAAGACATATATCAGTACAACAAGTCATCCATCAACACAGCAAGTTATACATCAGTACAACAAGTCATCCATCAACACAGCAAGTTATACATCAGTACAACAAGTCATCCATCAACACAGCAAGACACATATCAGTACAACAAGTCATCCATCAACACCGCAAGTTATACATCAGTACAACAAGTCATCCATCAACACAGCAAGACAAATATCAGTACAACGAGTCATCCATCAACACAGCAAGTTATACCTCAGTACAACAAGTCATCCATCAACACAGCAAGACATATATCAGTACAACAAGTCATCCATCAACAACACAGCAAGACATATATCAGTACAACAAGTCATCCATCAACACAGCAAGTTATACATCAGTAAAACAAGTCATCCACCAACACAGCAAGTTATACATCAGTACAACAAGTCATCCATCAACAACACAGCAAGACATATATCAGTACAACAAGTCATCCATCAACACAGCAAGTTATACATCAGTACAACAAGTCATCCACCAACACAGCAAGTTATACATCAGTACAACAAGTCATCCATCAACACAGCAAGTTATACATCAGTACAACAAGTCGTCTATAAACACATCAATTCATACAACAGAAAAAACACAGCATTCCTCCACTCCGCATCACCCCCCCCCCCACCTGCCCTCTCCCCCCCACCCCAAAACCCCACCCTTTCCCAGTAACACAGTTTACAGAATGAATGAGGCTAAACAAAGAACATTACGCAGAATGTCCGCCTAACGTAATGTATACATTTTTAATAACCTATTGTTGTTGTTGTTGTTGTTCTATTTGAATCTAGCGGTGGAATTCATCAAATGCGGTCTAAACAAAACAAAAGAAAAGTACGAAAATATTGAAATAGGTTCTTGTATAAAGTATGTTTACCTAAATATAACATGTTCCAAATCAAAATGTTCTTTATTGATTGTATTGACGTTTAAAAACGGGAGCTTCTAACATAGAAATATTTGTTTAAAAAAAATATTCAAAGATCCACAGATGAAATAGAAAACTCACGATTTCCATAATGGAGTAGGAGGGGAGAAAACCCGGTATTTTTTTTTTTATTGTCCTAAAATAAAATTTAATTTTATGGATGACAAGATTTTAAGAATATGCTTCTTTAACAAAATATAAAAAAAAAAGATTTAGAATTCGATTTGAAAGAGAAACTTTAAAAAAAAAATTTTGTTTTCCCACTAGAATTAAATTTATAGCAGGGGCGGGGTGGTTGTCTCCCTTTCCTGTGAAAATCTGACGTCTTTACGTTGATGTCAGTGTTAAAATGAACCGGAAGTAAACAAAAAGAGGTTATCAAGAGCTATACACGGAGCTATATATGTATACGCATGCATATTTTAATGTTCTGACATTCCCATGCTCAATGTAATTTTACTTCAGATGTAACGAACGAATTTACAACTATTCTGTCTGTGTATGTCTTTTGTGCTTGAGACATTTCTGTCCAGTGTTTTATTTTCAGATAGTAAACAAAAAAATGATGCAAGTGCTTTTCTTATTAAAATAAACGCAGTGGCTGCGGATACAGCCATCTGTACTCCGTATATAGGGTTAGGGATAGGGTTAGGAATAGGAGCAATATCTATAGATGGACCCCGAAAAAAAAAATAATTCGGAATCCAGCAATCGCGCATGCGCACAAAAAATAGTCCGTCTAGAGCGCTAGAGCGTATCCGTAGCCACTGCGTAAAATAAAATACAATAATAATAGAAAAGAAGACAAAAAAATATCGATAGTCTGGTTCGTCGGAAGCCAGCAGTTTACGATTAATGTCTGTTCAAAGACAAAGTGTGTGCGTGTGTGTATGGGGGGAGGGGGGGTCACCTAAATGTCATCGGAAGTCGTCTGCGTCTGTAGTCACGGCTAATAAATAAAGAGCGTGTGTGTGGCTAGCACAGCGCCCAGCCACATTGACCCCTCCCCCCCCCCAACTTTAGTCAGGCACCCATTTAAAGTTGGGTGGACTTTCAACTAACTTTCACTTCGACCTGGGGGACATTTTATTGGTTCTCACCGAGGATTGAGGCAGCCAATCGCCCTACAGTCCTACACCGCTCGACCATCCGTCCCCACCTTGTGTGTCGGATTATAGGTGAATTGACGACACCTGGTATTAAACTGTACAAGATTATACCAGCTACCAGGCACGCCGAGAGGAGGGGGCGGGGGGTCATTGCCAGGGGGGGCGCATCTGTAAGGGGGCCCGGCCGCCCCCGACCATGTCAATTTTTTCACGAATTATTGTTTATTAAGGGGCCCGCAATGATGTCCTGCCCTGGGGGCCCGTGTTGGCTCTCGGCGCCACTGCCAGCTACGCACCCATATATCACATGCACACCCATACAACAGCAACATACCATTGCATACCTCCTATACGGCCAGTTCACCACCAAGACGTCCGTACCCATACACCTTATAATATAAACACCTACTCAAGCGCACTTTCCTCTGGGCAAACATTCATGTGAAACATCAAGGCGGGAATCCTCACGCCTCCATCTCTACCTCGGTATTTTATCTGTACTAAAATGTACTCACCGGAACGACAGCCTTCCCAACCCCCCCCCCCCCACACCTTAACTGCTCACACCAGGTGCGCTGCATGCCACAAAGTGCTCACCTAGACCTATCTGTTGATCTAAGTGCACTGATTTATTTTCACATAAAACGAGACGACCGCTCCCCCCCCCCCCGCCCGCCAATCATCTTGTGAGTAGATCTCAAATAAACAAAAACGTTTTCCTAACCTCACATCCCGTCTGTACTGAGATATGCATCTCATATTGCCGCATCAAACGCCATTTAAATCAAAACATCAAACGGGGGGCGATTGTTTACTTATTTTTATTGTTTTAAAGTAATTTAATGAGCGCTGAATGCGGTCTCATTATCTGGTTAGGAGGACGAGCAGTTGTTTATTTTAGTACACCAATGCATCTGAAATGTGGTCGGAAAATACGTTGTTTTAATAATGTGTGGTAAGGTACTCGGTGATATTTGGGTAAACACTAAGAGACTAACAAGTACATGCAATAACATTACAATCAAAAAGCGTTGGTTATTACATTAAATACTCATTGAAATATATAGTTAATAAATGGTAATACATAATTAAATAATCTATATAACTAGATGGGCAGCCACGCGTTTATTTTTAGAAATGATATTTATATAAATATTTGTATGGTGAGTTGTTTTGTTGTTGTTTTTGTTTTCTACTTTTTAATGTGTTTTAATAAAAGTTTACTTTAAAAAAATGTTTTCTTTTATAATTTTTTGTAAAAAAAAATCTAGCTCAATAACAAATTTAACTTCTTCTTTCTTCTTCCTTTCGCTCTACAGCCCATTTAGGGCCCTGGCCTGCCATACTACACTTCTCCACTTTTCCCGATCCATGGTCTTCTTCCTCCACTCTCTCACTCATATGGCTTTAAGGTCTTTCTCCACTTCCTCCAACCATCTGCTTCTTGGCCTGCCTTTAGGCCTTTTCTCATTAGGTGTTGTCTTATAAATCGTTTTTGGACCTCTGTTGTTTTCCATTCTTTCTATGTGCCCTACCCACCTTAATCTATTCATTTTAATTTCAGCTGTTATATTTGGTTCTTCATACAGTTCATACAGCTCTGAATTGGTTCTACTTCTCCACTCGTTATTGTCCTTTACTGGCCCATATATTTTCCTAAATATTTTCCTTTCCCAAGTGTTTAGCATATTTTCTGCTTGTTTGCTGATGGTCCATGTTTCGCTACCATATGTTACTGCTGGCCGGATCATTGTCTTGTATATGGTTTTTTCATTTTTCTGGAGATCTGTCTGTTTTTTCAGTATTTTATGCAGTGTATAAAATATTCTGTTCCCTACTTCTATTCTGTTTTTTATCTCTATCATTATATCGTTTTTCTCACTTATGGTTGATCCCAGGTATTTAAAGTTTTCTACTCTTTCAAATGCTCTATCACTGATTTTGTAAAATTTTTCTCTTCCTTCTTTTTCATTTCTTTGTAACAGCATATATTGAGTCTTTGTTTCGTTTACTGTTAAACCTGCTTTCTGAGCTGCTGTTTCTAATTCTATGTATGCTTTTGCTATATCCTTGCTTTGCTTTCCTATCAATGTTATGTCATCAGCATATGCAAGGTATTGGATGGGTTCTGTAAATATTGTTCCTGTTTTCATAGACTTTGTTTTTTCACTTCTGAGGTAGTGTGTTATAGTTCCTCGCTTATCCAACTGTATGTTTCTTATGACTTTTTCTAGGGTTAAGTTGAAAAGTATGCACGAAAGGGAGTCTCCTTGTCTAAGTCCTTGGTTTACTTTAAATTCTCTTGAGCTTTCCCCTTGGATTTTCACTTTGCTTCTTGAAGTGTTTAATGTCATATGTACTAGTCTAATGATTTTGTTGGGGATACACAACTCCTGCAATGTTTTGTAAAGATAATTTCTATTGATGCTGTCATATGCCATCTTGAAATCTATGTACAGCTGATGTAGGTTTATATTATGCTCATAACATTTTTCTAGAGTGTTTCGAAGGGAAAAGATGTGGTCTGTGGTTGCTCTGCTAGGCCTGAAACCACATTGATAGTCACCTAATACTGTTTCACTGAAATTCCCTATTCTGCAGGCTATTATTTTTGTTAGTATTTTATAAACAGTGTTGAGAAGTGAGATTCCTCTGTAGTTGTTGCAGTTAAGTTTCGAACCTTTCTTGTGTAGCGGAACTATTAAGGCTGTTGGCATTATCTCTTCTTTCCATATTTTATTGACCATCCTGTGTATTTCTAAGTGTAGTGTGCGTCCTCCATATTTGAGTAACTCAGCATTTATGTTATCTTCTCCTGGTGCTTTATTGTTTTTGGTCTTTTTAATAATATTATTTATTTCTTCTATGGTTGGTTCTTCTATTTCTGCCCCATCGTCCTCTGCAATGTTTGGTACATCATTTTCGCTGTCAGTTTTAATGTTCAGCATTTCTTCAAAATATTCCGCCCACCTTTCTAGAACCATTTCATTTTCTATAAGCAGGTCGCCTGATTTGTTAAGACACATGTGAGATCTTGCTTGGAAGCCGTTACTTTCCTCTTTGATGGCCATGTACATTTTTCTTGTTTCTTTTTCTTTTGAGTATTCCTCTAGTTTTACTAGTTTTCCCTTTTCCCATTCACGTTTTTTCTTTCTGCATATTTTAGTGGCCTTCCTTCTAGCCTCAGTGTATGCGTGAGTTGACTTTCTTGTTGCTTTTTGTAGCATTATTATCCTCAATTTGTTACGTTCTTCCACTTCTTTTTTGCATTCATCGTCATACCATTCAGCTCTTTTCTTCTTTTGCTTGTACCCTATGACACTTTCCGCTGTGTTTTTTATGGTTTGTTTAATCTTTTCCCAGTGGCTATTTAGATTTTCAGTATTATCTATATCTAGTGTTTCTAGTTTGCTTTTAATTTCTTGTGCATATTTTTCTTTTGTTTGTGGCTCTTTTATTAGTTTTTCACAGTCAAATTGGTTTGTTATCTTTGCTTTTGTGTTGTGAAAGATACTTATTTTTTGTCTATACTTTATTTTGACTAATATGTGGTCTGTGTCGGCATCTGCTCCTCTGAAGCTTCTGACATCTTGAATATCTGAACCATGTCGCCTGTCTATTAGCACATGATCTATTTGATTTCTTGTCACCCCATCTGGTGACCTCCATGTTTCTTTGTGTATTCTTTTGTGTGGAAACTTAGTGCTACTAATGGTCATGCCTTTGCCAGATGCAAAATCAATCAGACGCGTTCCATTATCGTTGCTTTCTTCATGTAGACTGTAGCTTCCAATTGTCGGTCTGTAAACTGTTTCTTTGCCAATCTTAGCGTTGAAGTCTCCTAACACTAATTTGATATCATGTCTAGGTGCTTCTTCATATAACCTTTCTAGGGCATCATAGAATTCCTCTTTGGTATTCCCTTCTGAATCTTCAGTGGGTGCATGGGCACATATTAGGGTCATATTGAACATTTTGCCACGAATCCTGAGGCTGCACAATCTTTCATTGGTTGGTTTAAAGCCAATTATTTGATTGAGGATGTTTTTCCTGACGGCAAAACCTGTTCCTAATGTATTTGTGGTGTTTCCGCTATAAAAGATGGTATACTCTGTTGTTTTTAGTATGTCTGAATTTTTCCATCTGATTTCTTGGAGTGCTGCTATTTTTATTTTGTATTTTCTAAGCTGTTCAGTGAGGCGGGTTAGGGCTCCTGCTCTGTATAGGCTTAACACGTTCCAAGTCGCTAGCCAGTAATCATGTCCGTGATCATGCGAAGGTCGGTTTCCATTTGAATCAGTCCGGTTTTTGAATTGTTGATTGGCTTTCGTAACTAGTGTTTTTTTACATGACTGGGTAGTTAGCCCTGTGCACAACCACTAGGGTGTTGCCCTTCACAGCCTTGTGGGTAGCTGCCTTTGTTTAAGGTTAGGTCCCTTAGCCTTTGTGGATCCCTCCATTAACTACAAGGCAGTAGTTGCCTGCTTTGGTCCGCCCCGAGAATTGTATTTCATCGGCACTCACCATATCTGGCGAGCTTTCCCCTATCCGCCACCTGGGGAGGCGCCCGATGGGAGTTCGGCCTCTCCACACGAGAACAAATTTAACACAAAAAAATAAATAATAATCATTTGTTTGAATGACAGGAGAAAGAAAACAGGAAATTAAATTTAAAGAAAATTAATGACGAAACAAAATTGGTGGCCATTTTTTTTACATTAAAATCTTCGATTGATCTTTCCCAATTCTAAATGAGTAAACGTGCGCGCGGGGGCTGTATCGTGCCACACCAACTTGCCTCAGTGCTGCAAAATGTCAGAGAAAAAAACATTAATTTGATAATTATTACAATGCTTCGTTTTGATTTTAACATTGAGAGAATTAATTACTGTTTAAACAAATAATCCTGAGTTATTATCGTTGACGGGTAAAATGTAATTTGTGACGCATGAAATGTACATAGGGTATGTGGCATATTAGGTAGACGGTATATATTAGCACCAATATCTTTACCTAATGGTGTTTGGTTTGGTTAGGTTGATTGGTCGGTTGCTTGGTTTAGTTTGGTTGGTTTGGTTGGTTAGCGTTGACGGGTAAAACGTAATTTGTGACGTATGAAATGTAGGTCATTTCTGGACATTAGGTAGGTGGCACAAATTAGCACCCTAATATCTTTACCTATTAGTGTGTTGGAAATGTTTCAAGTGTCCCGTTTGAACTTCCGACTTACCGCCGGGTACACTGCTAGTTTATAATAGACTAACAACGGGTAAAATATGTCAGATATATACTGATCTTATATCAGCATGATAGTCACTATTATCAACATGGCTATGCAATCTACAGTCAACATAGTGTTAGCTAACATTATTTATTGACCTATCGATCAATCATCGAATTGAGGGCCATCCTATATTCGTTAAATAGTCCTGAGGCCGTAGAAGCACTGGTAGTATTATTTTTACACACACTGTACTTGAGCATAATTTGTTGGACCAAACAACAAGGACCTATTCCATCAAACTAGTGTCCATTGTAATTACAGGTCAGCATGTCCAACAACGCACACCGATCGCCCTGGTCAGTACGAGCGGCTAAAAAAAATAATTTCGCCTGACCGGGAAAAAAACACGTCCAATTTAACATAAGAAAACTGGAACTCAATCAAATTGAAATGTTAACAATATAAAAGAAACCCAGCCAACGTGTGGTCCTTCAGATTCCCTTCACTGAGAACAGTTTCCTTTTATTACAACTTTAACAAGTTTTATTCAACCCAGAAACATGTTTTCTTTTCCTTACTTGTTTTTTTAAAAAAAAAAAAAGAAGTTTGAAATCAAGAAATTTATTTCTTGATTGATTACTTTCTTCATCAACTTCAGCTGAAACCGTTAAAAAGAAATATCAATGTAAGAAAAGAGGACGATGTTTAAAAGATTCAATGGATCCCAGCAGGAATACAAAACAAAACTCTTTACAAAATTCTGTCATGGAGATTGCGGGTGTCTCACACAGTGACGCAGATGCTTTCAACTAATTTTCAACCAGCTTACACGGCTGTGGGATTTACACAGTTTTTACAGCCAACACATACACACACATAAACAAAAATGTGTCTAGGACAGGGGAAACAAAAAGACAATATTTTTACATTTTTTTTTAAATATTTTCTTTTTCACAGTAATTGTATTAGGCTTCCCATATATGCTGCAACGAGTTTTTTGAAGTAAACACCTTTTGTAAACTAGCACGACATTGCGTCATAACCACGATGTTTTTTTTTTGTTTAGAACAGTGGTTCTAAAGCTTTTCCGATTTTCCTACCCCATTAATAAAGCTATTCAGTTTTGGCGATCCACATGTAAATAGAGAAAAAAGCAACACAAAAAAAAAAAGGAAAACCAAAATGAAAGTGCATATTATAGATTAAATAGGTCATAGTGCTAGCACTGGGAAGTTGTTCGAAACTTTGCTCGCAGGTATCTGCTTTCAGGTAACTGCCTGCTTGCAGGTATCTGAAGCGAGTAGGATTGACGACACCTGGTATTAAACTGTACAGATTATACCAACTACCAGGCACGCCGAGAGGAGGGGGCGGGCGGGGGGGGGGGTCATTGCCAGGTGCTGAATCTCATTTGATAAATTTTCAAATTTTTCATTTGGCATTAGTACACAACATAACAATTGTCGGGTACAGGGACTATTGTTCTCTAAGAAATTACCATTAGCGATGTAAGATGTCTACTATGTGCATAGTTCACTTTCAAAATGACACCACAACACAATGGGTTTATTCACTCCAACAAAACAGAGAGACATTATTCTGAAACATTTAATAGTTTTATTTTGTTATCCTATGTTTGAAATCATAATACATTCTAAATATCAAATTATTTTTTTTTCAAAATTGACTTTTTTAATATTTTTATTGATCTTAAGATAAAGTTGAATCCCAACGGTTTTCAACATCAATATGAATTTTATAAGATTTTTTTTATAACATCTATTATTAGAAAATTGTCCAAAGAGTTTCAACTATTTCCGGAATTAATTTGCCCTCCCCGTCAATACTTTGGTTCAGAAATGTCACCCAACTTTCAGAAACAGTTAACTCGATTCGGTGAACAAGATAATGGATCGGAATCTCCTTCAACACATGACTATACGTTTAGATATTATACAGATATTTATAGAGACAGTTTCGAATAAGACAATCCAATACAAAGACAAGTTATTTGGAGCAGTGTTTGTGTGTTGCCAACTACCGTTTGAAATCAACGGTAGAGAATTGATTTTAAACTGCAGTCGGGGGGGGGGACAACTCCAGCAAGCCGAAAATAAGGAACAATTACATCTGTCGGGAAATAAGGAACAATTACATCTGTCGGGAAATAAGGAACAATTACATCTGTCGGGAAATAAGGAACAATTACATCTGTCGGGAAATAAGGAACAATTACATCTGTCGGGAAATAAGGAACAATTACACCTGTCGGGAAATACTAAACTTTGCGATATAATTATTGGAAGTTGATTTAGGCCTATAAATAAAACAATAGATTGAGTTTTCAATAAGACACAAAGTTAAACTATTCTGTTTCTAGATTTATTTTTATCCACAATCTGGGGAGGCCATTCGAGATACTTTAAGATAATTAATAACTGGATCATGTGCGTCGTCGCTATTGATAGTGTTTTATTTATCAGGTTCAAAAATAATGGTTTAAAGATTCATTGATATAGACAAAGGCCGTAACGAGCTTAACAAGCGCCCGGGGCACAATACCTTTTTAATACCTTTGTAGCACCCCACCCCCCACATTCAAAAACATGTAATATTATATGTAAAATATACCATTTGGCGCCCCTTTGTGACTAGCGCCCGGGGGGCATGATTTCCTCCCCCCCCCTTGCCCACCCATCGCTACACCTCTGGACAAAGAGCCACCAATTATGAGATCGATGAGATGACCTCGTCCAGTTTCTGGTATAGTTAAAAGAGAGGGGGGAAGAGAGAGAAAGAGAGAGAGAGAGAGAGAGAGAGAGAGAGAAATACTTTAGTGAGCAGCAGTACAGTCAATATCAAAATACTTGAACACAAGGGAAATGGAAATAGAAAATGTGGCTCAGTGTGTGTAGCAGTACATAGTCGATATCAAAATACTTGAACACAAGGGAAATGGAAATAGAAAATGTGGCTCAGTGTGTGTAGCAGTACATAGTCGATATCAAAATACTTGAACACAAGGGAAATGGAAATAGAAAATGTGGCTCAGTGTGACCAGCGAAACAAAAACTCACACCGAAGAGCCGCATTGGGCCACTCCTGAAACAGACATTGACTGGGCAAATAAAAAAAAATTTGACCGCCTGGTTGATAAATCAGTGGTTTTCAGAGTGGTGAGTTGGGAACTCATCTGATGCTAGGTGCCAATAAAGTATTAAAGACTTTTTTCGAGAGAGATTGTCTTCATACATACGGCTTATTTTGCATGATGGTGAGGGCACCATTATACGAATGTGTCCCAGACACACACACCACAGAACAGCGCCGTTGTTAGGTCTTTGGGAGCCCTAGGCCAAGACTAAAGATATTTATATTTAGGGGGATTATGCGAAAGTTCCCAATAAGGCCCTTTTTTTAGCACCAGATTTAATAGAAATTAATGAATGGAAAAGGCCCTTTTGTTTAGCATCGGGGGGGGGGGCCCAAGGCGGTTGTCTAGCTCAGTGGTCCTCATCACCCGGAGCCGGTCCGTGGATCAAAGGTACTGGGCAGCCCAAGAAACATTGCGTTATTTCCTTTTATACTTATTGTGGTGTATTTCTCTCGGTGAGACTTTCCATGGACTAGGGCAGTGGTCGGCAAGTGCGGCTCCGGAGCCGCATGTGGCTCTTTGGCTCCTTAAGTGCTGCTCTGGCATTTAGTTTTATTTAATATACAACTTATTTAGTGTACTACTTATTTAGTGTAATAAAAGCAGATTTGGCTCCCATTTTTTTTCAAATTGTTGTAATGTTCATATTTGGCTCTTTGGCTGATAAGTTTGCCGACCACTGGACTAGGGGGATAACGGGGTGCTGAGCTGCTGTGACCGGCAGTGGCATTGTAAATCAAAACAATCTAAAATATAAATAATCTACGTTCCTCTCAAATTTTAACTGCCGGACACACCGAGAGACACCTAAATTTAATTGTTGTTTTTTCTTTCTTTTATCGTCTGATATCTTGTAAAAGTTGAGTCGGGTCGCGAAAGTTGAACAGTTTTGCTGACTGGACCGCCAGTCGTAATAGCTGGTAGCCGTTTGTTATAAGACATCACTGTACGGGAGAATTCAAATTATTAACGACGGCATTAATGTCGGGCAGAAAGTTAAAAGTGAGAAAAGAGGGCACTAAATAAAGCACTCTTCTAATGGCGCACTAAAGACCAGAAAGTTGTTCAGCTTAAAACGTCAGTAAACATTACGGTGTCCCACACACAAGAAATCCCCCTAAAGTAAACATTTCGGCACCTAAAAAAAGAAAATTCAACAAATTAGGCCTAAAAAGTCAATAAAGTAGGCCTACAAAGTCACCAAATTATGCCTAAAAATTAAAAACAATAAATGTTATTGTATGTAATCGCCGTCATAAGGTATTTTTCCCCATAAAATATACATCTGTAATTCTTGTTTCAGGACATTAGAAATATCCGACAACCTGTTTGAAAGTTGAATCGTGTGTGTGTGTGTGTTTGTGTGTGAGTGTGTGTGTGCTGATATCAGACAACATGTTAGTTTGAAAGTTGAATCGTGTGTGTGTGTGTGTGTGTGTGTGTTGGTGATCGCACAATGAAGTCGCCATGTCCCTTCAATTGAATTCATGACTCTCTACAGGCAGACGAGCAGACGACATTACAGACAAGCAGACGACACCCCAGACAATTCAATAAATGGAACATAAAAAAAAAATAAAAAATAAAAAAAAAACTTGGCCGGCTGCTGACTTAAGCTCATGACATACAAAAACATGTTTTAATATTGCGCATTGTTTTCACAAAGACTACATAGATATATTGCAGGGGGGAGGGGGGTTGACCTCACGTCTGGTCTATAGAGCTGAGATTACCACAGACTTTCTTAAATGCATCCAATGTTTCGGGTTTGATTTCAAAACATTAAAAAAGGGGACATAATTATCGCCCCGTTGCAATCTTTCCTCGTCAAAACTGTTTCTTGCTTTTTCCTCTTGTTTTTTTTTTAAAGTTTAAATTCAATATCTTTTATGGACCAGTAAAAAAAAAACACAAAAAAAAATTTTATAAAAATGTTTTGGACAAAATCGAATTCGATTAGAATACTTAATAAAATAATTAATGACGGCTATTGATGGGACATTAAGACATGGGAGAAACCAAAGCACGAAAGTAGACATTAAGACATGGGAGAAACCAAAGCACGAAAGTGGACATTAAGACATGGGAGAAACCAAAGCACGAAAGTGGACATTAAGACATGGGAGAAACCAAAGCACGAAAGTGGACATTAAGACATGGGAGAAACTAAAACATGATAGAGGACAAAATTTCCTAACAAATAACTGAGTTTGATTAAAATGTCCTATCACGAAACTGTACATCCTAAATCGGCATTCAAACTACCCATTCACCAAACTTCAACATCTCACACTATGAGAGCCAGATCGATAGTCAAAAACAAGGAAGTCACCAATTAAATCACTCGTGACTTCAGTCAGATAACATCTTGTTACTAGCCTTTCGCTATCTTACCTCAAACTTGTATGTAAGATATAGCAAGCTCTACTCTGTAAGCTTATAGTTGTTGCCCAATTTTTTTTAACCGTGTTATCTTATTAAATCTGGCCATTTTCATTTTCTTACACACATGCATTTAAGATGGAGTAAACTCTACTGCCGGAGAACTACAGATACAACCGAGCCAACAATGAGTTCACTGGCATGGATTATTTCCCCTTCATTCCTATAGTTTCCTCGATTTATACAGTTCACTTATCTCTTCAGATTTGTATTCATCATATTTCCTTCTCCCTTATTTCTGTTTGATCAGAAGGAGCAGAAGAACACAAAAGGTTATATTGTGCAGTATTCGCTTCATTTTTTGTTTCTATCTCCTTCATTAACATCTGTTTTCAAAACTTTCTGTTGGCTTGTTTTATTCAGATTGCACTGCACTATATTTTCTTTAGACTTTCCAGGACATGTTTGTTTTTCTCTCGAAAATTTACCATCAGTCTGTTTGTTTGTTTGTCTGTCTATATATTGATGCCTGTCTGATATATATATATATATATATATATATATATAATTATATCCCTATCTCCCGAGAAAAACAAACCAAATACAGGCTTACATTGTCGATTTTCGTTTCTGTAACGAATTACACTTATCTAATTACATAATTTCACAATTTTAATTTTATCTGGCAATGCGTTCCAATTTATTCCAATGGTGGACACATTAACAGCGTCATGCTCGCCGGAGACGAAACATGGCGGAGAGATTGATAATGCCTTTTCAAAGAGACCCACGAACCGTAATCGTGTGGTAGTGACCAAGCAAATGAAAGGACGTCAAAATGTGAACAGATCGAGGTTGTGTCCCTTGAGACGGTTGGGCTAAGTACGACAACCCGAGAGATGGCAAAAAAAAAAAGTGTAGCTAAACAATGAGGGACTAGATGGGGAAATAACCCAAGAGGTGGGGATAGAAAGGGGTGGGGGGGGGGAGGGGATGAGATTTAATTTTACTGGGAAGTAAGAAGAGAACGTTACATCAACCCCCCACCCACCAACCCAATGATATTTGTTTTTATTCAGTGAAATATTTGTTTTTAGTCTTGTCAATATTGACTGCGTTCGAGTGAGTGGCATACTCGGTGATATACTTGTGAGGACGGGATATCTCGATCACAGAACAAGGAGAGGGGGGGGGCAATCTTTGATTTATTTATTTTTTTTGTAACCGCGGACCACGATGGGCTCAAACTTCTGACATAATGGCCACACCCCCAGGAGCCGGACTAGATGCAGCTATTCGAAGGACCGGACCATGAGCAGTGATGAGAAGGGCGCCGGACCTGTATCAGCTGGATTTAGTCTTATTACGACCTAATTCAAATTAAATGAACTAAAAAACTAAATGTGTGGACCTTATATCAAACAGCCAGACCGTACAGTACCTGGCCATGTCTGACCTTGCCCGTAAACTGGGACAGTTGAGTAATGCTCTTTCTATATCTCTCATATATCCGAGGTAACTATGGCCACGGGTTTACAGCGGCGTAGCGTGGGTATCGGCCGCCCAGGGCGGAAGACGATTTTGCCGCCCTCTCATTTAGGTATTTCAATTTAATCTATACATTTTTTGCCGCCCCCCCCCTAAAAAGTAATAAAAATTACCGCCCGGTGCGGACCGCACCCACCGCCCCCTCCCTAGGTACGCCACTGCGGGGTTTACAACAGAGTAATGGTCCCTATAACTTTTCGAATTCTCTATGAGGCAAGTGACACTGGTTGTGTTACTTTGGCAGGAAATGGAAATAAATAAGGGCTCGTTCGCAAATGACGTAATGCTTAGGGAGGGGGGGGTCTAGGATTTTGTGACATTTTGTGACAGGGGGAGGGGGGTTCTGTGAAATTGTGACGTCACAAAAAATAATAATTATCTATGAGGGAATCCAAAATTTGGTTGAAATTTCTGCCAAAATTACAATTCTTCTCAACTTGAAATTTTGAAAAGCAGATATTTTGGCAGAGAACGGTTATGATGTGAATCAAGAATCGGCGATGGAGAATTCAGGAGAAAAAGAAGAAGAAGCTATTGAAATTTTCTTTATCGATCAGCATCTGAATGCCTTATGGAAAATGTAAAAGAATGATTGTCTCCAAAAAAAACGAAAGAAAAATAAATCAGTAATTTGAGGTATTTTAATTAATTTTAACTTGTGACGTGACATAAGGGGGGGGGGGTGAAAAATGTGTAACACTTTGTGACAAGGGGGAGTCTAAAATGTCGTTTTTTGCGTTACGTCATTTGCGAACGAGCCCTAAAAAATTATGTGCGCAACATAATCGTAAATAGTCATGCTGAGCTATGTATACGCGCACAGTTTATGGGAACACAGTTACACATGCCTTGTCCTCCCAGGCGCAATACATCACCACAACGACCCGGCCCTATTTATACACAGTGCAGGCCTATATCACTCAGTGCAGGCTAATATCACACAGTGCAGGCCAATATCACTCAGTGCAGGCCTATATCACACAGTGCTGGCCTATATCACCTAGTGTAGGCCTATATCACACAGTGCAGGCCTATATCACACAAGCGATGGGCGTGGAAAGATCACCGAAACACTAAATCACCCACAATGTCCAGCTACCGCGACCCATTCATGCAGTGACTATCGCTGGTCACTTCATATGCTCACCCGCCAAGGTCACGGTCAATAACTTCGTTGAAACTCGGCCATCAGATCCCACTTCTCCCCGTCACTCCCCTCCAAAGACCAGGGGAAATTTCCAGCGGTTAGTTCCATCAAAAGATCGTTACAGGAATGGACCACATTATATGATGAAAGATGGTCATTGATTGACCACAACTGGGTACAACAATGACTGGACTTCAGTTACAGTTGTAAAAAAAAAATGATCAGTTCACAATATATGTGTCCTAAAATTTTATAAATTAATTTCCAACCTGTTCTAATTAAGTGAGAAGGCTCAAATTTTACATAAGAAATAAACACGATTTTAATCACTTCTAGTCCACGAATTAAAAATCGTGTAGAATTACGAAGCTAATTATTATCTAGTAATGTTCAGATGTGAAAATTAAAAGTAAACGCGTGTGTAATTACAATATACTGAGCTAAATATTTCTTTACATTAATTATGATAATTGGTATAAATATTTGTATTATATCGTGAGTTGTTTATTTATTTACTTTTACTTTATAATCTATCACAATAGAGGCTTGAATACAAAAATTTTATAAATAAATAAATAAATATATGTATATATATAAATAGATAGATAGATAGATTAGATAGATAGATAGATAGATAGATAGATAGATAGATAGATAGATAGATTAGATAGATAGATAGATAGATAGATAGATAGATAGATAGATAGATAGATAGATAGATAGATAGATAGATAGATAGATAGATAGATAGATAGATAGATAGATAGGTAGGTAGGTAGGTAGGTAGGTAGGTAGGTAGGTAGGTAGGTAGGTAGGTAGATAGATAGATAGATAGATAGATAGATAGATAGATAGATAGATAGATAGATAGATAGATAGATAGATAGATAGATAGATAGATAGATTTTAAAACGTACTTCTAAACGTTTGTAAATGTCTGGCTACAAAAGTGTGTGTGTGGTGTGGGGGGGGGGGTTACGTAGGGAGGAGGCAGAGAGAAAGTGAAGTAATGACGTTATTGAAAAATTTTAAAAACACGAACTTCCTCCAAAGGCGAGCCCGGGGAAACAAACTATAATAAGCTGCAAGTAAATTAAAGCCGTTTCAGAAGTGATTTATTAAAGGTTAAAAAAAAAAAAACCTAAAAAAAAAATCTCCCTGGCACAAACTGATTCATCAAGATAAATCTTTAGCAGAGTTCTCTCCCCCTTCCACCCCTCCCCACACCCTTCCCCCCCCCCCCGCCCCTCCAGTCTAACCGGACCGGCGATCAGAATTATTAAAATGCATACAGCCCGAGATCAATATTTCCGTCTACATGTGGGCACGATCAAACTTCGTTTAGCGTCACGTGATCTGCCGGAAAGGGCAGATAAACACAACATGGTGGTAGTGGGAGGGGGGGGATGTTTCTTAATAAGAAGATCAACAAAACGTGGGGATGGGCTGGGGAAGGGGCTAAATATAAACAACATACACAAAAACATGTGCATTTAATAGGAAGATAAACAGACACAACACTAAATACAGAACTACACAACGTTTATTATATATATATATATATATATATATATATATATATATATATATATATATATATATATATATATATATATATAAACACGTTTTTAAGAATAAGCTTTTATCAAATGGGTACTAAAAAGTAAAAATATAATTCCATAGATCCTAGAATGACCGTAAAGACATATTTAGTCGAATATATTGTATTCACCCACGATTTCGATTTCCGAAACAATTATTTAATTATGCATAAATAAATCAGATAAAATGAGTTTCATTTGTCCATGTAACATACTAACTAGATTTAACAAAAAAACGTTTTTTTTTAAAGTAAATACCGCAATATAAATATTTTGTGATACATAATGTCCATTTCAAAGTTTATATAAACTATATGATTCTGCACAGAAATTTAAAGTAAAATGTGTGACCCGAAAAACACACAAACACAGATAGCGATGAAAAAGTTGAGTATTAGCATCAACACAGAAATAAGATCACGCGAGACCTTTGAACCACAAAAAGAAATGTAATGGTGGCGCAAAGTGACAAGAGAGCCAGAATACAATTACTAAACACACACACACACACACACACACACACACACACATAAATAACGTGATGTGTGTTCGAATTCCAAATCGAATACGTATTCTTGGGCATAATTATTTTTAAAAATTTTTGTCGGATTCCAAATTGTTCAGGTCGGAAGGGGGGGGGGGTTTCAAACTTAGATGTATCAATGTGTAATATTAAGAGGGAAATTATATTGTATTATATATATCTTTTTATATTAAAATTAATAAAATTAAATCACAAATGTTAAAACATTTATTACAAATATAGAACGCGGGAAACGTCCGTCAACAGAACCTGTATAGCCACGCACAAATTTAAGTTATGAACACTGAAGACATCGACACAGGCATTGGCTGAAAGTCTACAGTCCTGTAACACATCCGGTGCCATAAAACTCCCATAGACATTTCTTCATGGCCAACTGGACAAAGGCGGGCGTATGAAACGCAGACATAATAAAGCAACTCACGGGGACATAACTCTCGTATCAAATGGGTATCATACAACCAGTGGCCGCTCTGAGGGGAGAGAACTAATGCATCATATCCAATTTAGCTTTCTTGATGTTTACTAACCTCCCCTTCCTAACGTCGACGTGCTCAGCAGTACGGCTCAAGACGGTAAGTTTTCTATAATTTGTATTAAAAAAAAAAACAAATCGGAGCTGAACAATTCCTGTTAATAATTTTGTATGTGACGTGAGTAGAATTTACGACCAATCAGAAACCATTTTTTGGTCACATGACAGCCCAACAAAGAGTTACATAAAAAGTGCCCCCCAACCTCGATAATGTAAATAAGTATAACAGCAATAAATGACAAACGATTCAAGCAATGTAAGCCAGACTAGACTAACCCAAATTATGGTTCTAAATGCTTCAAGTAGCCAAGCCAAGTAAGCAACGTTCCTTTAGCCCTTGAGGGGGGGGGCATGAGGGGAGATGAAATGTTTCTGTAGCAAAGCCTGATGAAGGTTTTTTTTCGGTAAGCGCAACGCCCAACTGATCACATATGCTTCACATACTTACATAGATCATTGCAAAAAGCATTTCAAGACAGTCTGGCTTAAAGCGTCTTCAATTACTACGCAGTGGCTACGGTTACAGCCAATGCGCATGCGCTCTAGCGCTCTAGACGGACTATTTTTTTGCCGATTTTTTTTGGGGTCCAGCTATAGATATTGTTCCTATCCCTAACCCTATCCCTAACCCTAATCCTATTCCTAGCCCTAAAAAAAATAGACCGTATAGAGCGCTAGAGCGCATGCGTTGGCTGTAACCGTAGCCACTTCGCAATTACTAAGTCATACATGCATGGGTTCGTGTTTTTGTGTGTGAAACTAAAGCGAAGTAAGTCATTGAATGTGTAACGTTTCAAAGGGTACCCTCTATTTGTGTAATCTTCTTCCAAACGTGTAGAACACAACTCTCACCGCTACCGTTGGACGTCCATAATGTCCAGGATGTCCGGGTATTGATCGTACATTGAGGGAAACTATGACGATTGTCTGGAGTATAACGGAAACGTCTTATGGGAGGAGGGGTCCGTGGGGGTAGGAGAGGGTGTCTGGGGTGCCCTGCAGTTATTATAAAGACGGGCAAATTTTTTTTTTTTTGAAGACAGTGATAGATCTGGAGAACGCTTTCATGTCTTTGCGCGGCTGTGTTCTCACCAGCCCACTCCACCTCACCCCCCACCCCCCACATTGATGCAATAACAATGTGATGAAGTAGTAAAAACATAAATAATAACCATATATAATAAAGATCTCGACTTAATTCTAAAAAATAGTTTATGAGTTTGGCCAGCCTGGTCAGGGTTATTGTCAGCGAGTGGACAAAGTCAATGGAAATAAAAAAAAAACATGCTGGTGTATACTGTTCTTTAATAAAGACTTTATAGGTCAGTTCTTGTTACATCGTTGTTGCTGAAGTTGTTGGATCATATGGTAGTTCCAAATATTCCCGGCTCGAAACGTTCTCTTATTTAAAAGCGAAATGACGTAGTTAACTGTTTTCGAAATATGCTCACCAGATTATTGCTGTTTCTTTTTTTAAATGAACATATATCCTGACCTAAGTTACATTGAACATATATCTTAAGTTATATTGAACATATATCCTAAGTTATATTGAACATATATCCTAAGTTATATTGAACATATATCCTAAGTTATATTGAACATATATCCTAAGTTATATTGAACATATATCCTGTTATATTGAACATATATCCTGTTATATTGAACATATATCCTAAGTTACATTGAACATATATCCTAAGTTATATTTAACATATATCCTAAGTTATATTGAACATATATCCTAAGTTATATTGAACATATATCCTAAGTTATATTGAACATATATCCCAAGTTATATTGACATATCCAATGTTCTACAATATATTTTTTCTTAAAGTTATGTCCCCTTCCTAAATGATAATGTTCTACAACACACACACACACACACACACACACACACACACCTTGGCTGATTCTGCAAACGAGGTTGAGAGAAGTGTCTGGATGGGGGGAAAGAGTGGTAGCAGAGGAACAGACCCGAAGAAAGAAATCACAGCCACCCAACGGCCACCCCGCTCCGTTATTTTCACCTTTCATTGTGCCATCTCCGACCCCCCGGGTAGGGCCGATAAACAAAAGCAAAAAAAAAACATCCAGTGGTATTTGAAACCGATCTGTAAAATTTATTTCCCGGGAGAGCCATTTACTAAATGGGGGGAGTGCAATATTAGTGTGTGGGGGGGGGGGGAGAGATGGAAGTGTATGACCCCCCCCCCCCGGGGAGAAGGCGGTAAACTACAGTTTGACACTGAGAGCAATGTTAGTTTTTTTTTCCTTTCTAGCCAGCTATTTTACTGTTAACAATTAATCACAAACAGGTTGACTTATTTATTGTCACAGGGAATTCCATTAGTCAACGCACCACATGGATTCAGCAGTGAATATTGTTGTGATATTTATGTATTAGATTATAACAGCGAAATGTTCAAATAGTAACATCCAATGTTACTTAGTACACATTAAATAAACAATAACTTAATATGACTTGTCATGTTTATTACAATAATGTTTATTACATATGACTGACACTCATATGATGACGTGGAACACATGATTAAATGTGACGAGATCAAATGTTAATTAATTACATATTATTTTTGAAGGAGTCGGTGTCCATAAATGAAACAACAAAAAAAAAAGAACTAGATTAAATAATTGTTAACATATGGAATAAATAATTGTTAACATGGGATCAATAATTGTTAACATATGGAATAAATAATTGTTAACATATGGAATAAATAATTGTTAACATATGGAATAAATAATTGTTAACATATGGAATCAATAATTGTTAACATATGGGATAAATAATTGTTAACATATGGAATAAATAATTTTTAACAGATGGAATAAATAATTGTTAACATGTGGAACAAAGAAGATAAGGCAGGGTATGGTGTCTAATCTGTGGGGTGAACCAAAGTGACATGAGAATCACTAACATATAGAACAGGAAGAAGTCATGTTAGACAATACAGGAGATAAATTAAGACAATGTTGACAAAAAAAAAAAACAACTGGTTGACAATATACAATTATGACAAGCACAGATGAACAAACAATTAATAATGGAAATTCGTATGGAGCCAACAACTACAGCAAAAATGATTACAATACACCAGAAAGTGAATATAGTGCCCCAAAATCACACCGTTGCCAACATTTTAAAGTTTCTCGATGTTTGGATGGTAAACATATTAGAAGAAATTTGGTTTGATTGCTGATATGATTGTAGTTGTAGGATTACAGTGGTCATGGTTTTGCTTTATTTCTTCCTTAAATAAACTATCTTCCCTCAAAAAGTTTATTGACAACCAAAACGTCGTTTCCGAAAAAAGTAAAATGTAAAATGTAAATAAGTAAAATGCACATAAGTAAACTGCACAACAGTAAACTGAAGTTATTTCCAACCTTCTAATTCCTTTTCTATAAATGAGGTAATGGTTTGTTATTGTTTTGTTTAGTTTTTGTATCGGCTGTGTTGCAAGCTAACATCTAAAATATGGGACAAATGAGTTGGATTCAATGAGTGAGCTGTAAGATTCGATGAATCATTGATAGATGGGACAAATGAGTTGGATTCTATGAGTGAGCTGTAAGATTCGATGAATCATTGATATATGGGACAAATGAGTTGGATTCTATGAGTGAGCTGTAAGATTCGATGAATCATTGATATATGGGACAAATGAGTTGGATTCTATGAGTGAGCTGTAAGATTCGATGAATCATTGATGTTTCTTGAATAAACAGAATGGTTGAAACAAACATGGCATTCAGTTAAAGTAAAATGATGTCTTCTTTTTCTCTTTACAACTCAATATAGCCAATAGAAACAAATAGAGTGTTGAAGTAATCTGGTAATTAGTCACAACATACTTGATGACTGTGTGACTAGGTTTTTTTTATTTTTGTACAACACTCAAGTGATGAATGAATGTTGTATGTCATGTGAAAGTACAGAGTTGTTCTTGAAGACAGATTTATTTTAAGTTTTATATAAACAAGAAAAACATTTGAAGAAATTCGTTTCTTTTAAATGCGATTTGAAAAATCTTAATTATGGCTTCTTATTATTTAGCCATTCAACTGAATTCCTCGCCTTTTAAAAAAAAAACACACAGTGCAGTTGTTGGGCGTTTCAGATTGAAAATGAGCACAGCAATGTAACGTTTTAAAAAAAAAAAGGACAGTTTGCTGTTTGAATTAAGAGACAGGGCTGTTTAGAAAGATCTCCAGCAGAGCACCGAGTTTAGTTACTGGCAGGAATGTGGGAACAGAGTGGACGAGATGAGATTATCGGAAGATGGAGCGGGGGAGGGGGGGGATACAGCGAGACAAGGGATTAAAGATTAGGAACTGGACTTTCTAGACAGTTGCGAGGTACGTCACCCATGGAGTAGGAGGGGTGTGATGGGGGGGGGGGGAATGAGGAGAAGAGGACGGCAGTGAGTGCCCAGAAGAGGTTGTTAATTGGGAACGAAGGAGTGTGCCGTGTCTGAGACGGGTCGGGGATTAACGTGTAAGAGAGAATGAATGGACGTCCGATAAAACGTTCAATTAACTGGTCGGATTAAGGAGAACGTCCAGAACAGGTTTCTATGACAAGCAAGTGTATGTATCAGCTTACAGGTTTCTGTGACAAGAAAGTGTATGTATCAGCTTACAGGTTTCTGTGACAAGCAAAAGTATGTATCAGCTTACATGTTTCTATGACTAGCAAGTGTATGTATCAGCTTACAGGTTTCTATGACTAGCAAGTGTATGTATCCGCTTACAGGTTTCTATTAGGGAGCGACCGATATGCCTTTTTACCAATAGTCCGATACCGATATTTTCCCCCAGCATTTTTACCGATATCGATACCGATACCGATACCGATATTTTATTTTTAGGGGCTGTCCATTATTTATGTCAACAAATTTTTGGCGATTTTTACCCCCCCCCTTGTCAACAACTTGTCAAAATTTCCGAGACCCCCCTATAAAATTACGTCAACATTTGATTACCCCCCCCCCTAAAAAGGTGGCTTCCAAAATGTTTATGTGGCAAAATTAGTAGGAATATAGTTAGTTTAATTAAAATACTGAATGTTAAGCGAGTGTGTAACACAGAACTACAAACGCTGCTTAATTTTCCTATTTATTAAGTAATTATATTAAATTTAAAAAAGTAACATTGTTGACGTCAACTTTTCTTGACCTCCCTCCCCTCCCCCTTGTCAACAATTGTCAAAAATTTTCTGACCCCCCCCTCCCCCCTATTTTGTTGACGTAATTAATTGACAGCCCCTTAAGCAACAACAATGCCAATTGCCAAACACGTGTTTCTCTCGTGCTAATACAGCTACTGACGTATGTCAACCCATGCTTACCCCTTCCCTGTCATATTTCGTGACACTTCGCCCACACGTAAGTCTTGTTCCCCCCCCCCCCCAACTTCCCATCCCAACAAAAAATACGCAAGAAGTTCACTAATTGTATCATTCAAGGTCATACATTAGAATTAAGAAATGCCAATCCTATTGTTTCAAGGTCGTATCTCTGATGTATACGTGACAATTTCTGTGTACGAGTTTTTTTTTTCCTTTTTTTTTAAATCTTGTCTGATCTGGTTATAGAATTGGGTTATTTACTGATTTTCTTTTCAGCAACTCTGTTGTGAAAAAAAAAAACAATGTATCGGCAGCCAAAAAACGGCCGGTCCGACAGTTAACCCATAGTGCCAATATCGGTTCGACTATCGGTCGCTCCCTACAACAATCGGCCGATCCGATATTAACCGATAGTGGCAATATCGGTCCGATACCGATAGCGATCCGATTATCGGTCGCTCCCTAGTTTCTATGACTAGCAAGTGTATGTATCAGCTTACAGATTTCTATGACTAGAAAGTGTATGTATCAACTTTTAAAAAAAAATAATCTATCACGTAAAATAAAAATAAAATATTTTCTGTTTTATATAATTGGCCACAATGATAAGATATCTAACTATATAACCAGATAATGACAGATAACAACTTAAGCATGCGGAGATTGTCCTATTACTATCTGTTTCATTCAATATCACTGAAGTAGCGTCAATCAAATAACAAAGGAATTTCTAACAAAAAAAATTAAAAATAATGAGGGGAAAAAAATCTACGGAACAAATGTTCCTGGAGAAATGTTTTCCTTTTTTTCAGTTTAACCCTTTCAAGACCAGTCATAACGCCCCCCCCCCCCCCACGGTAGACTACATCAGCCCCCCAATAGAGGGGACCATATCAACTGACAATGGCAGCGGTTTTATTGTTGTATGGGAACACTTTTACCAAAGGCGGGAGAGAAAAATGTCTGAGAACAAGTAGCGCCACAGCGAGTCTTATTTAGCCAGAGGAGAAAACCAGATAAATAGAAACGAAGGGGGGGGAGGGTGTAAACCATATCAGTGGTGTGCCAAATGAAGACTCAAGTATGACTGAAATATAAATAATGTAATGATATTTGCTGAATGGGCTTTAGAAAATAGAATAGAATTATTGGATATATATATATATATATATATATATATATATATATATATATATATATATATATACATATATACAGTCGATTCCGCTTAATTGGGACACATAGGGACCGAGGCTTTTTGTCCCAATTAAGCGGCTGTCCCAATTAAACATACGAATTTATTATTGGCTTCTTGGTTTGGTTTCTTTGAGATTTGTCCCAAATAAGCGGCTGTCCCAACTAAGCGGTGTCTCAATTAAGCTGAATCCACTGTATATACAACAGACTTTCGGCTATCCTGTTAACAACTAAGCAGACTCTTGATTTCCCGGCCTAAGTATATTTTATTGCAATAAAATGAGGCTTTGGAATAATAAGGACACTTTAATGGAATGGAGTGGAGAAAAGAAACAATGTATTAAAGCTGCTCTGGTATAAGTGGATTTTATGATTAATGTATTTAAGTAACTCTGGTATAAGTGGATTTTATGATTTCCTACTCGCCCATTAGAGGTCGGATAATTTGAAAGTCTACTGTAAACGTATAATCTAATTACAGTTTTCCGCATCTATTTAGGAACACGACGGTTTTTTTTTAAATAGATATCTTTGTTAAGAGAGCAACATCATTTATCAGAGCTAGCCGGGAACTAAGAAGCTGCAGTAATGAAGTGAAATCATAGCCAGTAAGGAACAAACCTGGATAGAAACAGAGGAACCGACAAGATAAAATAAATCGGGCGCCTTTAAGTACTGTATTGTAAGTTATTACTGCAATGGAGGCTTAGAAAAACGTCATCAGAGTTTTTTTTATTTATTTATTTATTTAACTAATCAAAGACTTTCGAAAGATGAAGTCAGGAAAGTTTTATTAGATTAATGACCCTTTGAAGTATTGCCTTTTTGATAATAGAAATTTATTTGAACGGAGGTTGAAGTGTAATAGCTATTAACGAGAGTATCACAAGAGCACACACACAAACACACGCACATATATATATATATATATATATATATATATATATTTACATGTGTATACTAAAGACTAACTATGACAAGGACAGTGGGGCTGCATATTGTTGGGTCTATAGTTCGACAGAGGGTGCACTGGCTAGTCTAGGGGGTGGGAACAAATTTCAGTCGCAGATGGCTGAAGTGTTGACATTAGCTAATATATATATATATATATATATATATATATATATATATATATATAAATCAAATGTAAACGTCATAACATTAAAGGCTAGTGCTGTGCTTCAATCTGAGACGAGTGGTGGGCCAGGCTCAATAGTTTGGCCCTCAGGCCTTAGTTTGCCCAGGGCTGGGCTAGACTCAAATCCGGACAGGACTAAAAATATCTTGAATTTAGATACACCCATTAAAATGTCTTTTTTTTTTATTCCAAAAGAATAGTAGGAGTTGAGTTGGGTTGTCAACAGTTAACTCTTTATATATATATATATATATATATATATATATATATATATATATATATATATATATAGCTGTACCCTGCAAAACCTTTGCATAGAGTTATATCCCCTTATGCTTGATCGGTAGGCTAGGTTATTTTTTGGGTTCGGGCAGATTGGATTTTTTCATGATTGTATTTTAAACTGGAATACTGTTGTATTAATTCTTTACTTTCGATTTAACGCAGAGCCCAAATCGCTTTTATTTATATTAGATATATATGCGTGTGTTTGGGAGGGGTGCGTAGAATGTGTGGATGGTGTGGTTGCGAACAATGTGTATACTCACAAAAAAAAAACAGCCTACTTACCAACTCTAGTGACAGCCTGGGCTGTTGACTGCTGTCAGGTAGCAGCTCCAGAAGTAGGTCACAGTCCAGCTTTCTCACGGCTTCCATCACTGATTCCTGTGAGGAGATTATTTAGACACAATTCAATTGTGAATTTTCTTGTTGAATTACACATGCAATTTTTTTTTTTAATTTAAAGATCACACCATTAACTCGTCTCTGTCGTCATCACAGATCAACAGAACCAACAGCTGTTGTGTAAACATAGTCAGAACTAGACCGGAACCACACTCACATACACACATACCCACACAATATACTCATACACTCACACTAACAGAATTTGAAAATTGTTTGTTTTGAACTCATTAAATATAGTTCTATACACAGAGCGGCTCATGTATTATTTTAGTGTGATTGGAAGCCCAAGTCTAAAGACCACCAGAATTTTTTCGAGGCCCTGCGGAAAAAGTACCTATCAGGGGCCCTATTATCATCAAATTTAATAGTAATAAATGTTGTAGGGGGGTATTTTTTGTATAAGGGGGCCCCAGGCTGTGGTTTAGTTTGCGAGTCCAATGAACGGTTCTGACTCAAATAAATTTCCTGACCAATAACCAATGAGAGATTGAAAATTATTTACAGTAAAAAAAAAAAAATCAATCTTCGAAAAGCTTTCTTTTAAAATATACAATGACAATAACATTTTACAACCAGGCTATTGCAACGGTTTGGTCTGTCATCAACAAGAACAATCCTTTCTCACCACACTACGGCTTTAGAGACAATAATAAAAAATATTAATATGAGTTTATGAAAAGTCGTAGCATACAAAAAATATAAAGTCTTTGAGAGGAAAAAAAAAGTGGGCGGTGGGAGGGGGGAGGGGAAATTGTAAAAGACAGTTTGATTGGTCACACAGTGGCCATGTGACAGTTAATGGCTAATATGGTGGAAAATAAAAATGTTTCCCTGACAAGTTGAAGTCACCAAGATAGACAGCTGAAGAACTTGGTTTTAATAATGAAATGTCTGTGTATGGGGAGCACTGTGCAATGAATAGTGTACAAAGTGTGGTATAATGTGGTGAGGTACTGTGTGGTATAATGTGGTGAGGTACTGTGTGGTATAATGTGGTGAGGTATTGTGTGGTATAATGTGATGAGGTACTGTGTGGTATAATGTGGTGAGGTATTGTGTGGTATAATGTGGTGAGGTACTGTGTGCATAATGTGGTGAGGTACTGTGTGGTATAATATGGTGAGGTATTGTGTGGTATATTGTGGTGAGGTACTGTGTGGTATAATGTATTGAGGTGCTGTGTGGTATAATGTGGTGAGGTATTGTGTTGTATAATGTGGTGAGGTATTGTGTGGTATAATGTGGTGAGGTATTGTGTGGTGTAATGTGGTGAGGTATTGTGTGGTACGTATAATGTGGTGAGGTATTGTGTGGTATAATGTGGTGAGGTATTGTGTAATATAATGTGGTGAGGTATTGTGTGGTATAATGTGGTGAGGTATTGTGTGGTATAATGTGGTGAGGTATTGTGTGGTATAATGTGGTGAGATATAGTGTGGTCTAATAGAGCACTTATAATTTTTTTTCTGGAGATCAGTGTATTACCTTCATGAGAAGAACTAGACATGTGTAAAGCTTGGCACCTCAAATATTGTGTCCAGCAATCCAAACTATAACCTAAAGCAGGGAACAAAAACTTGGTCCAGTGTACATTTGGCACTGTATCGCTATAGTATTAGTATATCGAGACGTTAGGGCAGTGGATCTCAGAGTGTGGGTCGCGGCAAATGTTCCCTCTAAGCTGAACGCGTGAGCGATCGCTCACACGAATTCAGAGCGTCGCTCATACTACACGTACGATCGCTCACTCCGACGGACGACATCGCTTAAATCGCTCACAAATTTTGGCCTCAAACAAAATGTCGCTCAGAGGACAAAATATTTTGTTCACTTCATTCCACACCTTAGAGGGAACATTGGTCGCGACCCAAGCTAATTTGAAGTGGCTAATACTATAAATACTCAATACAGTGAGGCATATATACATAGAATCAAGTTATGTGTCGTGTGCCGATGCCCTGATTTGTACTAACGGAGACTAAATTTAATGTGCCAAACATCACACACGTCTAGTTCTTCTGTAGACGCAATACACTGATCTCCTTATATAACTAATTATGTAAACATTAGTTTCTTTTGTTGTTGTTGTTTTTTATCTATTTATTAATTTTAGATTTCTTAACGGGAACCACTGCTAATGAAGGATGGGCAAACTTTTTCAACCGCGGCACACGACGGGTTCTTAAATTTAACAGAAAGGGTGTGCTAAGAGCAGATGGATACGCTGTTTATATCATCTAATACATAATCGGCTAGCCTGGCGTACGTACGTGTGTATAACTTCCGCGGCTAAAAATAGACTGGGGAATTTGTAAAAGATGGTCAAAGGGATACAACTCAAATATAAGGAGTCACTCGCCGGTCCGGGTACCGGGCCTTTGATCTAGTTTAATACAAGTCAGCTGTGATTGAGTGGAGGGGAGTTGGCCGAATCAAACAGCCAGACGCGCCTTACCTAATCAGCCCCGGGGGGGGGGATGGCCGAATCAAACAGTAAGACGGGCGTTACCTAATCAGCCGGCCTGTAGTTTGCACATATCTGGGCTAATATGTATAGTAACGTAACGGAAGTATTTCTTTAATTCACACCATACTTGGGTGCTAGTGGTGCTAAAACCTTTGCAGATAACTAAATATATATATATATATAAACCATACCATTCCGACCCCGGGTGAGGTAAATGTACAAACTCGCCGACACCCGATGAATTATTCAACTCTCCAGTAGAAATTTTAAAACGAGGGGGAAAAAATGAACGCAGCCTGCAGTCCACATAACCTTTGGTCGTTTCCAGACAGACTGGTAGGCAGACAATCAGACAGACATAACAGGGAAGTAATTCAACATAAACTCATTCTCTCTCTCTCTCTCTCTCTTTCTCTCTCTCACACACACACACACACACACACACACGCACACACACTGCGCAAGAACGACAATAACATTCTTTTCTGTATCGTGATTAAATTCAAGGAGTTTGTCTAAACTCTAAACGGAAAAAAAAATCTGTCTGTTTGTTATAAAGTGCAGACGTGTAGTGGACAGAATGCCCCATACTGTCGTCTGCTGTCTTAGAAACACCTTAACAAAAGAATGATCGCATTTGTGAATATAAACAGACCGTCGAGCAAACTGATCAAAACATTCATAAACAATGTCGTATTGGTGCAGGGGGAGAGGGGAAGAAAGAGGGAGGTGTAGAAAAAAAAAGGGGGGGGGTGGAGGGGGGGGCGATTCAGGACCTCGTGAGTGGGACAACATTAGACTGTCAGACGTCTTCATGCCATCACAACATTAGACTGTCAGACGTCTTCATGCCATCACAACATTAGACTGTCAGACGTCTTCATGCCATCACAACATTAGACTGTCAGACGTCTTCATGCCATCACAACATTAGACTGTCAGACGTCTTCATGCCATCACAACATTAGACTGTCAGACGTCTTCATGCCATCACAACATTAGACTGTCAGACGTCTTCATGCCATCACAACATTAGACTGTCAGACGTCTTCATGCCATCACAACATTAGACTGTCAGACGTCTTCATGCCATCACAACATTAGACTGTCAGACGTCTTCATGCCATCACAACATTAGACTGTCAGACGTCTTCATGCCATCACAACATTAGACTGTCAGACGTCTTCATGCCATCACAACATTAGACTGTCAGACGTCTTCATGCCATCACAACATTAGACTGTCAGACGTCTTCATGCCATCACAACATTAGACTGTCAGACGTCTTCATGCCATCACAACATTAGACTGTCAGACGTCTTCATGCCATCACAACATTAGACTGTCAGACGTCTTCATGCCATCACAACATTAGACTGTCAGACGTCTTCATGCCATCACAACATTAGACTGTCAGACGTCTTCATGCCATCACAACATTAGACTGTCAGACGTCTTCATGCCATCACAACATTAGACTGTCAGACGTCTTCATGCCATCACAACATTAGACTGTCAGACGTCTTCATGCCATCACAACATTAGACTGTCAGACGTCTTCATGCCATCACAACATTAGACTGTCAGACGTCTTCATGCCATCACAACATTAGACTGTCAGACGTCTTCATGCCATCACAACATTAGCTCTGCGTGTGAGTGTTGTCCGTATGTCGTGTTGATTGTGTGTGTGTATATTGTGTTGATTGTGTGTGTTGTGTTGATTGTGTGTGTATATATTGTGTTGATTGTGTGTGCTGTGTTGATTGTGTGTGTATTGTGTTGATTGTGTGTGCTGTGTTGATTGTGTGTGTGTGTATATTGTGTTGATTGTGTGTGCTGTGTTGATTGTGTGTGTATATTGTGTTGATTGTGTGTGTTGTGTTGATTGTCCGTGTGTTGTGTTGATTGCGCGCGTGTGTGTGTTGTGTTGATTACATGTGTGTGTGGGGTTTGTGCTGATTGCATGTATGTAGTGTTCGTTGTGTGTTTGTGTGTTGATTGCGTGCGCGCGCATGTTTGTGTGTGCGTGTGTGTTTTATGTTGATTGTGTGTGTTGTGCTGATTTTGTGTGTATGTAGTGTTGACTGTGCGTGTGCTAATGTTGATTGTGCGTGTGTTATGTTGATTGCGTGTGTATGTGTGTTGATTGTGTGTGCTGTGCTGATATTGTGTGTATGTAGTGTTGATTGTGTGTGTGCTAATGTTGATTGCGTGTGTATGTGTGTGTGTGTGTTGCCCGAAACCATTTTTCAAACGCAATATTAGAATCAGACAGAAACACCTAAAAATAAAAACAAAGACACGGGCCAGACAAGAAGATTGGGATAAACGTCAAACAGTTTTGCAAGATCGATAGCGGTATGTATCTGAAGCGTCCTCGTCAGATGTTGGTCTCACACGGGGTAGCAAGCAGTGGTGCTCCAACGACTGGTCAGCAAGGTCGAAACTCCAGTGGTCAGTGAAATAACTCAAAGCCAACGTATTGTTTATTTCTATAAACTAAATATGTCAGAAAACTAAACTTCAAACGAATGAATGAATGGTATTTTATCGACGTAGAACAGAGGTTATCAAGCATGCACGTTTGATGAGAACAATTTGGTTTCGCGATCCACGCGCAACGAAGAATTAATACTAAAAATTTAAAGAACAAACGCGTCATTGTAGTCTATGCTGTATACCATGTGAACTGTGTATAGAATCTGTCTATAATGTAACATTTATTAATGTGTAAATTCTGTCCATATTATAACATATATTACTGTGTATATTCAGTCCATATTGTAACATCTATTACTATGTATATTCTGTCCATATTGTTAACATTTATTACCGTGTATATTCTGTATATAATGTAACATTTATTAGGTGTACATTCTGTCTATAATGTAACATTTATTACGATGTATATTCTGTCTATAATGTAACATTTATCATGGTGTATATTCTGTCTATATTGTAACATTGTTTACGGTGTACATTCTGTCTATAATGTAGTATTGTTTAGGGTGTATATTCTGTCTATATTGTAGCATTGTTACGGTGTATATTCTGTCTATAATGTAGCATTGTTTATTGTGTATATTATGTCTATAATGTAGCATTGTTTATGGTGTATATTCTGTCTATAATGTAGTATTGTTTACGGTGTACATTCTGTCTATAATGTAGCAATGTTTACGGTGTATATTCTGTCTATAATGTAACATTTATCATGGCTCAGTGTAGCCTCTATTCTAATATCTAAATATGGGGTTTCACTCCACACGATTGTGGACAAAATCGCCCACAAATCTTATTATACGTATGCACATTTCCCCTAGAACCTTCCATGCCCGTGTTTCTAAATGTGACCAGTCCACTGGAGTACTCTATGGTCTGACCAAATTTAACTAATCCATCACGTGACTGGTAGTCCACCCCCCCACACACACACACCAACCCCACTGGGATCTCCAGTGTAGCTGACCAACATGGTCGTGACTAACTAGTGTTTACTTTGCTGACCACAAAGTGAGGTGTTCAGAGAAATGACCACAAGAGCCATTAGAACATGATACTTCAGGGAAATGTTCTTCACATACTATTTTATTTTTTTAGTTTTCGCTTCCAAAGAAGCGCGTTTATCAATTTCTTAACATTTAAGTAGGTACAAGCGAATTGATCAAAATAAGAAATAGATTTTTTTAATGGATAGAAAAAGAACAATGGTCGAATATTTAGATACAGAACAAGTAAAAATATTAAGAGAACATATCTGTGAATAAACAAGGGTTGGGTTAGAAAGCAAAGAATACTAATAGGCTATTTGAATGAAATTAATAGAAAGTAAAGATAATGCAATGGGGGTTGTACGAGTTCAATACCATTGCTCCCTTAAAACTACCGATGGCTGTGAACAGCAAAAGAGCAGGTTGAGATAAAAGCTGCTTGAAGCTTTCTAGCAGGAAAAATATCAAAGTCGTGTGCAACTTTGAAAGAAAAAAATGACATTTTAAAGGACAATTCCACATATAGATCTACTAACGAAACGTGTGTGCGCACTATACGAGTCACGTGGTTCAAGGGATAAACATCCCATCTTTACAGATGCATCAGGACTCCCTCCCGACTTTATGCACGTCATAGTATATAGGTCAGGGACTCGCCAGGCATGGGTTCAGATTGATATAATTTGTTTAATGTATGAACGAATTTTTATAAAAACAATTAAATTATGATTTATCCTTGTTGATTTCTGCATCAGTTGATGGCATTTTGATCACACTTGAGCTGATTTTGTTGAGGTAATTAGCCTAGGCCACAGACACCGCCCCCCTCCCCCAATTTTAAGGCAGTATTTAGGATGCCGATTCGGCAGTGCAAACTATGTACATAACTAACAGCTGGTGATGTCAGGAAAAAAAATTATTACAGTTTTTACAAATTTGAAAAAAAAAATATTTAAACAATAAAAATCACACTTCCGTGCAAGAAATCGTACAATGTTTATGAAACCGCATTTATACAGTACTAGCTGTACCCTGCAAAACATTTGCATAGAGTTATATCCCCTTAGGCTTGATCGGCAGGCGAGGTTATTTTTTGGTTTCGGGCAGATCCGATTTTTTTTTTCATGATTGTATTTTAAACTGGAATATAGTGTTGTTTTAGTCCCAGGTCATATTTTAGTTTCAGTTTTTATTTCGTTTTTTCTGTAATAATTTTAGTTTTCGTCTAGTTTTAGTCTTGCTGCTAATTTTAGTTTTAGTTTTAGTTTTCGTCAACGAAAACAACACTACTGGAATACTGTTATATTAATTCTTTACTTTCGATTTAACGCAGCGCCCAAATCGCTATTATTATATTAAATTTATGAATCCATCGCTCACCAATCTTTAGAGCAACCACATTTATGAATAAAAATCTTGACCAAAAAAAATAATACTCTATTTATCTTGGTAATAACATCTTTATGTTTCAGACAGAGAGACAGTATGAATCCATTTCCTCCGCTGTTGATGCCGAACGCATGAGAATAAATTGGTTGTGTCAATTGACACACGTATGCTCCAGAGTCCACGCTACTGATGGTGATGGGGAAATGATGTAGATAACGCCACGGTGATTTTGGAAATATGGGATTGAAGTCTTTGACTTACTGCTGGCTGAAGAAATAGATAACACTGTCTGTCTCTTAGATTTACCCCCACCATATAGTAGAATGGGTGCTCTCAGTCAACAATCAAATAGAAACATGGAAAAAAATAGGAAGGAAAAAAAATTCTATAATAACAAAAAAAAAAATTCATAGTTTCACAAATGTGTTATCAATTTTTCGACCTATCACCGAAGTGAACGGATGGGATAGCTTTTGCGTAACGATGTTGTGTAATATGGATTGGATGAGGCTAAGATGGTCAGCGGCGTAGCGAGCTTAACTCGCGCCCGGGGCATGATACCTTTTTAGCCCCCCCTTCCCCCCCCCCATTAAAAACCATATAATATTATATGTAAAATATACCATTTGGCGCCCTTTTGTGAGTAGCGCACGGGGCATGATGACTCCCCCCCCCCCTTACAGATCCCCACAACGCCACTGAAGATGGTTTAGTGAGACTTAAATTGGATCCCTTGCAGAGCAAAGAGACTTTCAAGACCGTGTGGCGTATTGTGGACTGGATGTGGCCCAAAACAGTTCTTTTAGACTTAATAACCGATGTAAGTATTTCACGATAAATCTTCACTGATGTCCTCACCGCCAAAAGCCCTTCTAATAGACAAGCCAACTGGACTATAACGTTAGGGCCTCCAATTAAAAAAGACCCCCCCCCCTCCTTTTCCAGAATTAATTTGTATTTAGAGGTCGCCGAAGAAGGTACTTTTTGCACAGAGTACCCCCATGAATCTCTATAAGTGAATGTCTAGAGCGGTGGTGGCGAACCTATGGCACGTGAGCCACAGTCGGCACGCAGAGGCCTCATCAGTCGGCACGCGACTAAGATATCACAACCTTTTACTTTTTTAATTAGAGTTTTGGCACTTTGCTATAAATAAGTGGTTTATCGGTTGAATTTTGGGTACGCTCGCCGCCACTGATCTAGGCCGTAGAAAAATCTTAAGCACGGCTCTCATGGCAACGAATATTTCGTCATTGAAAGCTGCTTAATGCCACGTGATGTCAGTTAAAACTAAATGATGTCATATAAAAAAAACCTGATGTCAGTAGGGGTGACAGGATTGACAGAATGACCACATGATGTCTTGGGCGACGCGATGGACAGAACAGTTGCTCGGCTTTTTTATGCAGGATCAGGTGTCATTGCTTATGAGTGAGTGAGGTCATGACCTGACAGAACTTAGTGAGGTCATGACCTAAAAGAACTGAGTGATTCCATCTGTGAAGTACAGGTCAATTCCCTGGCCTAGGAGGTCAACTTGTCCACGAGAACTCGCACTCCATTGGACAATTAAGTAGCTGGACACAAAATTGGCATGGACACAAGATTGGCCAGGACACAAGATTGGACAGGACACAAGATTGGACAGGACACAACATGATTGGCCAGGACACAAGATTGGACAGGACACAAGATTGGCCTGGACACAAGATTGGCCTGGACACAAGATTGGCCAGGACACAAGATTGGCCAGGACACAAGATCGGCCTGGACACAAGATGGGCCAGGACACAAGATTGGCCAGGACACAAGATCGGCCTGGACACAAGATTGGCCTGGACACAAGATCGGCCAGGACACTAGATTGGCCAGGACACAAGACTGGCCTGGACACAAGATCGGCATGGAGACAAGATTAGCCAGGACACAAGATTGGCCAGGACACAAGATCGGCATGGACACAAGATTGGACAGGACACAAGATTGGCCTGGACACAAGATCGGCCAGGACACAACATTGGCAGGACACAAGATTGGCAGGACACAAGAATGAAATCAGTTTTTGTTTGTTTTTGTAGCATTACTCTTGAATGAAATAAATCAGCTTTTACTCATAGATAGAATGAAATTGTTCTAGTTGATTTATCAGTCATTTTATAATGATTGCATTTTTTTGTTACCAATGTCGTAGTTTGTGTGTGTGTGTGTGTCCATTATATAAACCCAACAGTGTAACACCAGCCAAAGTATATGTACACCTGGCCAAGATAAACTAGTTCATATAGTATAGTGCAATTATTTGAATAACGATGTTCTCAGTATACGAAAAAACAATCTATAATACAAATTTTACATCATATGTTCCGGTTTCCGTCTGTCATCGCTACTTCCGTCTGTCATCGCTACTTCCGTCTGTCATCCAACATGGCGGCATAGACAATTCAAAGATGGCAGAAACATTTACTGTTTTCTTCTTAACATGCATAATCCGGCTACCAACTGGCCAGCCGAGTAAGAATAGTCTCCGACATGGCTGCCAGAATTGACATTGGACCAGCCATATGTTTAGTGCCGAGGTGACAATACACCGCACACTAACATACGGCTGGTAAGATCGTGAATGCCAAATGGCAATCACAATGAAATACAGTTTTCGACCGCCTCAATCATTACCAAAGGGCAAGCAGCGATCTTAGGAGAAGTAACTCAAAATCATGCCAAAATATTTTGTGATACTCTCCGAAACAAATATTAAACCGAAAAGTGGTTCCAAAGGCCTATGTATATCTCACAGTAACGTAATAAATCTATGGTGTTAAATTTGTTATTAAATGAGAAGCGATCATAAAAGAAATATTTACAGAAATCGTTCAATTAATATTCTGTGTTATGTTCCACAATCTCAATTTTAAACCAAAATTATGGATACCTAAATATAATGTAATATTTATATTGTTTAAATTGTTATCATTTCTAAAATATGTCTATTTCTAATGTACAATTATTTCCCTTTATTACTAACCAAAACTAAGTCACATTTTTTTTTTCATTTTTTGACTATTACGTCATATGAATGAATTGAATAAGGGTTGAGTTTGAGTAGCGCCATACACAACGTTTACAATGCAAACTAACCCATTTATGATGGGGGCTTAACACAGAGGGTGTATGGAGGGGGCCCAGTTTGAGGAGGGCCCCCAAAATATTTTTTAAACTAAATATTAAGTACATTATCTCATGTCAAAATGTAGTGGCTCCCGAAGATGCCTAAAATCCCTTGGTTCGGCATTGGCTTCACAGAACTATAATGTTGAAAGCTTTGATATGTCTTTCTTTTTTAAGAGGCCTAATGTTTTCTGCGTCTGCGGCCTCAACTGCATTGATGAAATACTATGTTTTTAATTGAAGGTCAGCTAAAGCTACACAACGATTCTTTCTTCTCGGGACCAAGCTTGAGAAGCGTCAAAAAATTATCTCATGCCAAAATGCAGGGGCAGCCCCCAAAGAGGCCAACCCACCGGGCCCGTAAATCCCTAGGTTCTGCACTGCCGGGTCAACAATTTTTCTTAGTTAATTGTACTATGCTACAATGTAAAACAGTAAATAAACCACCTGTTAAACATGTAGCGTTTTGCTTAACACAAGCACTCACTCACGTCTCTCTTTTTTTTTAAATACGCCATGTTGAACGTCATAAAACATTAAATGAATAACTGTTTGGAAAGGAGTCCATTAAAATATTATGAAGGAATATGATTTTAAGAGTTGTTGTTTATGTGTACCCATAGTGAGGATTATTTTTTTTGGGAGGAACTATTTAACATATGAATTTTATTTGATGTATTATTAGGTGTCCCTATTCTCAAATGTATTTTGGCTACAATAACCTGTTCATGTCCTTGGGGCCACTGCAAGTATATAGACCAGAGATGAGCGGACAGCGGACGCGTCCGCTTGCGGACGCAGATCCGCAGACTTTTCCGAATCAGCGGACTGACAGCGGATGCTTCGTATGGTTAAGTTGCGGACTCGCGGACTGACGCGGATCTTCTTTAGCGTTACGCGCGGACTGACTGCGGGCCAATGTTGTAAGATTCTGCGGACGTGGACGCGGATCATTGATAGAAATCCGCGGACGGACGCGGACGCTAAATTTCAAGATCCGCACACCTCTGATATAGACTGATTGTTAACGCGCTAAAATATATATCACCATTTTCAACTCCAACTGTGTGCCTACTCGCCGGTCCGGGTACCGGGCCTATGATAACTAGTCTATAATACAAATTTTACATCATGTGTTCCGGTTTCCGTCTGTCATCGCTACTTCCGTCTGTCATCGCTACTTCCGTCTGTCATCCAACATGGCGGCATAAACAATTCATCCAAGATGGCGGCACAAACAATTCAAAGATGGCAGAAACATTTACTGTTTTCTTAACATGCATAATCCGGCTACCAACTGGCCAGCCGAGTAAGAATAGTCTCCTACATGGCTGCCAGAATTGACATTGGACCAGCCATATGTTTAATGCCGAGGTGACAATACACCGCACACTAACATACGGCTGGTAAGATCGTGAATGCCAAATGGCAATCACAATGAAATACAGTTTTCGACCGCCTCAATCATTACCAAAGGGCAAGCAGCGATCTTAGGAGAAGTAACTCAAAATCATGCCAAAATATTTTGTGATACTCTTCGAAACAAATATTAGACCGAAAAGTGGTTCCAAAGGCCTATGTATATCTCACAGTAACGTAATAAATCTATGGTGTTAAATTTGTTATTAAATGAGAAGCGATCATAAAAGAAATATTTACAGAAATCGTTCAATTAATATTCTGTGTTATGTTCCACAATCTCAATTTTAAACCAAAATTATGGATACCTAAATATAATGTAATATTTATATTGTTTAAATTGTTATCATTTCTAAAATATGTCTATTTCTAATGTACAATTATTTCCCTTTATTACTAACCAAAACTAAGTCACATTTTTTTTTTCATTTTTTGACTATTACGTCATATGAATGAATTGAATAAGGGTTGAGTTTGAGTAGCGCCATACACAACGTTTACAATGCAAACTAACCCATTTATGATGGGGGCTTAACACAGAGGGTGTATGGAGGGGGCCCAGTTTGAGGAGGGCCCCCAAAATATTTTTTAAACTAAATATTAAGTACATTATCTCATGTCAAAATGTAGTGGCTCCCGAAGATGCCTAAAATCCCTTGGTTCGGCATTGGCTTCACAGAACTATAATGTTGAAAGCTTTGATATGTCTTTCTTTTTTAAGAGGACTAATGTTTACTGCGTCTGCGGCCTCAACTGCATTGATGAAATAATATGTTTTTAATTGAAGGTCAGCTAAAAGCTACACAACGATTATTTCTTCTCGGGACCAAGTTTGAGAAGCGTCAAAAAATTATCTCATGTCAAAATGCAGGGGCAGCCCCCAAAGAGGCCAAGCCACCGGGCCCGTAAATCCCTAGGTTCTGCACTGCCGGGTCAGCAATTTTTCTTAGTTAATTGTACTATGCTACAAAGTGTATAACAGTAAATAAACCACCTGCTAAACATGTAGCGATTTGCTCAACACAAGCACTCACTCACGTCTCTCTTTTTTTTTTAAATACGCCATGTTGAACATCATAAAACATTAAATGAATAACTGTTTGGAAAGGAGTCCATTAAAATATTATGAAGGAATATGATTTTAAGAGTTGTTGTTTATGCTTACCCATAGTGAGGATTATTTTCTTTGGGAGGAAGTATTTAACATATGAACTGTTTTTGATGTATTGTTAGGTGTCCCTATTCTCAAATGTATTTTGGCTACAATAATCTGTTCATGTCCTTAGGGCCACTGCAAGTATATAGACTGATTGTTAACGAGCTAATATATATATATCACCATTTTCAACTCCAACTGTGTGCCTACTCGCCGGTCCGGGTACCGGGCCTTTGATAACTAGTGCAATTACAAACTATAGATAAGCAAAAATAAAAAAAAAATATGCATAAACATTCATATACTGAAGAATAATGCAGCAAGCAAATCAGTTACTTGACACACAAAGTAACTAACTGACAGACAAATAATATTATGCAAAACAAAGTACACAAAAAAATGACAATGTGGCAGGTCACTGTTAGCTCGCAATGTTATACGACATGACCAACACAGTCAGTGAACAAACACACAGGAGACCAAACAAATCCTTTTTTTTTTACTTTTCAAACTGACGAGAGCTGACCAAGGTACGGAGATCTCTATTACCTGGTTGCCATGACAACGGGTAATCCCACAATTAACGGGGAATGGAAAAAAGAAATGTGGAAATAAAGCCAGTTTTTTTTATATTTCAATTTACTTTTTTTTTCTTTCCTCTAGTTACTACACTAGCCTTTTTTATGTTTGGTGGTGAAACCAAAACTGTTGGCATACCGGCTCGCGAAGCATAGTTGTTAGAAACTACCAGTGGCACCGAGAGCCAACGCGGGCCCCAGGGCATGACCTCATTGCGGGCCCCTTGAAAAAAAAGTTACATGGTCGAAGCTGCCGGGCCCCCTTTATGCCCCCTTACAGATGCGGGCCCCCTGGCAATGACCCCCCTGCCCCCCCTCTCGGCGGCCCTGGAAACTACTGGCGTATTGTTAATTTGCTGCTCTTTATAGTACTTGAAATTTAAAGAAAATCTGGAAGTCAGTTTATTGAACTCACGCGGAACGCATCCCTGGCCTAGACATTATTGTAAGCAGTCTGTATACCAGTTTGTAGTATGCCATCCATTTTTTTTTTTACCTGAAACATCACATAAGAAATATCAGAACCTGCCAATGTAGGTTGCGACACATGTCACACACACACACGATGACAGTTGTGACAAATGTCAGCACACAAGATTTTTCCTGTGAAAAGTGTCAGCAAACAGATGTTTTCATATGACAGCTGTCAACACGCGGAATGTATCCTGTGACGACCGCCAACACACAATGGTCGATGGTGCGAACTATCCAATTGTCTGCTGAGTGAGGCACATGTCAACAATATGCTAGAAAGGACAGTCACAGACAAGTATAAACCAATCAATAGCACGGTGCACAGTCAAAGCACGACATTTCGGCCAGTTAACTGTGGAAGATTATTGTCAATCGTATTGTTTTAGGTGTAGAACTGAAAATGGAAAATTGCAAGTATTGACGGTACGATGTCTCTATGTTTGTTCAATTTCAATACAAAAAAAAATCAAATTCTTCTTTAAAATACCGACCCCCCCCCCCCCCAAGACTATATATACAGAGCAACAAGACGTTAAGAAATTATCGAAAATAGGTTAGATTGCTGTTCAATAAATGAGAAGTGGAAATCGGAGTAAAAAAAAATTCGATATCTACAATTCTGGATTCCGATTAAATGTCCCATCATTGCCTACAGTGTATAACTGTTTAATACTACTTAAGTATACGGCGAGGCAGAAATCGAAGTAATATGTGTACTAACAAAGGGACTTAAGCAGGGTGGGTCCCAGGCACCACTAACGGTATTTACGTCACTCAATAGAAGTAATTTTGTTTTTCTCTGTAATTTAGTAACTTTTTTTTTAATTATTTATTTATTTTGTTTGTTTTTCCCTATTCGTCAGTCCGGAAATAAAAACAAGCAATTTAAGTCTTTTCCGTTTCGGACAAAGGACATTTTAGAGCATTTTCGTGTACGCAGATAAATAGAGAGGGAAGTAATCATGTTGAATAACTGTTACAAAAATAAATAATGATTAAGCCCCTTTGATTAGCTTTTATTATTTATATTTAAAATATAAGCAAAAGCGGTACTTAAAACGCCCCCTTTTTCGGCCCTCAGATGTCAGATCGCGAAATGGACTTTTGATGTACAATTGGCAGGCCAAAACCTACAAAATGATATATACATCATGGGTCTAGGACTTATGGTTGCTTAGATATAGGGCGCTCCTTTGTTAATATAGCTTATATAGTAAAAAAAAACGGTACGCCCCCTTTTTCGGCCATCAGAGGTCAGATCGCGAAATGGACCAAAGTGTTTTCTTGGCAGGCCAAGACCTACAAAATGATATATACATCATGGGTCTAGGACTTATGGTTGTTGAGATCTAGGGTGATGACGGACAGACAGACAGACAGACAGACAGACAGACAAAACGGGGACATTAACACTATAACAAGAAACAAACAAAATGATCCAAACAAAATATAATTTGTCCGGTTGGTTGAAACAACAACAAAAAAAAAGTGGAAACGTCAGATTAGAATGGGGGGGGAGTGGCAACGATGTGGATCTAGTGTCTCTGGAATCATAAACTGTCTGCTGTGTGGAATTCATTAATAGAATCCGAAAGAAGAAAGATGAGAAATGTGATGATGAGGATCTTAGATCGATAATCTCTGCCACAGTCTGCCAGTCTCTCAGACAGACTTATGATTGTATAGTCTGTGTATGAATGGAAATGACGAGTGAGAGAGACTGAGAGAGAAAAAAAAATCATCTTTTTATTACAGAGACGGAAAAAGTTAAACGCCTCATAGTTTTCTTTATAATTTCAGATGTATAATGAACTGATTATTAGTTTTGATATACTTCGTCAAATTTATAGGACATTTTTTTAGATGTTTCATTTAAAACCTGAGATTAACATCTCATGACGTCATGCTTAAGAATTTTCTCATTAGATATAGATCAGTGTCGTGGATTCAATGTGTCAGCAGATCTATCTATCTAATCTATCTATCTATCTATATCTATCAATCTATCGATCTATCTATCTATCTATCTATCTATCTATCTATATCTATCAATCTATCGATCTATCTATCTATCTATCTATCTATCTATCTATCTATCTATCTATCTATCTATCTATCTATCTATCTATCTATATCTATCTATCTATCTATCTATCTATATCTATCTATCTATCTATCTATCTATCTATCAATCTATCTATCTATCTATCTATCTATCTATCTATCTATATCTATCTATCTATCTATCTATATCTATCTATCTATATATCTATATCTATCTATCTATCTATCTATCTTTCTATCTATCTATCTATCTATCTATCTATCTATCTATCTATCTATCTATCTATCTATCCATCTATCTATCTATATCTATCTATCTATCTATCTATCTATCCATCTATATATCTATCTATCAATATATCTATCTATCTATCTATCTATATCTATCTATCTATCTATCTATCTATATCTATCTATCTATCTATATCTATCTATCTATCTATCTATCTATCTATCTATCTATATCTATCTATCTATCTATCTATCTATATATATATCTATCTATCTATCTATCCATCTATCTATCTATATCTATCTATCTATCTATCTATCTATCTATCTATCTATCTATCCATCTATCTATCTATCTATCTATCTATCTATCTATCTATCTATCTATCTATCTATCCATCTATCCATCCATCCATCCATCCATCCATCCATCCATCTATCAATCTATCTATCTATCTATCTATCTATCTATCTATCTAATCTATCATATATATATATATATATATATATATATACATACCTA
Source organism: Bulinus truncatus (assembly GCA_021962125.1). NCBI lineage: Eukaryota > Metazoa > Mollusca > Gastropoda > Planorbidae > Bulinus > Bulinus truncatus. The sequence continues at coordinate 1,088,306 of JAGDYQ010000049.1, read as the reverse complement.
CCTACCATCATATATAATAAAACTCATTTCCAGTGTGCGTTAAATCGAAAGTAAAGAATTAATACAATAGTATTCCAGTTTAAAATACAATCATGAAAAAAGATCGGATCTGCCCGAAACTAAAAATAACCTAGCCTACCGATCAAGCATAAGGGAATATAACTATATGCAAAGGTTTTGCACGGTACAGCTAGTATGTCTATATAACTAATGATCTATTCACACATGGGTATATTTATGTACTATGTGTCTATCCATCCTTTAACCTATACGACTGACCAGCGGTCTATATAGGTCCTAAATATAGACACATGCCAGTCTCTCTGTTTATCTCTCCATCTTTCTATCCTTTCATCCATCCATTTTCCTATCTATCTATCTTTATTTATCTATCTTCCTAGCCAGCTGGCTATTTCAAGGTGAACACATTTTTAACATTGAAAAGAAAGACATTAATAAATTTACTAAATATAGCAAATATAAAAAATAAAAGCCTTATACTGATTGCAACAATACAGACTACAAGTTAAAATACTATATTGAATTCATATTCAATGCATTTATTATGATCTAAATAAAAACTATTCCTTTGAATAAATATTTTTGTTTGCGTATCGACTTTTAAAAATAAAATGAAGATTCGATTCCAATACCAAAAAAAAGGGAAGGGGGGGCATAAAGAAAGACACTATTCTATGGAGGACAGACTTTATACAATACACACACACATATACACACAAATAGGCACACATTTTCAACTATATACTCAGACATACAATTACACACACACACATATGTATATATATATATTACACATGCATGTACAAACACACACACACACATATATACATACATATATATATATAAATATATATATATATATATATATATATATATACATATAAACATACACAAACATACACACACACACATTAACACTAAAATATAAACATCTAAAACAAACAGTATGATAAAAGAGGTGACATTAAAACATTTCAAAGCAATCTGTTCAGACAGCGTTACACTTTCCATGTGAGAATCGGGAATCTCCATAACGCCTTCAATGGAATCGCGGAATAATACCAAGATAAGAAAGAAATAAACAGTTGAATGCCGCCACAAAGTAAAGCTCCCTCACGAATGAATCTAGTTCCTGACGTGAAAAAAAAAGGTCAGATCAATGCGCTTATTGAAAGTTCAAGGTCTATGTTCATGACACATTACACTTTCATCCGCAACAAAAACCTGTTAACAAATAAAAAAACAACGTGAGCAATGTAACACATGTCCTATGGCTGTATAGTACTGTATACATTTGCATATGGTAATATGTCAGCTCAAGGTTCAAACGATATTGTAAAGATGAAGGACATAGCAAACAATGTCAAGATCACCGGGATTCTTATCTCTCTCTCTCTCTCTCTCTCTCTCTCTCTCTCTATATATATATATATATATATATATATATATATATATATATATATATATTAGGGCTGCTGTTTAAACTGCGTTAATTTGCGATTAACGCGTCAAAAAAAATTTGCGATTAAAATTTTTAACGCAACACTTAAATGCGTTAATTTGACTAAATGCGGAAAGTTCACCAAAACGATAAATAACATAATTTCACCATTTGAAGTTTAAGTTCCGTCCACTTATTAAGTAGATCTACTTCACCCACCCTGCCGCAATTCGCACATACCCTCACCCCCAGGTATGTCGACTGAAGCCCTACTTGTAATATATGATGAAGGTTTTGGTTATTTAGCCCTTCGACAAGTAAACTCCTGCTCCCTTCCCGGTCGATGTAAAAAGAGAAAACTTTCATTCACTAGTTTACATTATATACTGTAGTGTATTGGTGGAGGTATAATGAACCCGTTTACAATTAGATCAAAATAACGAGATGCTAGAAATTTTGTATCATCATTTTTTTGCGCATAATTTTGTATCGTATTTTGATAGTATAACATCTTGCTAATACATCTGTACCCGAGACAGTGGCTGTATTTTTCATAACGCACTGGCTCCACTTCCGTCATGTGACGGACGATGTATTTTTTTTTTACCTCTTCCGTCAACAGAATGAACTCTTATGATTTGAAGTTATTTTCTTTTCGCAATTTTTTCTAATTATACATTAAAATGAGAGGTAAGTTCGTGTGACGCTCTAGTAATGTAGGTTGTTCGCTTGGCTGAGACCCAGTTTTGCTAGCTATGTGCGGGTTCGATTCCTGATAATGACATACATTTTTTTTGTTCAGATTTTATTTTTCAGGATCAGGGTTAGGGATAGGGGGTTAGGGATAGGGTTAGGGTGTGGATCATAAATTTTTTTTCCAGATTTTTTTTTCAGGATTAGGGTTAGGGATAGGGTTAGGGATAGGATTAGGGTTAGGGATAGGATTAGGGTTAGGGATAGGAATAGGGTTAGGAATAGGGTTAGGATTAGGGATAGGATTAGGGATAGGATTAGGGATAGGATTAGGGATAGGATTAGGGATAGGATTAGGGATAGGATTAGGGATAGGATTAGGGATAGGATTAGGGATAGGATTAGGGATAGGATTAGGGTTAGGGATAGGATTAGGGTTAGGGATAGGGTTAGGGATAGGGTGTGGAGCAATATCTATTTATGGTCCCCGAAAAAAAAAAATCTCCGATTTTTAACAGTAAATGACGTCATCAACGTCTGCAGTAAATAAGAGTTCTCATTCATTCTGTTTACTCTTTAATTGTGTTAAAACGATCGCCGATTTTGAGCACCATCATTGTGTAAGTAATAATATCATAATATAAACTGCATTTATAACTTTACATCATAAGAGTTCATTCTGTTGACGGAAGCGGTAAAAAAAAAATACATCGTCCGTCATTTGACGGACGTGGAGCCAGTGCGTTTTCATAATTATTGTAATACTGAGTTAAATGTTATATATGGCTGTTGATTTACTGCAATTAAAGCGTAATTAATGCGTTAAAAATATGCGATTACATTTTTTAACACAAACACCTAAATGCGTTAAATTTTACCCAAATGGTGTTATTTCAGAGTTGCAGATGAAATTTAAAAAAATCAGTAAATAACCCAATTCTATAACCAGATCAGTCGAGATTTAAAAAAAAAAGGAAGAAAAAAAACCCGAACACAGAGTGTCACGTTTACATACAATCATATCGGCTATATGACCTTGGAACAATAGGATTGCCATTTCTTAATTCAAACTTATGACCCTGAATGATACAATTAGTGAACATCTGTACGTGTTATAGTTTGATTGACAAGTGTCATGGCTTTGAAACAATGTAACTTGTGGTTGGTAAGTGACGTCATCTACCAATATTAACACCACCCACCTCCCGACACATACACACACACAAAGGTTTAATAATCTATTGCTTAGGCCAAAAAAGTGCGAAAAAATAACAACACGTTGTTATTATATTTTAAAATGGCATGTTGATAGAGTTAAAAAATGTTACAATTAATAAATAAAGTATTTTTTCGATTAAATATGCGTTAATTTGCGATAATTTTTTTAATTATGCGTTAATTTCGATTAAAATTTTCAATCGAACAGCAGCTCTAATATATATATATATATATATATATATATATATATATACATGGTGCAAGTAGAGTCTATAATGTATGAAAACATAGACATGGGAAGGGGGCGGGTATATATATATATATATATATATATATATGTATATATATATATATATAACGTATTACAAACAGTAACGAGTAGATGAATAAACTAGCAACATTTCCAATCAATGTTACATGACCGCATTAAAGGTTGTTTTTTTTATGTTCAATCATGAACGAATGAAAGACAAAAATATGATTGTTTCTTTAGATAACATTCGTCTGTAAATTGCAAGATGGCTACGTTAAGGGCAACATGGCATCTGCAGGTCTATGGACAATTATATTGATATTCTGTTTTCTTTTTCTTTTTTATTATAGAGAGAGAGAGAGAGACAGAGAGAGACAGACAGACAGACAGACATAGATAGATAGATAGATAGATAGATAGATAGATAGATAGATAGATAGATAGATAGATAGATAGATAGATAGATAGATAGATAGATAGATAGATAGATAGATAGATAGATAGATAGATAGATAGATAGATAGATAGATAGATAGATAGATAGATAGATAGATAGATAGATAGATAGATAGATAGATAGATAGATAGATAGATATAGATAGATATGAGGATAGATAGATAGATAGATAGATAGATAGATAGATAGATAGATAGATAGATAGATAGATAGATAGATAGATAGATAGATAGATAGATAGATAGATAGATAGATAGATAGATAGATAGATAGATAGATAGATAGATAGATAGATAGATAGATAGATAGATAGATAGATAGATAGATAGATAGATAGATAGATAGATAGAATATCCTAATGAGTGTGAGACCGTTCTGATCTATACATGGGGAGTAGGGTTAGTACTTTTTTCATTTTTTTTCAGAATCTTATTTTACATTGCATTTTTTAATGAACAATTGTGAACAAAATATGAAAATAATATTAATTTATTTTCCACTCAAAAAAACCTTCCCCACCAACGCCATCTTGTGTTTACATATAAGAAGCGTTTTTAAATAGAATTACTTCTTTGGTGGATTGCGCAATAACAAATATTGAATTACATTAATTACATCCAGGAACTTTATAGGGTATTTTTTACCTCCATGTCTGAAACAAAATAATAAAAAAAAAGTTTATTTTAAATTTAAAGTGTACTGTTTTTATGTATTATGCGTCTACTGCAACTTTACCAAAAATGGTCAAATCTTATGAACCTTTGTTTGGTAATTGTTACGAAAGGTCTGCTCGGAATTTGGAAAGTCTGCTTGGTTGATTTGGGAATATAGTATTCTTCTATTTCAATTTTATTCAACTGTAATCATCTGCTTGTAATGAATTTTGTAGGAAAGCAAATTTGTCAACAAATAAAGCTTGTAAAGTATTAAAAATATTAAGCGAACACTCGACCAATATTGAAGCTCCTTCGCAGTCAGGAGTGTGTAAGGCAACCCATAAAGAAGCAGAATTGTTGAAGTTGCAGTTTAAAAACAGCTTACAAAATTTTGAATGGTGCATACATTTTGACGGAAAAAGAATAGAAGGAGAAAAACAAGTTGTTTTACTGAAAAACGTTGAAAAAGAAATTCGATTAGCCATATTGTCTCTGACAAATGGAAAAGCAGAGACAATATTTATAGCGAATAGGGCTGTTCTAGCTGAATACGAACTCTATTCATGTATTCGAGTAATTATTTGCGATACAAGGAATACAAATTCTGGCAGCAAAAATGGTGTGGTACGCAAGCTGCAAAATTACTGTCATCAGAACAGTGGACAAATCCCTAAGTACATAGGCTGCCAGCTTCATGTTTTAGGCCTAGTACTCAAGCATGTTATGGATTCTGTTTTCGGCAGGGAAACGTCTAATCCAAACATTTCTTATCCATTTGTTGCTGAAATTAGCGCAAATTACGAGTCACTTAAAGAGTCACTTGATTCTCAAGATAGTAGTTCAGAAATCATGTGAGAAAACAAAGGACGGAAAGTCGACATGAAGTTCTTACATCATTTGACGCAAGTATTTCACTATTACGAATGAAATAAAACCTTTCCAGTAATTCACTTCCAGAGACTGACGACTTTAAGTAATGCTCGTTGGAATTCAAGTGCAATACTAGCACTTCTGGCATTCCGGAAAAAAAAAACGAGAAATTTGAACTTATGTGTACTTTCATAGCGAGGACATGCATGGTCTGAAGTATGGTTTTCAGATCAAAGGGACTGGAAAATAGATACACTGAAGCAGAAAGATGCTTCTTGAGGCACTGGGTCTGTGAAGATTAAGCAATACATGATATAGAACGAAGTAACTGCTATGCAGAAAGAGCTATACAAATAATGCAAGATATTGTTCCACGTTGTGAGACTTCAAAGACACTATTAACTGTTTTATTCTCACTAATGATGAAGCATAAAACTTAATTTATGTTTCCTATGCTGTCCTTTATTATCATTTCATATTTTGGATATCTCTACACTCATGCTTACATGCATTGCACTTGTTGTTCTTATGTAACTTTCCATTACAGTGTTGTGTTATATATATTAATATATAATATTCGTTTTATGGTTTGGTGGGGAAGGTTTTTCAAATATTTTCAGAAAAGGTTATTTGTGTCATAATACACTCATTAAAAGTCACCTTTTCTTGCCATGTAAATATGAGGTTACAAAAAAGTCATAACCCTAATGGGGAGTCAACTGTTGATCTATGATCCCGCCCCCTTCCTATGTCTATGTTTGCATACATCATAGACTCTACTGGCACCATCCACTAAATACTTCCTGTTTGCTCGTCCAAGCCTGCACCTTTCAAAAACAGCCACTGGGAAACAGGGGCGATTCCACCCTTTACTGGAGTGAATAAATTACGCCGACACTCCTAATGTGGGTCGCGACCAATTGGTGGGTCGCGAGCTGATTTGAAGTGGGTCGCCACAAATTTCAATAATTTATCATTTTTTTTTCTTCTACCCACTTCTATTCCCAAGTTTCTAGGCGGAATCACAAATCGCCCAAGTTTGAGAACCACTTGATATGTAAGTCAACGAGTACAGCGCTGTTCAGCTGTTGAAACATGTTGTAAAATATTTATTACTAGCTGTACCCTGCAAAACCTTTGCATAGAATTATATCCCCTTAGGCTTGATCGGTAGGCTAGGTTATTTTTTTAGTTTCGGGCAGATCCGATTTTTTCATGATTGTATTTTAAACTGGAATACTGTTTTATTAATTCTTTACTTTCGATTTAACGCAGAACCCAAATCGCTATCGTATATATATATATATATATATATATATATATATATATATATATATATATATATATATATATATATATTATTTTTTAGGAATTAGAATTTAAAAACAAACACTAATCATGTATCAAAAACGTCACAGACAACGATGTTTACATGTCAGTGCGTCCACACGTATTATAAGATTGTGCGCACGTACGTGCATGTGTATATTAATGTAACTAGCATAAGCCGACGCCCACCCATCCCCCAAGTAAAGTTCAACTTCATATACCTGAAAGCCTAAGAGTCTCTAACCCCCCACCCTCAGGTTCACACTAAATGGGTTAGAGGGTGCAGAACACCTAACTGCTGTGAAGAATATTGAATATTATCTCAAGATGGAAAGGGGGAAACGATGTTGGGGGAGGAGGAGGGGGAGAGAAAGGGTTTTGTAATTAAATCTACTAAATGTCCCTCGTCCAGCTGACATCCATAGCCTCGGGCCAGTTGATAGCCGTTAAACTAATGATCGACGCCATTTTCCTGTCGGAATTTTTTTATTTTCCTCACGAAGATGATTTTTAAAATATATATTAACGAGAGAGAAAGAAGAGAAACGGGGGAGTGCATCAATTACTGGAATGATTCGAAGATGAACAGAAGCTTACAGGCAGGCTAAGTTGGGATACAGAAATGTTGCAGTTGTATTCATTGAAATATTGCTAAGTTAATTAGCTTACGATCCATTCTAAAATTTTCTTTCTCTCTCTGTCTGTCTCTCTCTCTCTCTCTGTCTCTCGCTCTCTCTGACTCTCTCTATCTCTGTCTCGATTTCTCTGAATCTCTCTCTCTTTCTCTCTGACTCCCTCTCTCTCTCTCTCTGTCTCTGACTATCTGTCTTTTTCTGACTCTGTTCCCTCTCTGTTTCTCTCTATCTCTGTTTCTCTCCGAATCTCTGTCTCTCTCTCTCTCTGTCTTTCTGACTACACGTCTCTCTCAGTATCACTTATTCTCTGTCTCTCTGTCTCTCTCTCTCTCTCTCTCTCTCTCTCTCTGTCTCTCTTTCTCTGTTTCGCTGACTCTCTCTGTCTCTGACTCTCAAACACAAAATAACAAAAAAGTTAAGTTTTCACTAAGAACGTTAATTTTCTTGTCATTTGGACCACTGCCCCCCCCCCCCACCACCACCTATCTTTGTTCATCCCTATTGACACTGTACATAGCTATAAATAGATCATCACAAATGTCTCTCCCATCATGCAATATGTCTTAGTTCTTAATTTCATGAACATTAAGATTAAAAAAAAAACTTGTTTAACTAGACTTGAACTAGTCTCTGATTATGATATCTGTTTGTTATGTCTAAAACGATTATTAATTACCCTTTTCTTAGCAGATGTGATTATGTATTTATTCCTATCTCTAACTTGTAATTACTTAATCATTTTTGTTATTATTACATTTATTTTATCATTATTCCACTACTCTGTTTGTTTGTTGTTTTTTCTTTAATCGAATTTCCAGATTTCGGAATTTTTTAAAAAAAGGTAAAGAAAGCGTTATATCATTTTATATAAACTTGGCCAATTGGCAACATTACATAACAAGATACGGTAATTAAATCATTCTCATCCTATCCCAACAAACTCACTGCAACGTAAAAAAATTTAACATATTGAATTCAAATTCATCCATTTCTTTACTATATGCGGATCCTATATAATGGTCTTGGCTTTCTTTTTTTTTTTAATTAACTAGGTTTTGAATTACCGGAGTTGATTCATATAACTTTACTTGAAATAACAAACCAAATGACTGCCAACTCTGAAATGTACCCCAAATGAAACAACTATTGTTCTTTCGGCCCATTCAATATTCATCTCCTAGCAACAGCGATGTCATCTATTTCCATTTACTTCCTGTTCAATCACGCCGTGCCCGCCCGCGGGGCAGCTGCCAGGTTTGTCCAACAAAAGAGATCAAACGACGTTTTTCTTCCCATATGTCATTTCCCGCAAAGACGCAGTTTATTGGAAACTGGGTGTCACTGCGACCTGGTTAAGAAGGTTCATAGAGGCAAACCATGTTGTCTATTAGAGGAATGAAAGGAAATGTGTTTATCAAGAGGTCAAACGTCCAGTTACAGAGAATAAGGACGTCTTTAAAGAATGGTCAGAATAGAGCAGACGTTGGCGTATTAGAATGAGCTGCAATGGAATGTTAACATGTTTTCCTGGAGACCCATTAAGCATTAATCCACGAATGACCCTGTATAGGCTTAGATTTACTCATTAATGCGGAAATAATACTACCGTTAAGGTTAAAATAAAATCACAGCAATAAAGAACAGAGCCTAAATCCTTTCTTAATCAACTAAAGCCTTTATGGCTGGACACCGGACAAGACCAAATCATCTCTTAGATAAAGTCTATATGGCTGGACAAGACCAAAGCAGCTCTTATAAAAAGTCTATATGGCTGGACACTGGACAAGGCCAAATCATCTCTTTGATAAAGTATATATGGCTGGACAAGACCAAAGCATCTCTTAGCTAAAGTCTATATGGCTGGATACCGGACAAGACCAATCCATCTGGATGTTGTGAAATTCATTTTTTCCAACCCGTTTTATTTCGAAAGTCCCTTAGAAAGTTTGGGGAACTCATCTATTTGAACACTTGGATGGTATGACCTAAATAGTACTGTCTTCAATAAGACTAAAACTCAATAACATCAACCTTCCTCCTCCACACCACCCTAAATAAAACATATATTTCAAAAAAATTCTTTCGTTGGGGCATTTTAGATGTTGGAAATACAAGAGCAGGCGTGGGCCAGCTACGGCGCACCACTTGGGCCAGCTACGGCGCACCACTTGGGCCAGCTACGGCCAACCACTTGGGCCAGCTACGGCGCAACTCTTCAATCGTTCACGTCAATGGAGTTGACATTTCATTTAAATTATTTCGTACAAATAAACTATCTAGTTGGACCCTCAAGTCAAATTTAAGTCATGCGAATCGCGGTTCATCCGTCGAGTGGTAAAGCTATAAGAGTGGCATTTAGCCAGAGTAGATATAATAGAATATGGAGGGGAGAGAGAGAGAGAGTCAAAGAGCGACATTTGGCCAGAGTAGATATAATAGAATATGGAGGGAAGAGAGAGAGAGAGTTAAAGAGCGACATTTGGCCAGAGTAGATATAATAGAATATATAGGGGAGAGAGAGAGAGAGTCAAAGAGCGACATTGGGCCAGAGTAGATATAATAGAATATATAGGGGAGAGAGAGAGAGTAAAAGAGCGACATTGGGCCAGAGTAGATATAATAGAATATATAGGGGAGAGAGAGAGAGTGAAAGAGCGACATTTGGCCAGAGTAGATATAATAGAATATATAGGGGAGAGAGAGAGAGAGACAAAGATGGTCGGTCAATGAGTAACAGAACACATAAAAAGAAACAAAAAAAAACCAGCGCACTGCGCCTGGAGTGTCCAATCGATGACCACAATGCAATCATCGTAAACTGTGACGTGCCGGTCAACATTGAGAGCTGCGGTCACTAACCGAAGATATCGAGATCTCAGACAAGAGCAAGTAATCCAACATTCACTACTGCGTCACCTCCCCTTCCCCCCCCCCTCCCCCTTCCAATTGCAGAGTTACTGCACGTGGAAATATGATCGCCCGCCATCCACCATTACAGTTTTATACAGAATGTCGCAACTCTTGGGTAAGGGAAACAGTTAACCCAATGATTCGCCACGCCATTTTGTTTGATATGCATGATTTATGAGAACGGTTTAGATTCAAATCTGATGACAAGTAAAAAAAAAATAATAAAAAGACAATTATTTGAGAAGGGGAGGGGGGAGGGTGGGGGAGGGGCTCGCATGTAAGTTTGAGGCCGGCTGTGCGAATACTCTGAAATATGTAACAAGCAAGTAATACATTACATTGTGCATCGACCGATAACAGAGAAGAACAAGCGAAACATTTCTAGAACAAAAAATGGGCGGACCACCACGGATCGCGGGCCGAATCTGGCCCGACCTGCTCTTTGATCCGGGCCGCTATCTCCTGCTGTCTGCTCGTTCACAACAGTTATGTTTACATTGAAAATAAAATGTCATAGAAATACAACCTTACGTTGAATGTAAGATTCCAGTGTGGTCCCGCGGTTCAAAAAGTATGTCCATCCCGGTTCTAGCATGTGGTCTGGAATTGCGTTAAAGTGCAAGAATGGAGGGGTGGGGGGTGTTATCATTTATCATTTAAAAAAATGTTCTTTGATATTTTTTTTTATTTTTACAATCAAAATCAAAGGAAAGTTTTCGTGTTTGTGTGTGTGTGTGTGTGTGTTTGTGTGTGTGTGTGTGTGTGTGTGTGTGTAAACTGGAGAAACATTTTGATATGATTAAACAACCACGGAACAAAAACATTTGTTTATCATTTCCTGTTTTTATGAAGTTAAATAGTCAACTTATGTTGTGATGGTAAAACATCTTACAACGAGGCAAAGAAATATGTAGTAGACCATGCGCGCACACACACACACACACACACAAACATTACAATCAATTCAGTACACAGAAATAAAACTTACAACTTATTTCAACAGTTTAAAAAGATATCAAGCATTAATTTCACAAACATTTTAAAATTCACGCCACAGACTTTTTAAGAAATAAAAAATTATAATCAGCCAAACCAGAGCTGAAGAATCCTAAAACAAACAAAAACAACTCAAGCGTTCTCAAATAAATTCCCTTGGGTACCGCATAGGCCAGGGGTCGGCAACCTTTTGAGACGGAAGAGCCAAAAGTTATAATTTACAATTTTCTCAGTTTTTAAAAGAGCCACTAAAATTGTTGTTTCAGTATTACGGTATTTGATTAGGATTAGGTATATAAAATAATATAATTATTATTTTTTCCACATTGAACTAGATGACCGCAATTTGACATGGAAAGAGCCGCATGCAGATCGCGAGCCGTAGGTTGCCGACCCCTGGGATAGGCGATGATCAGTTGGAGTGGTGGGGTGTCCAGTTGGGCAACAACGAAACAAGTGTCACACCGTTGTGTGTGAAATTAGACCACCTTTCATTGACTAAGTGAAATTGTAATCAATGAAACATATAGCACCTGCCACCTGATCACCATCGCTCTAAGGGACTAAAAGTTTGGGAACCTTTGCTGAGACTGAGATAAACATATTATTTCGTGTCTGTAAATCGATAGAGAGCTCATGATGCCACAGGTAAGCGTTGAATTTGAATACCTGCGGCCTGATCTGTTTCACAGAAACCTGAAGCTGCGTGAAATCAGCAACACGGGCCAGGTAAGTCACATACACAATTATTACCTGGACAAACTCTGCCGTATTACGCATGACAGATTATATACTACGCTTTTTTATAAAACTGTAAGAAACTATTTCAGAAATGCATTTTATAATTTTATTTTCAAAATAGACATTTTTTAAAAGTTGTAGTAAACATGTGGACAGGAGATAAGAAAATGTTCACTAGTTATCGCCACATTATTTTTCTGCCAGTAAGTTTCCAGTTTTATCATAAATAGTACACTTAAATGAACTAAGTTATTTTTTTTTAATATGTGAGACTATTTCACGAAAATTCTATTAAAATTTTTTCTGCAATGCCTGATGATATGAATTTAAAGAAAAACATTCCGGCAGACAGACGGGTGCATAGACAGACAGACAGATAGAGAGGTATTTGAAAGTTCAAAGATAACAACATAATAATTCAATTCACAACAATATTGAAGTCTGTTCAGTAGATTAACATAAGTTTTTTTTTACATCCAACATTTTGCCTCGCATGCAATTAGTCTTGACAGTGCTGTTTGTTGTCATTTAATAATATATTTCACAGCAAGATGTACTAAGTGTTTAGGTCGCAGTTAATTAAAAAAAAAAGGTTAGAACTACAGGATACTAACTCATCATGTACATATTTCATTTTAGGATCACACATTCTCACATAATATTATCAATGTTACCGGCTGTCTGTAGAATTATTTGCAATAATTATTTTAACAAACAAATTTTATTTTCTGTTATTCAAGTTAAAAAATTTAGCATATGACTAGCTCCAGGGCAGATAGAATTAAGACTCACATTTAAGAGAACTATTTAGCAACAAGTAAAATAAAACCTGTAACAAGAGTGTTCACTACAGCGGAGATAATATTCAAGGAATAACATATAAACTAGTGCTTCTCAAAGTGGTGGGCCGCGGCCCCCTAGGGGGCCGTGGACTGTCCGGACGGGGGGGGCGTGGAATTTCGAAAAATTTGACACATAAAATATAATTAACCTAATGTATTGTATGTAAATAGTATTAATATATGTTTAAAATAAAATCTAGTTTTTTTATATGCTGCATTCTTTCACTCTTTCATTGTTGACATTAGAAAAAGCATGTATTAACTAGTAAAAGTTTGCATATAGAAGTTTAAAATTATAAATTTAAGCAATCTAAACAAAAACAACAAAATAGGGGGGCCGCGACATATTGATTGGCGGTCCAAGGGGGGGGGGGCGTGACTTCAAACAGTTTGAGAGGCACTTCTATAAACCACAGAGTATAAATTATATTCATTTACTGAGTTATGAGCTGAAGAACAAATGTGTATGACACTGTTCGGTGTAAAACTCCACTAAGTCAAAGACCTAAGATTGAGGTCATCTAATGACCTTTGGTGACGATAATACAGAGTCAACCTGTCGTATAAAAAAAAAAACAAGTTGAATTTTAACTTCAAAAGATTTATCAAATTTAAAAAGTTGTCTGCCGGTAAAACTTTTTTTCCCCTTGTAATAAAATTGGTACGTTACTGACATAAGTGAAATAAAATGAAAGTAGAATTGTGCCAGAAGGCAGTGAGCTAGTCTCTGTCAGTCAGAGCTGCCAATTTCGATATTTTTTTTCTATAAGATCTAGATCTTTTCGGAGATATCTAAAATAATAAAATACTATCAAAATATCAAACAACTTCTGGATAATTTTATTTTGTCATTCAGAAATAACGCATTTCTTATTGCTATATAATTATTATGAACTGGATATTTTTGCATATATTTTCTGGATAATTCTTCAAGAGAATAGTTGGCAGCACAGCAATCACAGTCTACTCAACCATGTTCACTCCCGTTGCAAGTTTGGCGAAGACGATTGCATCTTGACTTTTAAATTGTCTGCATCAAGTGTGCTCGGCCCTCCGGTACTAACCTAAATGAAGTTTTATTGTATATGCTTATGTGTTATTTTTTAATCAAAGACGTATTACTTATTTGCACAATATATCAAGTTTTACTTTAAAGTGTAACAAATATTATTATACAACTAGCTGTACCCTGCAAAACATTTGCATAGAGTTATATCCCCTTAGGCTTGATCGGCAGGCGAGGTTATTTTTTGGTTTCGGGCAGATCCGATTTTTTTTTTCATGATTGTATTCTAAATTGGAATACTGTTGTATTAATTCTTTACTTTCGGTTTAACGCAGCGCCCAAATCGCTATTATTATATTATATACTGCTTCAAAAGATAAAATTAAATTACTCTCATAAAGTTGGTTCTCAACTTTTAAGCTTTGAGACACATTTGACAAATGTTTTCTTGTCTAAATTCACTAATGAAATATTGCTCGTTTATTGTGAAACAAATACAAAAAAAAAAAAGAAATAAGACAAAATGGTTTGATATATTATTATATAGATTCTAGATCCTTTAATAGTACATTAAAATATTGTCGAGACCCACGCTTTGAGCTAATGATTTGAAAAAAACACTGATACATTTAAAGCAACAATAACATACAATTTTTTTTTTTAAAAAGGGGTAAACACACACACACACACACACATTTTTTTAAACTGCAGTTGGCACGAGATGACCCAGTGTCAGCTCAACTTGACAGGGGCTAATTCTGATGAAACTTGATCCAAACGGTTTGTCTGCAGCCTCTTAACCCGATCCCAGTGCGGCCATGGAACTCATTTATCAGAAGAGTTACACGTGAAGTTTGAGAAAACGTGAGAGAAGTCCTAGCAAACAATTAACACAAAGAACAACAGAATGTCAGACCCGGTGAAGTCGTCAAGAAACAAAAAAATATGCCTTGGTGGGACAAAACTGATGAGTGCCCACTGATCAAACCTAACGGAAGATAACTCTATGCAAAGGCTTTGCAGGGTCACAGCTAATTAAAAATAATAATTAGCCATTTGTGTGAAAGTAGATATGTTACAACGACTCCAGTAAGTCATACACGGTAAGGCGTAGCCCTGACCCAAACCCTGACCTAAGTGTGTGATATATTACCAGCATAAATCTCCATGTTTTGTCATATAGATTACAGCTCATCAATAACCCATGCTTGTCACACGGTTGGACTTCAACACTGAAACATGACCATCACACATGACTCCTGACACTGACATAAATATATTAGGCAATACAACTTTGTTCTAGACTTATAAATTATGATACTAATTGTACCCAAGTATAAAAATATAAACAAGAGTCTAACCGGGTTAGAAGGTTGGGTCAAGGATCAAGGGGCAGGGTTGAGTCTACTCAATAACTCAATAACGTCTGATTACCAACATATTGTAATTTTTAAAAAAATCCAATTATACACAAAGGACTAGACAGACAGACAGACAGACAGACAGACAGACAGACAGACAGATAGATAGATAGATAGATAGATAGATAGATAGATAGATAGATAGATAGATAGATAGATAGATAGATAGATAGATAGACAGACAGACAGACAGACAGACAGACAGACAGACAGACAGACAGACAGACAGACAGACAGACAGACAGACAGATAGATTGATAGATAGATAGATAGATAGATAGATAGATAGATAGATAGATAGATAGATAGATAGATAGATAGATAGATAGATAGATAGATAGATAGATAGATAGATAGATAGATAGATAGATAAAGATATCTGAATGTTGTTGTCTCGCTCTTCCACGCAGACATAAATGTCAACACTCGTTAACTTTTACCACTGTTAGTGCGTACGGGTGTACGGGTGGTGAAAGGGGGGGTGATTATAGTATCTAGACTGAAGGCCCAAGTGATCATCCCCCACCACCACCACTACAAACAAACAAACACACACACACACACAAACATACAATTATCTCTCAAGTCTGTGTGTGTCATTAAGTTGTGTAATGGCCACTACAAGTCAAACACACACACCCTTATTCAGCTGATTTAAAAAAAAAAAAACAAGAAATGACCATCGATTGATAGCCCACAATGTCGTGTAATGTTCTCTATTCAACGAATATAACCAACAATACTGAAATATAAGCAACAATACTGAAATACAACCAACAATACTGAAATATAACCAACAATACTGAAATATAACCAACAGTACTGAAATAGAACCAACAATACTGAAATATAGCCAACAGTACTGAAATATAACCAACAATACTGAAATATAACCAACAATACTGAAATATAACCAACAATACTGAAATATAACCAACAATACTGAAATATAAACAACCCTGTGTCTGACGGTGGCAGTGCAACAATTGCAGCTGTAGCAGTATGAAATAACCTTGCCGTATGTGGTAAGGTCGCCCGTACTGTAACAATAGAAACTGTAACCGTTGAAGCTGTAACAATGTGAAATGGCAACCAACACGATCACGTAACAACCAGTGACACAAAGCCCGTCTGTTATAAAGGAGATCACGTCAAACAACATTACTGTAATACCTCCCACATATGGTCAGCTTTAATTTTTTTTTTTTTTATTTCGATAGGCTAATAGTTGCTTTGATGTTTGTGTTTTACTATCACCGGACAGATGGACGTATCGGACAGACGGAAGTCATAAATCTGACTGGATCAGTCAACTTAAACGGAAAAAGTCAGTGTTATAGAAAAAAATTAAGTCTCTGCTTTGAACGTCGCGGTACTTGCAGTTCGATTTTTTATAGAGAGTTGTTCTAAGGTCGGGGGGGGTGTGTGGAAGGAGGTTGGGCACACATAGGCGGAGACTTTGGGAGATATGTGGGTCCATTGGGCTAAAGTACATTCTACGTCCTGAAGGCATCAGGGTCGTTGAGAGTAAATACTGGGAAGGAACCGTTCGGCGGTGGGTGCACTCTGACCAATAAAACCGATATGACGATGTGTAAATGTCTACATATAAGAAAGAAATCGATTTCCATCACGTGAAATTTTTTTAAAGAGATTTAAGTGAGGCGTGACCAGGTTGAGTTTTTTTATGCAATAAGGAAAATGTCAGTAACTTGAACTTGTACTTTGGATAATTTAATAGATACGAAATATTGTATGTAAAATTCAATAGATACTAAATATTGTATGTAAAATTCAATAGATACTAAAAGTTGTGTGAAAAATTCAATA
The DNA here is from genome assembly GCA_021962125.1 of Bulinus truncatus. NCBI lineage: Eukaryota > Metazoa > Mollusca > Gastropoda > Planorbidae > Bulinus > Bulinus truncatus. The sequence continues at coordinate 1,070,987 of JAGDYQ010000049.1, read as the reverse complement.
GATACTTAAAGTTGTGTGTAAAATTCAATAGATACTTAAAGTTGTATGTAAGATTCAATAGATACTAAATGTTGTGTGTAAAATTCAATAGATACTAAATATTGTGTGTAAAATTCAACAGATACTAAAAGTTGTGTGTAAAAATTCAATAGATACTAAATTTTGTGTGTATGCGTGTGATGCAGATGCTGCAAGCCGATAGTAAATCCCAATTGAACATACGTATCAATACAATTTAATGTTAACAAGTATATTATGCCATATATTTTCTTGAAAGCTTTTGAATAATAATTTAAAAAACAACTCTTTATTCCGATCTCTGTTTACATGAATGCAAGCCAAAATTAATAAATCAATTAATAACTATACTAAATATTTATTACCCCCCCCCCCCCCCCCCGTTTCTTTCCAAAGTCACATGATCAAAGTAAACCATTAACGCAATATTATTATCTTTCTTTTTTTTTTTAAATCGGCACACTCAAAGAGATGGGGTGAATTTTTATTATCAAAACGAGGCTAGCCACTGATGACGTAACGTGAAGATCAAATGGCCAGGTAAATTACGGTGATATTCCAGAAATCGTTCCATTCTCTGGAGTCAAAAGTATAACGGTCACTTAATGACATGTACCGTGCACAAACTGGCAATAAAATTTGGAGACTATCATAACCAATAAAATCTGGCCTATTTCATCTTTTTTTTTTTCCATCTGTTTTATCCTATCAGGATGGCCAATTACAACACTTGATCAAAACAGAAATATTTTATTGAAGTTTTTCTGATGAATGTATAAGACACGTAGGCCCTAAGCCAGATCGAGAATACAAAAAGTGTTAGGTGTTTTTTATAAGTCAGTTTAATAGCATGTCCGGTTTCCGACCTCACCTCTACCACTGCCAAGTAATCATCTACAGTTCAATGAACCCTTAAAACATCTTTTAATTATGAACAAAAGTGTTAAAATAAACAAGTATAGAGAAGCTAAAGTTCTGAAACACTCCAGCGACAAGTCTGAGACCTTAAAACCTATGACATCATCCAGTTGAGAACTAACGAATGTGTGTGACAGTCCATAACCACCTCGCCCCCAACCTTCCAAAAACCAATACCTAAATGAATCACTTCAATAAACATAACAATAATATAACATAACAATATAAAATAAAAATATAACGTAACAATATAACGTAACAATATAACGTAACAATATAACATAACAATATAACATAGCAATATAACATAACAATATAACAGAACAATATAACATAACAATATAACATAACAATATAACATAGCAATATAACATAACAATATAACAAAACAATATAGCATAACAATATAACATAAAACTTTCAAAATTCAGATCAAAAGATTTGACCACAAAAAAAAATCAACAATCAATATGAGTTGAACCAAAACCTTAAAGGTTTAGCCGTGTATTGTGTAATAGCTATATGGTAAATCAGTTCAATACATAGAGTGCATTTAAATAATTCATTCATAAGAAACAAAGAGCGTTCAAGCAATCAATGTATTTTTATTTTGTTCACGTTTTTCACCTGAAACACACTACGTTTAATTAATTCATAAATTTCGCAACTAATTTTTTAAATCTAGAAAAACAATTAAAATGAAGCCAACCTACTGTGATAGTAAAATCCATTCCTAGGTCGGGTTAAACCATTGTACTGGTGAAATCCATTCCTAGGTCGAGTTAAACCGTTGTACCAGTGAAAACCCAATTGGGGAGATGTGGAGACGACCGTTGGACACAGGCGGGATGAAATAAAATTAAAACCTGGACCCGCGTCCTCTACTCCACACCATCTGCCCCACACTATCTGCTCCACGCTCTCTGCTCCACACTCTCTGCTCCACGTTTTAAATGCTTGAAGTCCAGGAATGCAGGGGAAAGGAGCAAAAAAAGCAGCCTGCGTTTAAATCGATTTCAACGATACTCTTATCCACCTTTCAATCGATTACCCGGTATTGCGAACCCGAGTCGCTGGTCAGTTGATCACATCCTGATAGCCACTCCACAGATTCGCTGGCAGAGCAGTGGACATCGGTCAGCTCTTGATTCTCACGATGCGAAAGCATGAGGAAATGAAGAGTTGATGGTTCTATATAAAAAAAAACTTCAACTGGATAGAACGATGGAACACCAGCACAGACATAAAGGTTAAATCAGCATGGCCTAGTGCAAGTGTCCAATGTGGGGGCCTGGAGAGCGTAGCGAAGCGTATCTATCGCGGGGCCCTCTTTTCGGCGCGTGACCGAGGGGACCCTATGCCATAGCCGCCCTCTCCATACCCCAAGTCGTTACTGATAAAAATGACTGCATGACCGGTGCAATTAGGATAGGTTGTAAATTATGGTGAGTCGGGAAACATTTGCTGAGTTGCTGCGACGGGGAGACAACCCAAAACACTTGTCAGGGGTCACTAAGTTTGCTGTGCAATGTTTATATAAAAAAATAGCATTTCAACAAAAATCAGTTACAAGGAGTTGAATATCAGTATTTCTGATGACAGAGATGGGGATACCAACTGCTTTATGTAGTGGTGTCCCAGTGTCGTGTAGTTGTGTCCCAGTGTCGTGTAGTGGTGTCCCAGTGTCGTGTGGTGTCCCAGTGTCGTGTAGTGGTGTCCCGGTGTCGTGTAGTGGTGTCCCGGTGTCGTGTACTGGTGTCCCGGTGTCGTGTACTGGTGTCCTGGTGTCGTGTAGTGGTGTCCCGGTGTCGTGTACTGGTGTCCCGGTGTCGTGTAGTGGTGTCCCGGTGTCGTGTAGTGGTGTCCCGGTGTCGTGTAGTGGTGTCCCGGTGTCGTGTAGTGGTGTCCCAGTGTCGTGTAGTCCCAGTGCCGAGTGTATAAATGACTGAGTCATGTAACAATCTAGCATTGTTAGTGTTTTATCTGGTGTGTCCAATTGTGTGTTGTATGGTGTTTTGTATGGTGTGTCACATAGAGTGTGTTGCATTATACGTTGCTTGGTTTGTCGCATGGTGTTTTTTATGGTCTGTCGCATGGTGACTGGACACGCCGTGACTGGCAGATCCACCCACAAATTATTTGCGACATCTTTAAAAAAAAAAAAGCATTTACCGTAATCGATTCAATGCAGTCACTGATCAACCAGAACAACGGGGAGTATTGATTGATTGAATAGGTGATTGCTGGGGGAAGGGGGGGCTGTAAAATTTCATCTGCCGCCGACACGTCATTCCAAATATGACCGCGACCTGAGAAATATTTAATGAATTCAACCCCCCCCCTCCCACCAGAACACCACTCCAAGTCCTGACAACGTTTTCAAGTGCAGGTGATGACGTGGCCCGTGGTGACGTAATATCCGGCCTACGATAGTTGAGTATGTTGGAATCTATAGTCATATTCCAAAATCCAAATGCCCCTAAACTTAAAATCCGAACGAAAACGGAGGCGATTTTTAACCAGAATATCAATTCGCTTTGAAATTCGACAATCCAGGGGCGAAACTTCTTTTTGCTTGTTTTGTTTTTTTTAAGATTTCACATTGAAGTGAGACCACCAAGTGTCATCCTAGCGATTTTCGCCACTGATATAATTACAGCTTTTGGGCGTGTGTGTGTGTGTTTTTTTTTGTTATCTTTAACATTTAAACCAACTATGGGCATTATCCATTCATATATTCTATATTTGTTTAGAAATCTAGAGCATTTTCTTAAAAAATTTGAAAAACAAAATTGCGTAGGAAAAAAAAATGAAGAGACTCGATAGGATTTTAAGTATGAAGGATTTTACGACTGTATTTACTGATAGCCCGCGTCTAAACAAGAATCTAGAATCACTCAAACAAGACAGATACCACGGACTTGTCAGTAGCTTTAAGGATGAAGGTGGAGGCATCTGCCAGGTCAACAGAAGCCAATGAACGTCACTTCCTGTCCTGACACTATGTCAGAGTGTGGCGTGGAAGAAGGGGGAGGGAGGGGGGTAGTAAGACTGACGTGGATGCTGACGTCAATAATAACGTCTTGTAATGACACTGACAAATACCTGGCACAAAGAAGTGTCACACAAAATTTTCATTTCCGTTTGTACAGCACAGGCTGAGCGCTATTTCTTTTTTTTTTCCTTTTATATTGTTGAGAATAATACTAGTGTTGTTTGGTTTAGTATTTTCAAGCAAGCAGTTAATGTCGTCGGCATCCGTCCGTCTCGAGAGACGATGGTGTAGCTAATTTGTGAGTCTACATGCACCGCCGGGAGTGGCTGTGCAGTCCGACTCGGGAGTGGCAATCCCTGCCGCATTTGGCAGTTAATGTAACAAACTATTAATGTAACAAACTACTAATGTAACAAACTACTAATGTAACAAACTACTGATGTAGCAAACTATTTATGTAACAAACTATTAATGAAACACACTATTCATATAACAAGCTATTAATGTAATAAATTATTAATGTAACAAGCTAATGTAACAAACTATTCATGTTTTGGATTGATTATCTAACCTACAAAACGTAGATGACAAATAACTCCACAATGTACAGTGTTTTTATCAATTAAGCATTCAGAAGAAAAAAAACATCTCATATAACTTCTAAATCAAGTTTTGATAGTGACACTATTTAAACTTAATAGCTGTACCCTGCAAAACCTTTGCATAGAGTTATATCCCCTTAGGCTTGATCGGTAGGCTAGGTTATTTGTTGGTTTCGGGCAGATCCGATTTTTTTTCATGATTGTATTTTAAACTGGAAAACCGTTGTATTAATTCTTTACTTTCGATTTAACGCAGAACCCGAATCGCTTATATATATATATATATATATATATATATATATATATATTATAACTCAAGGCTCGAGAATCTTCATATGTATAACTGCATCTCTATTTCTCCAAATGCTACGAAACTAAAAGACTGGTAAATCATCAATGTGATAAGGGAAATAGATATATATATATATATATATATATATATATATATATATATATAGGTCTGTGTCACTCACGATGCTTGTATTTTCTTCATAGTAGCTTCACTCTAGAGGTGAGTGGCGAAGGTGAAAACGTTATCAGACAGGGTTGCCAGGGGATTACAGATTGAGAACCACTGCTCTAGAATGTACGTTCTCAAACCCGGGAGTCCTAGGGTCTCAGCAATCGGTTGGCTACGGAACGCTGGTGTGCAACCAGAAGATGTTCAGTGGGCCCCAGTGTGGCATGATTACATACAAACCACGTGTACTTCAGCTTTCAACCAATGCTACAATCAAGTGCCATGCAACCAATGCTACAATTAAGTGTCATTGAACCAATGCTACAATCAAGTGCCATTCAACCAATGCTACAATCAAGTGACATTCAACCAATGCCACAATCAAGTGTCATTCAACCAATGCTACAATCAAGTATCATTCAACCAATGCTACAATCAAGTGTCACGCAACCAATGCTACAATCAAGTGTCATTCAACCAATGCTACAGTCAAGTGTCATTCAACCAATGCTACAATCAAGTGCCATGCAACCAATGCTACAATCAAGTGTCATTCAACCAATGCTACAATTAAGTGTCATTCAACCAATGCTACAATCAAGTGCCATTCAACCAATACTACAATCAAGTGCCATTCAACCAATACTACAATCAAGTGCCATTCAACCAATGCTATAAGCAAGTGCAATTTAACCAGTGCTACTGTCATGTGTCATTCAACCAGTGCTACAATGATATATCACTACATCACAACTTACCAACAAACACCAGTCAACCAGTAGTACAACCAGGGCCGCAACCATATATCACAACTACATCACAACTTACAAACAAACATAGGCCGACCAGGTCTACCGATAACAATATATATATATATAAGGAATCACATACTTGACTTACGTACTTTAGGTACTATGACTCCTAGCATGAGAAGGAATGATTAGGTTATCCCGTATATTTAAGTGGACAATGCAACTTATTTATTTAATTGCATTATTAATAAACGGATATAAATGAGATTTTATAAAAATTCAACTAAAGGTAAGATGCAGTAACCACCACCACCACCATCACCACCTATTCTATAGTTCAACTACATCAAACAGACAACATTAGAACAATGGCGATAGTTAAGATAACATTAAGGGAGACTAGCTGGGGTGGTGTGACCACAGAAACCAAGTACAGCGATATGTAGTGTCACACGGCAGTATTGATCAGTGCCACAAAAAGATAACCGTCTAGTGCCCAGAGCTACTCAAAATGGAGGGGGGGGGGGCTGGAGGGGGAGGCGGAAGGGGTGGTTGCCTGGCTAGCAATGCGGCCCTACAGTAAAGTATCGTCTGGTCACTGCTATTACTGGACACACACACTCGTGAATTTAGTACCTTAGGAACTACCAAATAAATAGCTAGATCCCCCCCCCGACTAAGTACCCGGATAAGATGATAAAAATCTTTCAAGCCGCCCCCCCTCTCCCCTCAATTTCACCAGCACACCGCCCCTTACTCACTTCCCTTATTGTCTGCCATAGTCACACCCCCCACCCATCTTCTACACACATGACTAGCCATACATCAAAGTCCAGCTATGTCTGTGCATGCAAATGTCTGACCGGTCGTGACACCCCTCTCCCCCTTTGGTCCTTTTTTTGGCCACGCTCATTTGCATGAGGCTATCATCCCCCAATCAGCAAGCGGCTAAATGCACGGCTGATGAGTAGTTGACGACGGGGCCCGGAAGTGCTGATAGCCTCGTGTTTAAAGAGATGTACGGCGCGGCTATCAGCCGGAGGTGCTATTTGTCCGCGATAATTAATTAGCAGTGAACACTGGAGGAGAAGATTGTTCGATGACCTCAAGGAGTTTCATCCAGTCGTGGAGGGAAGGATCGCCGCGAGGAAGTATAGATGTGAGAGCAACACACATCTGACAGATAACACACATCTGACAGTAACACCCATCTGACAGCAACACACATCTGACTGCAACACACATCTGACTGCAACACACATCTGACAGCAACACACATCTGACAGTAACACCCATCTGACAGCAACACCCATCTGACAGCAACACCCATCTGACAGCAACACACATCTGACAGCAACACACATCTGACAGTAACACCCATCTGACAGCAACACACATCTGACAGCAACACACATCTGACAGCAACACACATCTGACAGATAACACACATCTGACAGATAACACACATCTGACAGATAACACACATCTGACAGATAACACACATCTGACAGCAACACACATCTGACAGCAACACACATCTGACAGATAACACACATCTGACAGCAACACACATCTGACAGCAACACACATCTGACAGATAACACACATCTGACAGCAACACACATCTGACAGATAACACACATCTGACAGCAACACACATCTGACAGCAACACACATCTGACAGTAACACATCTGACAGCAACACACATCTGACAGTAACACACATCTGACAGTAACACATCTGACAGCAACACACATCTGACAGCAACACACATCTGACAGTAACACCCATCTGACAGCAACACCCATCTGACAGCAACACCCATCTGACAGCAACACACATCTGACAGCAACACACATCTGACAGTAACACCCATCTGACAGCAACACACATCTGACAGCAACACACATCTGACAGCAACACACATCTGACAGATAACACACATCTGACAGATAACACACATCTGACAGATAACACACATCTGACAGATAACACACATCTGACAGCAACACACATCTGACAGCAACACACATCTGACAGATAACACACATCTGACAGCAACACACATCTGACAGCAACACACATCTGACAGATAACACACATCTGACAGCAACACACATCTGACAGATAACACACATCTGACAGCAACACACATCTGACAGCAACACACATCTGACAGTAACACATCTGACAGCAACACACATCTGACAGTAACACACATCTGACAGTAACACACATCTGACAGCAACACACATCTGACAGTAACACACATCTGACAGTAACACATCTGACAGCAACACACATCTGACAGCAACACACATCTGACAGCAACATACATCTGACAGCAACACACATCTGACAGTAACACATCTGACAGCAACACACATCTGACAGCGGTATGTTCCCTGTATATTTAAGTTGAGTGCCTGTCATGTTAATAGACTCTATGTCTATGTGTGTCATTAAGAGTTTTGTTGTTCAGAAGACATTGTAAAACAAGGAAATCCTTTTAAAAAGCCGGGGGGGGGGCATCTGTCCAGATAAACAACAGATTGGCTTCAGTTAAATCAGAATTCAGTCCGAGTTGCTGACCATAGAAATTATCAATATTGGTTACATTGTAGAAATGTTTGACTGAGGACGTGACGTAGTATGTGTGTGAGGGGGGTGGGAGGGAGTGACTGAAACATTGAAAGTGACAAGGGAAGGGAAAAAAAATATTTTTAAAGACGGTGACAGAGAACTCTTCCCACTCTCCCCGCCCCACCCCACCCCACTCACCATTCAATGTAAGCTGGGGAGGGTAAATTGTGACAATCGACTAGACGTGAAGTTGATAGTGTTCGGTTCTACTTTTAGTAGGAAGTACAAAGCCGAGGACTCAATCCAATGACAAAGTTTGACACAACGTGTATTTGTTTTTTTTTTATATTATTTTTATTTCATTTTTCCTGATTTCTCTCTTCCCTTGTCATAATGTGTTGATCTGTGTGAGCTATGTGAATCTTCGCTCACCACTAGCCACATAGACTGGAACTGTCAAGATGATTCACAGTTGTATACCCATATTGTTACATGTGTTGTTGTTTTTTTTTTCATTATCAGGTTTACTACTCGCTGTGTGTGAAGTCCCTATAAGAATGAGATGAAATCTCTTAGATCTCATAGCCGATAGTGCAATGGCCATGGAGGCACCACGGCAGACATAGCGGAGACTTCAGCAATGACCTGAAATGTCCATCGGTCCTCACCGAAGATCGAACCATTGACCGTCAGGTCGAGAGTCGAGCGCTTTACCACACGACCACCCGTCCCCCTATTACACCCTATACCATGTACATCACGCAACCAGTATTTAAAATGCTTTCAGTTCACTGCTTAGACAAACTGCGTCTATCATTTTGGATCCTCCAAGACGCAAAACTTTCTCGAGATTCAGGCGTCGGTCCACGTGCCTCACTTTACTAGTCATATTCCGCAAAACGGTGAACGTTATGAGCTGAGACCAAACATGAATCGTTTTTGTTGCATCAGAGTGAATCTTTCTTCAACCGATGGCATTGCCGAGTCCAAGAACATCTAAACAAACGTTGACTTTGAATTAGTTTGTTTTTTTTTAAAATCCTGAATAGTTTCGCCATCAACTCCTTCGTATGATTGGTGGCGCCATGTGCATCTCATTTATTTATATTTTTTGTTGCCTGAAGTTGTTTACCGGTCATATTGATATCAAATAAAAAAAAAACAGAGAAAGGATAAACATAAATAGGATATGCTTTTGATATTATAACCAATGCATCTGTTTATGGGTGTAATACCAGATTTCTGTGTCATCCGTTTCCATATTCTCTGCCAGAGCATCGTAGATATTTGGATATCACCAAGCTGATAACGAAGAGGTTTCAAAGCTTCAATCATACATTCCCGTCTCCTTTCACTCAGAGGTTCAACATTGAGATAAGAAACAAGTCGATTTATAACTTCCCTGGTTCGCCCAGTGGTTAATTCAGCCTTGCAAGTAACACACATTCATAACACAATCATAACACATTCATAACACATTCATAACACATTCATAACACAATCATAACACATTCATAACACATTCATAACACAATCATAACACATTCATAACATATTCATAACACATTCATAACACATTCATAACACATTCATAACACACTCATAACAATAATAAAAAGACACAGTACTGGGGAAGAAGTATATCGAATACAAATACATAACCTACGTGCACAAGTAACTTCCTTATGTAATAATGGATGAATTAACTCATAAGTACATTGTGACAATAATTGTTGGCTCGATACCAAATTTTTTACCGAGTCCGATACTATTTCCGATATTTCTATAATATTCAAGTTACGATTCCCGATTCCGTTATATAGAAATAATGGACAATTTGGAAATAACGGACAAATTATGAAAGTTCTAGAAAGTAACAGAAACTTAATTATTCCATTACAAAAAGAAGATTGCTAAACTGAAATAAGGAAGAAATCCTCCTATAGAGATGTTTTTTTTTTTCGATACCCAAACAACGTTCCGATATTTAACGTTTCCCGACTTCGATGTATTTTCCCCATCAATAATTTAAAAAAATAAGTATTCATATTTACCACAAATTCCTGTCACCAACAGTTCCAGACAATAGAAGTTATCCGTATAATCAGACGGGATCAGATAATTTCGTAAGACAGCCTTCGTTATGAACGACCGAAACTGACAGATGTTTGTATTTTTGTTTAAGGAGCCAGTACAGAAATAAACCACCTTGTCTTCTCTCACGGTGTTAATATTTTTTTTTATTTAAACTATTCTTCGTTTATCTCTTTGATCCCTTAAGCGGTCAGTTTAACGGGTTGGCGGTCAGTTTAATGGGTTGGCAGTCAGTTTAATGGGTTGGCGGTCAGTTTAATGGGTTGGCATTCAGTTTAATGGGTTGACGGTAAGTTTAATGGGTTGGCGGTCAGTTTAATGGGTTGGCAGTCAGTTTAATGGGTTGGCGGTCAGTTTAATGGGTTGGCGGTCAGTTTAATGGGTTGGTAGTCAATTTAACGGTTGGCAGTCAGTTTAACGGGTTGACAGTCAGTTTAACGGGTTGGCTGTCAGTTTAACGGGTTGGCGGTCAGTTTAACGGGTTGGCGGTCAGTTTAATGCGTTGGCAGTCAGTTTAACGGTTGGCAGTCAGTTTAAAGGGTTGGCTTTCAGTTTAACGGGTTGGCTTTCAGTTTAACGGGTTGGCAGTCAGCTTAATGGGCTGGCAGTCAGTTTAACGGGTTGGCAGTCAGTTTAACGGGTTGGCACTCAGTTTAACGGGTTGGCAGTTAGGGAGAGACATCTGTTTATATTTACCCCATCAGTTTTTTTTTTCTGTCTTTCAAATCCAAAATGCAAATGTTTCTTTTCTAATACCAACCTATCAGTCCATAGAGAAAATGTTCTACTAACAATAGTGGTTAGCTGATTTAAAATCCCAATGATTTCGGCAGGGAAAGACGTAATTTATATTAGATTGTGATTACTTAAATGTGGCGTCGAGAGAGATCGGCGCAGTGCAGAGTGTGGGTTTGAATCCATACATCACTTATGGTCTTCCTAGGATAAAGTAAATTCATATTTAGTGGAGAATCAAAAAAAAAGGGACTTCACTCAACTAGTCATAATTCTATACGAATTCACTATCTTCTGAAGAGATGACACATCATATTCAACTGGCTCAATATATTATATTCAGTACTCAATATTATCTCAAGAGACAAAAGATAATTCCTAACATTTTACTGGGACATCATATACTACACAGAAATTCATTATAGTAGCGATAGGTAATGCGTTATACTTAACTAGCACTTAAAATAATACGCAGTATTCAACATACCTTTTACAAGATACGAGCATATACTAAGCTATGACCCCAATATGATACTCAGTATTTGGCGTTGTCCGTGCCGGAAGATCAGGAATTTATTTTACTATCCTTGTTAAAAAAGACAAGAATTTTTTTCTGAATCCAGGCACTTGTTAATTCACTGCGTAATTCTGTCCAGAAATAGAGTATGGCGCTGCACTAATCCTTCAAAGAGATATTCGCCACGTTATTTCAGCACCCCCCCTCCCCTTTCTTCCCGACGAGCTTAAAACGCCCCCAACTTTTCCAACCCACGTAAAGATGTGCAATTACATCAAGCCATTGGCCGCAAACACACAACTGAGGTATCATGGGTAATTTCGATGACGTAATTATGTTTATTATAGAAGAAAATTATAATTAGTTTCAGAAATTTGTCAAAATAAAATGCACTAAAAAGTAAACGAAACAAAAAAAAATAACTCACTACATCATACAAATATTTATAAAAATTATCATCACTACAAACATAAGCGTGGGTATAGACGTATAGATTACTTATTTGTTTTTATTGCTACTTATCAACTCATGTAAAACATATTTAGCTCAGTTTATTGTAAGGCACTTGTTACGGGACCATACTATGGTCTCCGTATTTTTTTTACTTCGGGTACCAGCCGTAGATAAAATTGCTCCACACCCTAACCCTATCCCTAACCCTATCCCTAACCCTATCCCTAACCCTATCCCTAACCCTTTCCCTAACCCTAACCCTAACCCTAACCCTAACCCTATCCCTATCCCTATCCCTAACCCTAATCCGAAAAAAAAAATTCTGAAAAAAAAAAAAATTTATATATGTCATGTTCCTTATACCCTAATATAATGGTCACGTATGGTCCCGTAACAAGTGCGTTATTGTAATCACCCACGCTTTTAATTTGAGTGAGTATATCTATCTATCTATCTATATCTATATCTATCTATCTATATATATATATATATATATATATATATATATATATATATATATATATATATAAACGCCACGTATGTATGTTAGTACGTATATGGAAGCTTGAAAGAAAAAAAAATATTTTTATTTCTTGAATAAATCTTACACTAAAAATATAATATTTAAGGCGCCAATGAACAGTATATACCGTCACCTGACAGCGAAGTCTACAGCTTACACTCCACAAAACAATTGATAGTTTCACATTTACACAACTAAATAGTTCCCAACGTGAGATTTTACACTGTGGACAAATGGCGGCGATACGGTTCAGACGAAACACCAGCCCGCGCCACAGAACAAACACAAAGACAGTGAAAAGAATGTAGCTTGATTTACCTCACAGATTACATAATATCTAATCTGCGGTTTTATCCTAGGTTGGATAGTCAATTTTTAATTGCGATCTATCATTCACTTTAAATATGGTAGCTATTTAAATTCACCAAATTATTTAATTACAATTCATTGTGGTTGTTTTTTTTTTTAATAAAGTTTTCTTAAGAAAAATTACTATATTGTAAATCGACTGTCGACCTGAGGGTCCCTAGTTCGATCTCCGATGAGGACCAATAGATATTTCAGGTCATAGTGAAAGTTCCCGCGATATCTCCCCGTGGTGCCTCCATGGCTATTGCACTATCGGCTATGGCGGGGATGAGAGAAGGGCACCATAAAAAAACAAAACAGTCCCATTCGTGGTTTATAAAATAAAAGAGAGTCAATATAGTCCTTACAGGGACTTCACAGTCACACACACACTACACAGACTATAACACGAAAAATGACCGCAGTTTTAATTACACAATCATTACTAATTGTGTTAAATCGAACTGTGGATATACATTAGTCATACTGCCTACACAATACATCAGAATTCAGTCCGCGACATCATTCTCAAAAGTCGGCACAACAGAAGACAAAAATTTTTTTTTTTTTTTGTTAATTTGATCGTAGGAAAGCTTTGATTTTAACAGGGAGGGAAAACAATTAATTTTGTAACAATTCACTCTGAATAAATTATGAGTGTTGACATGTAAAATGTAATTGGTGACAGTGAAATGTAATTGGTGACAGTGAAATGTTTCTACGTAATTTAGATGGCGTGAATGGGTGCCAACATCTTTACCTGATGGTGTATTAGAAAAGTCTCAAGTGTTACGTTTTACGTATTCCTGGGCAATGCCGGGTACACTGCTAGTAATTTCTAGAAATGTTTGTATGACATAATGATTTTTTTTTATGAATTTTAATAAAATGCTGTTTTTTTTAAAAAGTTTACTTTATATTCGTTTTTAATTTTATACTGTTTAATTTATAAAGTTTTAAACTTTCGATTATGTTGGCACACTTAAATATAATAGAGTTAATTTGGCAAGTAAACTAAAATTAAGCTTCACATTTTGTGAACCTGTGTACCGGTGCTGTGCTTTGGTATTTTTTCACATGATAATCTCAAAACGCGAATTTTAGCCAGTTATAAATATTACCGGGTGCTAAAATGTAATTAGTTTCGTAATGATACAAGATGCTAATTCATGAAGTCGAAATTATTAAAGAAAAAAAAACGTGTATTGTTATGTATAATCTACATGTGAGTCGAATTTGAAACTTATCACTAGATTACAACGGGTCCTGATTTGAGTTACAAGATTTGAAGACAGAGTCACAAACTTACAATCCCATAGAAAGTGAAACTAGTTGTAATTAAAAACATATAAAAATGCTTTAAGGCTCTTTATTAAATATTATAAAACATTTCAAGTTACACTAAAATCGTTATTGTCGTAAAATGTGTTGCACGTAGAACGTTGGAGTTTGATTGAAGAGGAAATTTTCAATACGTCCCAAAACAGTTGTATTCTAATCTACTGAATCGGTGATTCTAAAACGACAATGATGGTGTTTTTTTTTTAATTAATTTATTTTTTTAAACATAAAAAAAAACTAAGGAATAGAGGGAAAATAATATGAATAATCCTAAACATACAATAACCCCACACCAATAGGTGATGATGGTAGTCCTAAACATACAATAACCCCACACCAATAGGTGATGATGGTAGTCCTAAACATACAATAACCCCACACCAATAGGTGATGATGGTAGTCCTAAACATACAATAACCACACCAATAGGTGATGATGGTAGTCCTAAACATACAATAACCACACCAATAGGTGATGATGGTAGTCCTAAACATACAATAATCCCACACCAATAGGTGATGATGGTAGTCCTAAACATACAATAACCCCACACCAATAGGTGATGATGGTAGTCCTAAACATACAATAACCCCACACCAATAGGTGATGATGGTAGTCCTAACCCCAAGGTCATGTAGGCAGTAGACATGAGATCTGTATGTCACCGTCATGCAGCTATTTCCCTTTAAACATGTTTCAATGTTATATCTAATATAGCGCAACTTTACGCACAGCAGGGCTGCCGCCAACTTATCTTGGCCCACTGATAAAACCAACTTGGACAACGCCGTGATCAAATTCAGTCACCAGTGCGATATAGTCCGATTTCAAAAACGTTTGTATTTAATACCGTGTCACGTGACTTTCTACATCATTTCATTTTCTTATGTTGGCTAATATCTTTATAATGTGTTGTTGATGTAGATTCAATATCTCAGCATCCTTTGAACGGTGTGTGTGTGTATGTAAGTAATTGTGCATGCGTATAATGTAGGTTATGTCAATACGTTTCCAAGATGAAGACTGAAACAAAGCAGAGGGTCTAGTAGTAAGACTACCCCCCCCCCACACCGTCCTGAATGTACTTTTTCCTTGTGATCAAGAATCTATTGACAAACTGTTAACATATCAATCAACAATCTACAGTCAATACGACCAGCCAGAAACAGCGATGAACCAGCCATACATCGACCAAAACTCCCCATTCCTCTCTACCCCCTTAATTTTCTACCTGGAAACAGTGCAGCTCCAGGTCGATTATTGGTCAATCATTATGCTAGCCACCACCAGCGACAATTTTGTTCGCTTCTGGAAATATCCGTTTGATTCGGTGCGCCCCGAGACCACCAGAGAGGTAAAAAATATTTATTGTTCAACTACTGGAACAGCTACCGCACCTATTGTTTAACTACTGGAACAGCTACCGTACCTATTGTTCAATAACTGGAACAGCTACCGTACCTATTGTTCAACTACTGGAACAGCTACCATGCCTACTGTTTAACAACTGATACAGCTACCAAACCTATTGTTCAACAACTGACACAGCTATCATACCTATTGTTTAACAACTGATACAGCTACCATACCTATCGTTTAACAACTGATACAGCTACCATACCTATCGTTCAACAACTGATACAGCTACCATACCTATCGTTGAACAACTGACACAGCTATCATACCTATTGTTTAACAACTGACACAGCTACCATACCTATCGTTTAACAACTGACACATCTACCATACCTATCGTTTAACAACTGATACAGCTACCATACCTATCGTTTAACAACTGATACAGCTACCATACCTATCGTTTAACTACTGGAATTGCTACCGTACCTATTGTTTAACAACTGACACAGCTACCATACCTATTGTTTAACACCTGACACAGCTACCATACCTATTGTTCAACAACTGACACAGTTACCATACCTATTGTTTAACAACTGACACAGCTACCATACCTATTGTTTAACAACTGACACAGCTACCATATATCATTTAATGTATGCTTTTATCCTCTGTTTAAAAAAAAAAAACAAATAAAAGAAATTTGACATGAAGTATAGCAGTGGTCCCCCAACCTTTTTCTCGCCACGGACCGGTCAGCGTTTGATAATGTCACTGCGGCCCGCAGTAAGGGGGGAGGGAGGAGGTTAGACGTTGATTGTTTCTTGTCCATGGAAAGTTGCACAATCCCGAGCGAAATACACCACAGTAAACAAAAAAAAGGAGATAATTTAATGTTTCTTGGGTAGCCCAGTACCATTCGATGCCGCGGCCCGGGGGTGGGAGACCACTGAAGCATAGTATATAACTTAAATGACACATGTAAGTGAAAAGAGTATGTTTGATTATATAAAAAAAGTGAACAGATAAAAGTAAAACAACTTTGGTGGGAGGGAGTGTATAAAGGACCGGTCTGTATCATCAAAACCACTCCAGAATATAAAATAAAAAAATGTTAAAAATTACACAACATATTAGGCAAATAATCAAAATTTATATCTAAATAATATAATAGAATGATCAGTGAATCTTTAATTTAAAAGCATTGCATTATATCTAGTAGATTTCACACACACACACAATATCTAGATCTGGGTTTTTTAAAAAATTGCACAGATTGTCAACACTGCGTGCTCGTGTAACCCGTAATTTATTCACGTGTACTGTACTCCAGACAAAACAATGCAAGCGTGGGGGCAGGGAAGGTTGAGTCAACTAGACTCGTCTCTGTGTTGTTCTAAAAAACAAGGAAATCAAATTGAGGCCTGTGTATTGGAAGGCAACCCGGGAAATGATCAGGGGGCCCCATGATTTGAAGGGGGTGGGGAAGGGGTCTCGTCGCTTTCGAAATTGTATTTATTTATTACTGCTGCACATTTACGGATGAATGGTGCACGGGGAAGCTCCCGCTGTCATAGTTTGTCGGTTGGGGGGTGGGGGTAGAAATAATATCTGCAGCTCGTGTTCAAGCCTTCGTGAGAACCCTTGGGATTTTTGTCAAGCTCTGGTGAAAGTCCGCCAAGTCCACCAAGCTATAAATGGGTACTTGGCTTAAAGCTAGGGGGGGGGGAGTAAATGCGGCTGGGCGTTATGCTAACTACACAATCCCTCAACATGCCGAGGTTACTGAAACAGAAAAATTCAATTCTTTATCTGGCCCCGATGAGCTTGTATGAAAGTTTTAAATAATACATTGAAATAATTCATGTTACTAGAAACACAAGAATAGGAAGTAAAAATAACAAAACGCGCGCGCACACACACACACACACACACACACACACACACATACACAGAAGAGATACATTCATTTTATTCACGCCATAAAGAAACAAGTAGTGATTTAAGTTTGTTCTGTAGTGGTTATATGAGGTCACAAAGGTTTTGATCACAGCTAACGTTAATGAAAATGGATTTAGGTTGTATGGTTTACAAAGATAACGGAAACAGCAGGGTCGTTAACAATACTCTTAAATTGTATCGTCAATACCGATACCGATACTTCGATACTAACAACCCTGGGAAACAGTAATATCTAGGGGTTGAGATGCTCAACTGGTGTGGTACGGGTACTCCGTGGGGGTACGGCGAAGAGTTTGCAAGGGTACACAACGACATATAATTTTCGCTTACAGCAACCAATAGTTGGAAGAACTTGCTTTGAGTGGTACCAGCGGACATACTTCCCCACACTTTGGGGGTGGGGGGGTCACAAATACAAGGTTGAGAACAGGCGTATCTAGGAGACTTCAGTGTTTCAATTCAACGTCTCAATCTTTTTAAAGTTGTTGAATGAAAAAAAAAAATGAAATATTTAAGACAGTTTAATCTGTCGCCATTAACTTACGCTGATCTTGTCTATCGATCTTTTAAAACGTCTTACATTAAAATAAAGATGTGCGCTTCATTTTATGTATTGCAGGATGTTGATCAGTTTTAACTTGCATCAGATTAGGTTGTTTTATTTTTCTGCCTGCATCAGCATTGCCAAATGATAACTGTCAGAATGAGGAGATAGGCTCAACTAGAAACACTGAATAACTCATTCTAAATCTCGGCCACGCCTTGTTTATCTGGCCATCTCACCCGCTGGGAATCGAATCAAACGATTCAAGTCGTCGTCGTAAAGTGAATCATTGCGGTGGGTGTATTCCTCGGGATTACCCCGGGACTCTTTTAACAATGAGATCTTTATTTTATTTGTTGACAGTTTCATCCCCCCACACACGGGAAGGTCATCAATTAACGATACATCATAAAATCGTATTCGTAATCATGGTATACATCAAATGAGGGTCAGTTTGAGGTGCGGGGGGGGTCAGTATTTGCCGGTATCGGCTGTTAGTTAGTTATATAGGGAGCAGGTGGTAGATGATATCATATATATATATATATATATATATATATATATATATATGACACTTGTGTTACGTTTATTCTGCGGCGCCGTCAATGTAGTTAAACTGTATAAGTTGACCCTTAACGTAAAGCTTGCTTGAACTAAGTCTAAACCACGTGATCTTTTAGAAAAATAAAGGGTGAGTCCGCCGCGCATTTATTGTGACACTGATCAGCGCCACTGTATGTTGCGAGTTCCCTGTCACCTATCTATGTGTTTGTCGTCCGTGGTGCCTCCACAGTTACTGCACACACCAACCTACGGTGTGAATGAATATGAAGCACTACATGGTGTGTGAAGTCCCTGTAAGGATGAGATGAAATCTCTTCGATCCTATAGACCACTAATGGGGTGGTTTTTATGGTGCCCTTCTTTCATCCTCACCATAGCCGATAGTGCAATGGCCATGGAGGCACCACGGGAGACATATAGGGAACTTGAGCCAAGAACTGAAAAATTTCCTTGGTCTTCACCGGAGATCGAACCAGGTACCTTCAGGTCGACAGTCGAGCGCTTTACCGCACGACCGTCCGTCCCCGTGCACTACATGGTAGCATGATATAAAAACACATATATGTATGTACTCTTTACACTCACATGAACTTAAATGGTTCAGATTTCAACTTCAAGAACACACGCGTTGTGCCCATAGTCGCAGTGTGAACTAGCCATCGGGCAACAAAATTATCTGACCAGATTGACCAGTGGAATAAGCTCACTAAATCTCACACTTTTAATATGTCTGAACTCTTACTGTCCGGTCCCTCACCAGCCTATACGCCCATCACTACAGACCAGTCGTCGACCAGTGATTGACTTTGTCAACTCCTCCCTGACACTCCCCCTCCCCCCCCACACACACACATACACATAGAGTAAACGATCAATGTTATTGATTCATTCCCAGCGGTCCTTTTCATCAGGACAAGGCCAATTTGCACGTCCAGGCAACCGGAAGGCGGGTCGGCTGGATAACATTTTAATTTGAAAGAAAAAAAAAGAAGAAGAAAAGGCGCCCTGTTCTGTATGTCGGGAGGAGTGGGGGGGGGGGAAGAGCTGACTTTAATTCACTAATTTAAATGGTTTCAGTAAATGCAGAACACTTGTCTCAGCGGACATCTCCGGCCAGTAAATGCAGAACACTTGTCTTAGCGACAAGAGCCGCCCCCTAACGCGTCTTGCACTCCGAAGATTTCAAAAAGATGGTGCCGGATCAAACAATCAAACGTAAGAGGCCCGCGGGCCTTAATTTTGCCCACCCTTTGACCCGGCAGGTGAAGAAGCCCTCGCACACACCAGAGACTTATTGCACGACCGGCTGGTATGCCAGATAACGCTGCGAGGTGATGAATTATATATATATATACACACCCGCCCTTTCTTGCATTGGATGAGCCACCGTTGGAAATTCCGACAAAAATAGCAAGTAAATAGGCTGGTGAAATACGCAGTTACTTCTCTTCCGACAGCCGTGTAATTCATATGTAAATGTATAGCATTAACTCACCAACTTGTTTGTTTTTCTTTTTCATCAATTTTATAAGTTTGTTTTGCTTCCATTTTATTTATTTCTTCTTTTTTTTTTGTAATTGCAAATAATAGCATCACATAAACACCGCTTAGTTGCAAAACAAATTCTGGCAAAAGTACGTTAGCGTTTTACTATGAAGTCTTTTTACCCACAACACAGTAGTGCAGTGGTTCTTAAATTGTTTTACGCGATCTACCAATACAAGAAAAATAAACAAAAGACAAGAAAACAAAGATAAATAAACGGCATCCCGGGGCCGCGGCGAGGGTCGGGGTAGCCCGACCACTTGTCAGGGGCCACAGAAATACTCGCCACTACCCTACCTCATCACTTATATTTGGGTTTGTTTTTGGTCTTTCTCATTCTGCTGCCACGGGGAAGGGCTCTTTCTGAGAGAAGAGACAGTAGGTCCCAGTTGTCAGGATCGGTGGAGGAGGGGTGGGGGGGCTCAAATTATCTGGCTGCGGTCCGGGTGTAAATTAGTGTACAGGGTATGTGTATTTGTTTGTACTACATGTGTACCGGTACAAATGGAGAGTGGTGAAGGGGCCGAAGGAAAGAGGGTTACGGGGACCTCACCACTGTGCGACTATCACACACACACACATACACACACACACACACACACACACTTTTAAATGATATACTGTTTACCTAGATCATTAGATTCTCTAAGTCACTACCCTATGGGGGGAGGTATAAAATATGGGTGGGTAGTGGGTAGCGACCGTATGGTGGGGCGCGTATGAAGTGTGGGTGGGTAGCGACCGTATGGTGGGGCGCGTATGAAGTGTGGGTGGGTAGCGACCCTATGGTGGGGCGCGTATGAAGTGTGGGTGGGTAGCGACCCTATGGTGGGGCGCTATGAAGTACGGGTGTGTAGCGACCTATGGTGGGGCGCTATGAAGTACGGGTGGGTCGCGACAACATTAAAATTTATGAGTAAAAGATATCAAGAGTACCATAACTCAACTCTTGTTTCTCTGTGCCATAAAAAAAAGTATGTGTTAACCTGCAGAATGTACGTGTTAATTTAATGACCCGTTGTCTTTTCTTGTGTTTTTAATTGCAGGTGGGTCTCAAATCGAAAAAAAAGTCGTCATAGTGGTCAGTGCCGCCTAGAGGGGAGCGGGGTGGGGGGAATGCCCAGTGGCCCGGCGAGTTTTAGGGGCCCGGACTGAGCTGGCCAATCAACTTTTGAAAATATTATTATCAGCACGATGGGGGGAGCCGTGAAAGCCCCCCTGCCCAGGGGGCCCGAGATTTCTGTCGGTGGGCCTGATAGTGGGTCGCGAAGTGTTCAAGTTTGAGAACCGCTGGCGTAAGCCGTAGACGTTTATGCAGCTCTCAGCAACAAGTTGCAACACTTGATCACTCACCTTTACCCTTACACACACACACTCCCACACACACACTCCCACACACACACACACACACTCCCACACACACATACACACACACTCCCACACACACACTCCCCCACACATACACACACTCACACACACACACACACACACCAATACGGTGTTGGTGCGTCAAACATCAAAATGTCAAGAGACGGGGCTGATGCTGATGAAGTAATCACGTCTGCTAACATTTTGTAGACACATGTTTAAGAAAAGAAGTTTAAAAAAAAAAACCAGATGGAATCGCGGCACGTGACAAATAAACCAACAGGTTGTCAAACAAACAAACAGACAAACAAACAGACAAAGTGTATCGGATCTATTTTTTTCTCCCCCCCCCCTCTCTCTCAGCGCAACTTTTTTTATAGAGAGTCGTCACCTGACACATTAACATGTACAACAGATGGGACTTTTTTTTACGTGCGATCAATGGCGTAGGAAAAAAAATACTTCGCAGAGGGGGGGGGGCGTGGTTGAAATACGTGCGGATGTGGAGGGGGGGGTGGATTTCTCGGAGGTAATGTTTGTACATATCACATCATTGCGCTTTGTTTTGTTTTGTTTTTTGTGTTTGTTTTTTTTTTACTAGCACCGATTATAAAATATACAAAGCTGTTTTTGTTGAAATGACAACATAGTTTGTTTGTTTTTGACAACAAGCCACCTTCGTTTTGTTGAGCTAATAGAGAAGTGCAGTCTCTCAACCTGATCTCTCACATTTGGATTAAGTGTCAAACCGGTGGGGGGGGGGAGGGGAAGAGGGGCTGGGGGGGGGAAGAATGTCAAATGATTTGCGTGAGGCGGAAGGTGATTACACAAATAGCATCAGGTCTTTCTAGTTAATATTGTTTTGTTGTTCTTTTTGGTTGCAGTTGTTGTTGTTGTTGTTGTTTTTGGTTGTGTGTTGTCCGAGCAACACAATATGTCAATAATAAACACAATTTAAATATTGCTGTGTTCTACAAAAAAAAAACTGGCCAGATAAACTGACAATATAAATCTCAACAAATAGACCAGGAGTTGAATAAATATTACATTACGTACCTAGAATTAATGTCTTACAAGCGTTTTGTGAAATTGTTTGGTAATAACTAGTTAGTTAACATAACGAGGATTAATGACACCCTTGTTTTGAATACCTAAATTGTGTTTAAATGCATTAAATAAATTTGTAAAAAATGGTCCTCTATATTCTATATAAAATACTGTCAGCCATGTTAACACAAAAAAGGCAGCTGCCAACTACAAGATTATTAAAATATACTTAAAGATAAGACGGTAACTTCAAAAACACTGAAGCCCAGCACTTAAAAGACATTACCAAAATTATTTAAACCAAATTTATGTTAGGGGGATAGCTACTCTTGGGGCCCCTAGGGCCCTTTATCTCGTATAGCTACGTATAAGGTGTAGAATGGGGCCCTGAAAATGACATAACTATTACTATAGCTTATATAGTAAAAACCTTTGGCTTCTGTATGAGTATTAGATTGCCACATTAAAGCTTCTGCTACGGGCAGAACGAATGGGCAACTATCAGCTACATCTTGTCAGTATCAGGAGAATGGTGAATCTCTTCGCAGCATCTGGTCACAACAATGATGCCAAGTGTGCTCGTCTCTACCTGGAGATGATGATGGGCTTACCTAACTCACATCCAGATCTACACAAGCAGCTCATGTCAGGATCACATGTTGCACGGCGTAGTAGTAAACAGTGGGCCGGGCTGTCAGTTGACCTTACCATATAGCAGTCAATGATGCGGGCCATTAAAGGTAAGGGAGGAATAACTCATGGAAGAGGAGTGACTGAAAGTGTACGCACCACATGGACTTCCACAATTCATAGGACTGCAGCTGTAAGGACATCTTTAGCGCAGTTTGCTGATATTGACTACTGCCATGATGCAGTTCAGCATCCGGAAGAGGGGTAGTCCACGATCAATAGAGATAATGACGATCTCACAAAAGTTCTCGAATTCTTGAAGTCACATAATCAATTTGATACTTCTGACAAAAGACTCCACAGCATACCATCAGGTATTGCAGCATCTGAATCTGATAATATAAACTGTGACAATGCTGAAGAAGTTGGCGCTGATATTGTTCAGAACATGAGCGGTAAGAACTTCAAGTATGTTGTCCTTCAAAGAAAATCTCAAATAAGAACATTAGCACAAGTAAACAATGCTTCTTCATCAACTTCCAAGAAAGCTTTGACAGGTGTTGATCCCACAGTTCTATTTAATAGGCTTCTGGTCATAATGCAAAAATCACCTGATATGGAGAAATATTTCAGCTATGAGCTGTCAACACTTTCTACTTCTCTGTTCAAAGATAACTACATGCGGACAGTTAATAAATCACAGCTCGGTAAAGAAATCTGCAAGGGTGTAGAACCATCATTGAAACCAAGCAGTTCGATTCATGTTGTAGACGGCGGTTACTTACTCCGTGCTGTTCAGTGGCTGGAAGGTGGAACATATCTTGATGTTGTTAAGCAATACTGAATGGAAGCTTCATGAGGAAAAGTACAACCATATTGCCACTGACTTAGATGTGGCTCCACCAGATGTTCTTAAGGTGGTTTGTTGCAAATGTACTTCCGGATCCAGGAAACAATGTGGGACACGTTTGTGTCGCTGCTTTGAGTATGGTGTGTCATGCATAACAGCCTTCAAAAATTGTAATGGAGAGTCATGTTTGAGTGCCAAGGAGCTGGTCAATGTTGTGGAAATGATTGACGATGATGAGTTACATGATAATGAGATGCTGGATGTAAAAGATGAAGAAATAATTAATGATGAATGCTTGGAATTCTTCATACCTTGGGTATTTGAGGAAGATGTGTACACCAGCATGTGAACACTGTGATTATGGCACGGGGTGAAAGCAACTGCCAGTTTCACCAGCGGATTGATGCCTGCCCCACCCGGAGTCTGAAAGTCATACTACTCACCAGGCCCGTAGCGTGCGGGGGGGCAGGGGGCCGGCCCCCATGCATTTTGTCTGGCCCCTTCTGTTTATATGCTCTACTTAGTAAAATGTATTACCCGGCCCCCCCTGCTTATGCCTGGCCCCTGCTGTAGAATGCCTGGCCCCTGCTGTAGAATTTTCACTCTACTGGGCTGCTACTCACATCAGTTCAGAGTGTTGTATTATTTATTTATTTATGGTTTGTTTTATGAAGTAGTTTTTATATAATGCAACAAACATAAAAATGTATGTATTACTTTTATGAAGCTAATGCTTCGTCAATATTGTTAAAACAAACGTAGGTCTACTAATGGAAGCAGGCAGTGGCGCGACCAGCAAAAAATGCTGGGGTGGGGGGGGGCCTCACATGTTGAAAAAGACAGTTTGACAGTTTGACAGTTTGACAGTTTGACAGTCTTATTTGTAACTTTATAACTTAAATTATGTATTTGATGATTTTGCCGGGGAGGGGGGCGCTGAAGCCCCCCCCCTGCCCCCCTCCTGGTTGCGCCACTGGAAGCAGGTCATATTAGTTACACTTTATTTGACCTTTCATTTTAAATACTTATATAACATAATCTGAAGTACGTTTGCTGACAGTTTGACGTGGATTAGGCCTACTTCAGATTTACCAAGGTTATTGACACTTACAGAACCGCGAATAGTGGAAAGTTAAGTGTAATTCGTGCAATTTTTGCAATGCTGTAGAAAAAATTCCAATGAGTTTCATTGGGTGTCATTCATACCAGTTAATCTTCATATATATATGTGTCAGATTCTGCATTTAAACCATTGTAAAGAATTTATTCTGGGTAGGTTGCTAAAACTCCTGGCCTAAAATAAGCAATTTTTCTAGCTGGCTGTATTTACTCTGAGAAAGGCCTCACAAAACAGAGTGCGCAAGGAGAGTGGTTGTCGAGGCCGTTTGCCCCGCAAGGAGACTGGGGTATTCAGTCGAGTGTATTTAGTCTAAAACATGTCAAAAAGACATTGTCGAACAAGGCATGCAAAAATTTTCTCCACCCAAAAATTAGAAAAAAAAAATCTTTTTTTTTTAAATCTAGATATATGTAGAGAAACCATGCTTTACGTTGTCCAGACCACTTAGCTATAATATAACTGCAGTGCTGAATGGGTTGAAATAATGGAAGATATCTATCTACCGCCTTATGGAAAGTGTTTTTTTAAGAATTGAAGGTAAGCAAGCCCTCCCCCCTTCCACACACACACACACCGTTCGAAAATTCCGGTATCTAGATATCGCGAATTTCGTTTATGTTTTTCTGCAAAAGACAAAGTAATTAAAATATTTTGAGAAGTTGAAATTCCCGCTGCTTAGCAGAGTTTTGTTTCTCGCTAGTATTGTTTTTTTTTTACAATGATCCCAAAATTCCTCCTAAGTTTCATCAATTTGAATAGAAAATCGTTTACATTATTAAATAAGAATATCATTGCATCCAAACATATGGGATTCACGAGGTCCCTAGATACAGTATCTAAATGTATGGGATTCACGAGGTCCCTAGATACAGTATCTAAATGTATGGGATTCACGAAGTCCCTAGATACAGTATCTAAATGTATGGGATTCACGAGGTCCCTAGATACAGTATCTAAATGTATGGGATTCACCAGGTCCCTAGATACAGTATCTAAATGTATGGGATTCACGAGGTCCCTAGATACAGTATCTAAATGTATGGGATTCACGAGGTCCCTAGATACAGTATCTAAATGTATGGGATTCACGAGGTCCCTAGATACAGTATCTAAATGTATGGTATTCACGAGGTCCCTAGATACAGTATCTAAATGTTTGGGATTCGCGAGGTCCCTAGATACAGTATCTAAATGTATGGGATTCGCGAGGTCCCTAGATACAGTATCTAAATGTATGGTATTCATGAGGTCCCTAGATACAGTATATAAATGTATGGGGTTCACGAGGTCCCTAGATACAGTATATAAATGTATGGGGTTCACGAGGTCCCTAGATACAGTATCTAAATGTATGGGATTCACCAGGTCCCTAGATACAGTATCTAAATGTATGGGATTCACGAGGTCCCTAGATACAGTATCTAAATGTATGGGATTCACGAGGTCCCTAGATACAGTATCTAAATGTATGGGATTCACGAGGTCCCTAGATACAGTATCTAAATGTATGGGATTCACGAGGTCCCTAGATACAGTATCTAAATGTAAGTGATTCACGAGGTCCCTAGATACAGTATATAAATGTATGGGATTCACGAGGTCCCTAGATACAGTATCTAAATGTATGGGATTCACGAGGTCCCTAGATACAGTATCTAAATGTATGGGATTCACGAGGTCCCTAGATACAGTATATAAATGTATGGGATTCACGAGGTCCCTAGATACAGTATCTAAATGTATGGGATTCACGAGGTCCCTAGATACAGTATCTAAATGTATGGGATTCACGAGGTCCCTAGATACAGTATCTAAATGTATGGGATTCACGAGGTCCCTAGATACAGTATCTAAATGTAAGTGATTCACGAGGTCCCTAGATACAGTATATAAATGTATGGGATTCACGAGGTCCCTAGATACAGTATCTAAATGTATGGGATTCACGAGGTCCCTAGATACAGTATCTAAATGTATGGGATTCACGAGGTCCCTAGATACAGTATATAAATGTATGGGATTCACGAGGTCCCTAGATACAGTATCTAAATGTATGGGATTCACGAGGTCCCTAGATACAGTATCTAAATGTATGGGATTCACGAGGTCCCTAGATACAGTATCTAAATGTATGGGATTCACGAGGTCCCTAGATACAGTATCTAAATGTATGGGATTCACGAGGTCCCTAGATACAGTATCTAAATGTATGGGATTCACGAGGTCCCTAGATACAGTATCTAAATGTATGGGATTCACGAGGTCCCTAGATACAGTATCTAAATGTATGGGATTCACGAGGTCCCTAGATACAGTATATAAATGTATGGGATTCACGAGGTCCCTAGATACAGTATCTAAATATATGGGATTCACGAGGTCCCTAGATACAGTATCTAAATATATGGGATTCGCGAGGTCCCTAGATACAGAATCTAAATGTATGGGATTCGCGAGGTCCCTAGATACAGTATCTAAATGTATGGGATTCACGAGGTCCCTAGATACAGTATATAAATGTATGGGATTCACGAGGTCCCTAGATACAGTATATAAATGTATGGGATTCACGAGGTCCCAAGATACAGTATCTAAATGTATGGGATTCACGAGGTCCCTAGATACAGTATCTAAATATATGTCCTTGGAGACTAACCATCATATTATTCTATGGAAAACAAACCGAAATAACTGCTTAGAAATGTCGAGTCAAATTTTCAAAAGTCCACATTGAAGCATACTCTTTACTAAACCATACTTTAGACAAATATTTGAAGAGAAAAACATGAACTGTATCGAACAGTTGATGAAAGCTAATAGGTACGAACAAACAAAGGAAAATATCATTATATGATATATGTCTGCACTTTATCATGAACGTTATGATTCCCAACAATGAGTTGTGGCAGAAAAGTAAACAGTTGACAGTTTTACTAGATCACCTGACAATGTTACTAGGCCACCTGACAGTGTTACTAGACCAGCTGACAGTGTTACAAGACCAGCTGACAGTGTAAGTAGACCTGCTGACAGTTTTACTAGACCAGCTGACAGTGATAGTAGACCAGCTGACAGTGTAAGTAGACCAGCTGACAGTTTTACTAGACCAGCTGACAGTGTAAGTAGACCAGCTGACAGTGTTACTAGAACAGCTGACAGTGTTAGTAGACCAGCTGACAGTGTTAGTAGACCAGCTGACAGTGTAAGTAGACCAGCTGACAGTGTTAGTAGACCAGCTGACAGTGTAAGTAGACCAGCTGACAGTGTAAGTAGACCAGCTGACAGTTTTACTAGACCAGCTGACAGTGTAAGTAGACCAGCTGACAGTGTTACTAGACCAGCTGACAGTGTTAGTAGACCAGCTGACAGTGTAAGTAGACCAGGTGACAGTTTTACTAGACCAGCTGACAGTGTAAGTAGACCAGCTGACACTGTTACTAGACCAGCTGACAGTGCTAGTAGACCAGCTGACAGTGTTAGTAGACCAGCTGACGGTGTAAGTAGACCAGCTGACAGTGTTACTAGACCAGCTGACAGTGTTACTAGACCAGCTGACAGTGTAAGTAGACCAGCTGACAGTTTTACTAGACCAGCTGACAGTTTTTCTAGATCAGCTAACAATGTTACTAGACCAGCTGACAGTGTTACCAGACCAGCTGACAGTGTTACCAGACCAGCTGACAGTTTTACTAGACCAGCTGACAGTAAACAAGCAACAGACTAAAACCCAAAGAGTAAAGCAGGGAGGCCAAAATAAACATGAAGAAGACAGCACAGTCGAAAGTTGAAGTAAAAGAGGCCGGGATATCATGGGGCCCAACTCAAGAACTGTGACCAACACCGCGACCTTCTGGTGAGAGACTATTGAGGCACTACGCTGCAACAAGAGATCAGAGGAAAAAGAAAATATAAGGAGAAAAAGAGTTTAATTTATATGCATGTAGATTCTCGATCCAGGAATAATAAATTTAGAGTTAGTCGCTAGCCACACAAAGAAAATCACTGATGGAGATAATTGGCGACAGCCAGTGTCGCATACATCAAAAGGAAAATCAATTGGTGAATTTCTTCGGACCATAGTATTCTGGTTCGCTTATAATATTTATATATATAAGCGATTTGGGCTCTGCGTTAAATCGAAAGTAAAGAATTAATACAACAGTATTCCAGTTTAAAATACAATCATGAAAAATTTCGGATCTGCCCGAAACCAAAAAAATAACCTAGCCTACCGATCAAGCCTAAGGGGATATAACTCTATGCAAATGTTTTTGCAGGGTACAGCTAGTATTTAAATAATGATGAAAAAACTTTCAAAAAAAAAGTCATTACCTATTTGTTTACAACATAGAATGATAATTGACCTATTGAGAGCCATAATTGTTATTTATTTTGGAAGTAATGACAAAATAAAATCGCTCATCCAGCATTAGTTTAGTACGATCAGTCTCATAAATATTACATTGAACTCCCAGAAGTACGAAGATACTGAAGACATGCCGTAATAATGTATAGGGAAAAACAGTTTCAGTATTCAATGATGCTCGTACTATTAGAGGTTACTTTATTTGATGCTTCGAAAAAATGAAACAAAGCAACCAAAATTAAAAATAACAAAAACAGTGAGTACTTTATTGATATGAAATTGAATATTTACTCACCTATTTTATAGACTTGTGTTAATAGCCCCTTTTCTTCTTCAATTTCAGTCAAAACTGTCTCGTCTCACTGCTTTGATAATCTCTCAGAACGGTGGTACCCAACCTTTTTATCACCGCTGACCGGTCAACCTTTGATTAATTCAACGCGGCCCGCTGGGAAAGGGGGGGGGGTGTCGGACGTTGATTGTTTATATGTCCGATCGTTTTGATTTCACAACTGAACTTAAATGTATTTAAACATTCCAAAAACAGAGTAAAAAGTGACTTAACATTATAATTCACTAAAACGCTAAACCAATGAGTACCCTGAGCTTGTTTCTCAGCAACAAAACGGTTCCATCTGTGGAAATAGGATAGAAGGACACCCCAATGTGTATATTCAGTAAATATATTGCTAGAAATCAGTTAATTAGTTAACAAAAAAAACCGGACAAACACACAAGTATACAGGCAGCAAAACAATAACGTATAGGAATAATCATCATGAAAGTAAAAAACTATAACGTTTGGGATGAGTGAGTGCATTTCTTATTTACTGTTTACATAAAAACAATAATCAGTCCGATATAAAATTATGGGATGTCACATCATGATTACATGGAAACGATTGTCAAACATATCGGTTAATTACAAGAACATTGCCCCGCCTTCCCCCCACCTTTTCCTCTTGTGATCGATTGATCCTAATCGATAACCTGTATGGTCATACAATGAATCGAACATGGATAAAATGTTGGCGTGGTTATATTTTAGATGGTATTTTAGTACATTTAGTCACCTGATAACTCTACATTCTACTGATCTATAGAGTCTAATAGTAACAGTCTAATAGTAATAGTCTAATAGTAATAGTCTAATAGTAATAGTCTAATAGTAATAGTCTAATAGTAATAGTCTAATAGTAATAGTCTAATAGTAATAGTCTAATAGTATACCTCGGAAAAGTTGATACAATATTGATAAATTGGGTCGTTGTTGTGTTGCTGTGATTGTTGTTGTTTAATTGTTTGTTGAGTTGTGTGTTTTTGTAGAGGAACACACATATGGAATAAATATTGCCACACGCTACAAATAAATGCTACAATTTATGACCAAATGGTCCACATGTATGATCGAAATGCACAGATCTACGATCGAATAGCCAACAAAGTGTCTAAATTTTAGATCATGTGGTCCATATCTACAGTAATATGGTCTACATCTATGATCGAATGTTCAAATGGTAAACATATAAGGTCAGTTGGCTGCTATATATATATATATATTAAATGTTCCGTTTCAATAATAAATTGACCACATGTATGTATATTCTAAAGGACCACATCTATGATCGAATAGTTCACATTTATATCAAATGGTCCACTAACATGATCAAAAGCCCTACATCCAGCCCCGTAGCGTGAAAATTCTACAACAGGGGCCAGACAATAGCGGGGGGGGGGGGGCAGGTAATACATTTTACTAAGTAGAACAAATAAGCAGAGGGGGGCCAGACAAACGCACATATATGTTCAAGAGGTCCATTGTAATGTTCAACATATTGGTCATATATGATCGAAATTTCAAAAAGGTCCGCATATATGATTAAATGGCCCCTATTTATTTTCCAAAAGAGCCACACACACATATATAATCTAATGGATCCCATTTATGATAAACTGGCATACATCTAAAACCTACTGGCCCACATCTATTCCTGAGGGCTACATCTGTTCAAACTGGCCAACATCCATGATCAACTGGCCCACAACTACGATCAACTGGCCCACAACTACGATCAACTGGCCCACAACTATTGAAACTGGCCCACATCTACAATCAACTTGCCCACAACTGCAATCAATTGGCCCACAACTACGATCAACTGGCCCACAGCTACGATCAACTGGCCCACAACTACAATCAACTGGCCCACAACTTCGATCGACTGGCCCACAACTACGATCAACTTGTCCACAACTACGATCAACTGGCCCACAACTACGATCAACTGGCCCACAACTACAATCAACTGGCCCACAACTACTATCAACTGGCCCACAACTACAATCAACTGGCCCACATCTATGATCAACTGAACCACACACACACGATCAACTTGACCAATACCCATGATCAGCTGGCCCACATCTACGTTCCAACGGGCCACATCTGTACTGTCAAGTTGCTCCACGTCCATATATCTAGCATCAGATCACGGGGGACACACTCCAGAAAGGCGTTATCTTTCATCGGCATTTTCCGTGAACAAGTCGCACTTGTCAAACTCCATCTCGGGTGGTCAATAAAAAGAGGTGGACATGTGGACAGCTTCCCAGGATGAAGATTAAATCGTTCATTGGCACACACCTCCTTACCCCTTACCCCCCGCATACCTCGTCCACCCTAAACAACAACCGCTTTTAAAGATAAGGAATTGTTTTGCCTGATACACATAAATATAAATAATTCGTGGCTAGACATGCTGGTTGCATAATAAACTAAGAAAGTAATAACCATACGACTAACAAACTAAGAAAGTAATAACCATACGACTAACAAACTTAGAAAGTAATAACCATACGACTAAC
This sequence comes from Bulinus truncatus, assembly GCA_021962125.1. NCBI lineage: Eukaryota > Metazoa > Mollusca > Gastropoda > Planorbidae > Bulinus > Bulinus truncatus. The sequence continues at coordinate 1,038,427 of JAGDYQ010000049.1, read as the reverse complement.
AAATTAAGAAAGTAATAAACATGAGGCTATCAGACTAAGAAAGAATAACCATACGACTAACAAACTAAGAAAGTAATAACCATACGACTAACAAACTAAGAAAGTAATAACCATACGACTAACAAACTAAGAAAGTAATAACCATACGACTAACAAACTTAGAAAGTAATAACCATACGACTAACAAATTAAGAAAGTAATAAACATGAGGCTATCAGACTAAGAAAGAATAACCATACGACTAACAAACTTAGAAAGTAATAACCATACGACTAACAAACTAACAAACTAAGAAAGTAATAACAAGCTAAGATTGTAATAAACATAAGGCTAAACATTAATAAACATTACCAATACAGTTAGTCTCATTTTAATTAACTGACTCAACCGTTTTAAAAAAAAAACTTGTACAGTCATCAAGAATACACAAGTAGTTTTTTTCTAATCTATTGGACTTCAGAGAAGTCAGTGATCAATTATTTCCGATTTCCAAAAATAAAATTAAAAAAAAAAAATGCAGCTTCGAACAGTCAGACAGAGCAATTGAAATAAAATCGTAGTATAAAAAGTACTGATTATAATGGGACATATACCCCCCCCCCACACCTCCCGACAATAACGTTACTCTTGATGCCTTGTACAGTGCACGCTAATCGATGAATCAATAATTCAGATCAGAGATGTGGCCATAATGTCTCCATTGGTGGTGGGGTGGGAGGGAGGGGGGGTACAGTTTATCGTTTAGTCATTATGTATGCAACTGTCGCAAGCGGCAATGCTCTACTTCCTGTCAGTGTTCTACTGCCTATCAGTGTTCTCCTTCCTGTTAGTGTTCTACTGCCTGTCAATGTTCTACTTCATGTCAGTGTTCTACTGTGTCAGTGCTCTACTTCATGTCAGTGTTCTACTGCCTGTCAGAGTTCTATTGCCTGTCAATGTTCTACTGCCTGTCAGAGTTCTATTGCCTGTCAATATTCTACTGTGTCAGTGCTCTACTTCATGTCAGTGTTCTACTGTGTCAGTGTTCTACTTCCTGTCAGTGTTCTGCTCCCTGTCAGTGTTCTACTTCATGTCAGTGTTCTACTGTGTCAGTGCTCTACTTCATGTCAGTGCTCTACTGCCTGTCAGAGTTCTATTGCCTGTCAATGTTCTACTGCCTGTCAGTGTTCTACTTCATGTCATTGTTCTACTGTGTCAGTGTTCTACTTCATGTCAGTGTTCTACTGTGTCAGTGCTCTACTTCATGTCAGGGTTCTACTGTGTCAGTGTTCTACTTCATGTCAGTGTTCTACTGTGTCAGTGCTCTACTTCATGTCAGTGTTCTACTGTGTCAGTGCTCTACTTCATGTCAGTGTTCTACTGCCTGTCAGAGTTCTATTGCCTGTCAATGTTCTACTGTGTCAGTGCTCTACTTCATGTCAGTGTTCTACTGCCTGTCAGAGTTCTATTGCCTGTCAATGTTCTACTGCCTGTCAGAGTTCTATTGCCTGTCAATATTCTACTGTGTCAGTGCTCTACTTCATGTCAGTGTTCTACTGTGTCAGTGTTCTACTTCCTGTCAGTGTTCTGCTCCCTGTCAGTGCTCTACTTCATGTCAGTGTTCTACTGCCTGTCAGAGTTCTATTGCCTGTCAATGTTCTACTGCCTGTCAGTGTTCTACTTCATGTCAGTGTTCTACTGTGTCAGTGCTCTACTTCATGTCAGTGTTCTACTGTGTCAGTGCTCTACTTCATGTCAGTGTTCTACTGTGTCAGTGTTCTACTTCATGTCAGTGTTCTACTGTATCAGTGCTCTACTTCATGTCAGTGTTCTATTGTGTCAGTGCTCTACTTCATGTCAGTGTTCTACTGCCTGTCAGAGTTCTATTGCCTGTCAATGTTCTACTGTGTCAGTGCTCTACTTCATGTCAGTGTTCTACTGTGTCAGTGCTCTACTTCATATCAGTGTTCTACTGCCTGTCAGAGTTCTACTGCCTGTCAGTGTTCTACTTCATGTCAGTGTTCTACTGTGTCAGTGCTCTACTTCATGTCAGTGTTCTACTGTGTCAGTGCTCTACTTCATGTCAGTGCTCTACTTCATGTCAGTGTTCTACTGCCTGTCAGAGTTCTATTGCCTGTCAATGTTCTACTGCCTGCCAGTGTTCTACTTCATGTCAGTGTTCTACTGTGTCAGTGCTCTACTTCCTGTCAGTGTTCTACTGCCTGTCAGTGTTCTACTTCCTGTCAGTGTTCTGCTGCCTGTCAGTGTTCTACTTCATGTCAGTGTTCTACTGTGTCAGTGTTCTACTTCATGTCAGTGTTCTACTGCCTGTCAGACTTCTACTTCCTGTGTTCTGCTGCCTGTCAGTGTTCTATTGTGTCAGTGTTCTACTGCCTGTCAGTGTTCTACTGCCTGTCATTGTGTGTGGGTGTGTGCATATGTGCTTGTGATTGAGTGAGTGGATGTGTGTCCAACTTATTTTTTTTTGTTTTTGTTATTGCTGTGTTCAATGAGTGAATAAATAATAAATGATCGATTTTGAATGAAGTAGTTTCTTAAATTATATTTCATGCATTTCCCAGTATCTCAAATTTAATTTAACTGGAAAATGTGTTTTCAAAAGAGAGATTTAAGATAAAACTAAAGAGAGATCAGTTGAAGGCTTTTTTTATGTTTTTATAATCAAATTCACAAATGTATTCCATACCCCATGCTTAATAATAATTGGTGAAAAAATCTGGGGTGGTGTTGAGGGAAGGGGGGGGGGAGGAACAAGACTTTGTCTGTAGGGGGAGTTTAAAAAAAAAGTCATGGGCCAACAGACATTTTGTTAGTGACAGAATGAGCCCCCCCACCTAATCAAAGAGGAAATCGACCGGTGCCCGGCCTGAAGACCAACTCTTCCGCTACACGACAGCCTCCGGGAGGGTAAAGGTGATGGACCGTCTTTGACCACTTTCAGTGTGGGGGGGGGGGGAACTGGCTGGGAATGTCAGAAGATTTTTGTGGGGGGTCCGCGCGTGTGTGTGGGTGCTAAGTGTTCACCAAAATGAACGTGGCGACTACATGAGCACAATCTGAGCACACGTCTACAAAACATTATGTCCGAAATAAGGTGACACTAGGTAGAGATAGGTTGACCTTTGACGCCGCTAGGTATAGAGATATGTTGCCTTTTAATGACGAAACTAGGTAGAGATATGTTGCCCTTTGACGACAATAGGCATGGTTATGTTGCCGTTTGATGACAACACTGGACAGGGATATGTTGCCCTTTGACGACACTAGGCAGAGATATGTTGCCCTTTGACGACACTAGGCATGGTTATGTTGCCGTTTGATGACAATACTGGACAGGGATATGTTGCCCTTTGACGACACTAGGCAGAGATATGTTGCCCTTTGACGACACTAGGCAGAGATATGTTGAACTTTGACGACACTAGGCAGGGTTAATTTTCCCTTTGACGACACAAGGCAGAGATATGTTGCCCTTTGATGACAGCTTTACAAAAAGAAAAACATATAAAGGTGTTTCAAACAGGTGAGCTTAAATAAATGAATGATTAGTACACCATGAGGGAGTAAAATATTAGGTGACGCCGATAGGTATTTGAAGATTTCACAATTTGAATGAACTAGTTGAAGTGAACGAGCGTTGTTGTGATACATTCATTGATCTGTGAAGTCTATATAAGAAGGAGATGTTTATCTGTGAAGTCTATATAAGAAGGAGATGTTTATCTGTGAAGTCTATGTAAGGATGAGATGTTTATCTGTGAAGTCTATGTAAGGATGAGATGTTTATCTGTGAAGTCTATATAAGAAGGAGATGTTTATCTGTGAAGTCTATATAAGAAGGAGATGTTTATCTGTGAAGTCTATATAAGAAGGAGATGTTTATCTGTGAAGTCTATGTAAGGATGAGATGTTTATCTGTGAAGTCTATGTAAGGATGAGATGTTTATCTGTGAAGTCTATATAAGGAGGAGATGTTTATCTGTGAAGTCTATATAAGAAGGAGATGTTTATCTGTGAAGTCTATGTAAGGATGAGATGTTTATCTGTGAAGTCTTTGTAAGAATGAGATGTTTATCTGTGAAGTCTATATAAGAAGGAGATGTTTATCTGAAGTCTATATAAGAAGGAGATGTTTATCTGTGAAGTCTATATAAGAAGGAGATGTTTATCTGTGAAGTCTATGTAAGAATGAGATGTTTATCTGTGAAGTCTATGTAAGAATGAGATGTTTATCTGTGAAGTCTATATAAGAAGGAGATGTTTATCTGTGAAGTCTACATAAGAAGGAGATGTTTATCTGTGAAGTCTATATAAGAAGGAGATGTTTATCTGTGAAGTCTATATAAGAAGGAGATGTTTATCTGTGAAGTCTATATAAGAAGGAGATGTTTATCTGTGAAGTCTATATAAGAAGGAGATGTTTATCTGTGAAGTCTATGTAAGGATGAGATGTTTATCTGTGAAGTCTATGTAAGGATGAGATGTTTATCTGTGAAGTCTATGTAATGATGAGATGTTTATCTGTGAAGTCTATGTAAGAAGGAGATGTTTATCTGTGAAGTCTATATAAGAAGGAGATGTTTATCTGTGAAGTCTATATAAGAAGGAGATGTTTATCTGTGAAGTCTATATAAGAAGGAGATGTTTATCTGTGAAGTCTATGTAAGAATGAGATGTTTATCTGTGAAGTCTATATAAGAAGGAGATGTTTATCTGTGAAGTCTACATAAGAAGGAGATGTTTATCTGTGAAGTCTATATAAGAAGGAGATGTTTATCTGTGAAGTCTATATAAGAAGGAGATGTTTATCTGTGAAGTCTATATAAGAAGGAGATGTTTATCTGTGAAGTCTATATAAGAAGGAGATGTTTATCTGTGAAGTCTATGTAAGGATGAGATGTTTATCTGTGAAGTCTATGTAAGGATGAGATGTTTATCTGTGAAGTCTATGTAAGGATGAGATGTTTATCTGTGAAGTCTATGTAAGAAGGAGATGTTTATCTGTGAAGTCTATATAAGAAGGAGATGTTTATCTGTGAAGTCTATATAAGAAGGAGATGTTTATCTGTGAAGTCTATATAAGAAGGAGATGTTTATCTGTGAAGTCTATATAAGAAGGAGATGTTTATCTGTGAAGTCTATATAAGAAGGAGATGTTTATCTGTGAAGTCTATGTAAGGATGAGATGTTTATCTGTGAAGTCTATGTAAGGATGAGATGTTTATCTGTGAAGTCTATATAAGAAGGAGATGTTTATCTGTGAAGTCTATATAAGAAGGAGATGTTTATCTGTGAAGTCTATGTAAGGATGAGATGTTTATCTGTGAAGTCTTTGTAAGAATGAGATGTTTATCTGTGAAGTCTATATGAGAAGGAGATGTTTATCTGAAGTCTATATAAGAAGGAGATGTTTATCTGTGAAGTCTATATAAGAAGGAGATGTTTATCTGTGAAGTCTATGTAAGAATGAGATGTTTATCTGTGAAGTCTATGTAAGAATGAGATGTTTATCTGTGAAGTCTATATAAGAAGGAGATGTTTATCTGTGAAGTCTACATAAGAAGGAGATGTTTATCTGTGAAGTCTATATAAGAAGGAGATGTTTATCTGTGAAGTCTATATAAGAAGGAGATGTTTATCTGTGAAGTCTATATAAGAAGGAGATGTTTATCTGTGAAGTCTATATAAGAAGGAGATGTTTATCTGTGAAGTCTACATAAGAAGGAGATGTTTATCTGCGAAGTCTATATAAGAAGGAGATGTTTATCTGTGAAGTCTATATAAGAAGGAGATGTTTATCTGTGAATTCTATGTAAGGATGAGCTCCTATACAAACCACTTATATAATGATTTTCTGCAGTGCCCTTCGTTCATGAAGGAACCATGGAAGATATGGAGGGAACTTTCAGCACGACCTGAAAAAAAATTCCCTTGATTCTCACTGAACATCGAACCCTGGACCCCTCACGTTGACCATTGAGCGCATAAAGGTATAAGTAAATTAGATCTGAGCTAATACTGAAACTCTATAGAGACCGACTTGTCGCCTTAGCAGCGCTCCACTTTCTGCATGTTTTTAAACTTCGCTGTTTTTATTGTAAAACTAAAATACTCTGTAAAATGTCTACAATTTTCTCTCTCTAATTACATAAATAGTATGTATCATCAATTAAATTATCACAGTCCTCTGATTTAATTATATTTAGCCATAATTGGTAGTTAGTTCTTTACTTATTTTTTTAAAAAAATGTAAATCTGAAATCGTGTTGTTATTAATATTTGATAGAATAACAATCTAAATGTTATGTATACCCGATGGAATAAAATCTGAATTATAACGGAACTCTGTGCATTACATCACTTAGTTCTAGTGTAACTCCGCGCATTACATTTTGTTTGTTATTCTCTGTTTATGTAGAAATAATGTCCCCTCCGATGAGGCTCTGACGGGGTGAAGCTTTAACGTGACCAGCGACAGCGGTGTACTTTAAACATGTTTTGTAAACATGGTTCGTGAAATTGAAACAGTTAATGAATGAATACCCGAGAGAATAAAAATCTTAAAGATTAGTTTATTAGTTATACCCGAATCAATGTCAATCTGAAAAGTATTTATGTCCAACGGAATGCCAATCTTAAAGGTATTTATACTCAATAGAATACCAATTAATATGCCTTTGTGAAAGGTATATATATATATATATATATATATATATATATATATATACCGGAGTTATACCAATGTGAAGGGTTAATATAACTTCATTTGTCGATCGAATTTAAAAGAAGCTCAACATGTAGTTCTAGTACTTACAACTTATCATTTATGTAATAAGCTAATTAGAAATTCGTTAACTACTTATCTGTTATTCATTGTAATTAACCTTTTCATTTAACAGTTTGAAAAAAAAATTAATTAACCTTTTCGTTTGACAGTTAAAAAATAAAATCCAAGCGAATTTTTAAATATGATAAAATATCTAGCCACCACTTAAGTATGTACATTATTCAATAATTTATTGACACTAAGATGCCGAGCCGAGCCGATCAATTAAAAGACTTACAGTAAAAAAAAAAATGCGTATTGCTGTGTAGAGATGTGGAATGAGTACTCATCATGATACAAGTTCATTGGGATAATAAAGGAAAGCTAATAGACAGAATGTCTGGCTGAGCAGCTTCATATCGAGCGAAACGTGGCTCATTGTCAAATGTGGGGTTATAAAACTTCAGTATTTTATAAGGGCAGTTTGTATTAATGTGTACGGGCAGCTGTGGCTTTAAGCATCGACAGCTTCCTTGCCTGATATGCATTTGTCTGTTTTACGTTGCCGCATTGGCCAATGAAATGAATAATTGGAGAGCTGTTGCATAAAGCATTTCTCATATTCACCTTGACATTGAAAGTGAGACTGTTGTGCGCAACATTTCTAAATCTTTTTTTCAGCCATCTTAGGGAATGAATGCACATGTGAGTCACGTAATCGAGTACATTTCTGGAGTTCCTGTACTCGTACTCGCACCTTGAGTACTTGTACTCGTTCCTTGAGTACTTGTACTCGTACTCGCACCCTGAGTACTTGTACCCATACTCGCACCTTGAGTACTTGTACTCGGACTTGAACTAACCTGATTGGTACTTGTAAATCACTGATGTTGAACGAGGTCTCTATCATGCCAATGATATGAATAAGGAGAGACCGTATTATTCCGTACTTTACACCGCTGCCCATCCCCCGCTCCCCCCTCCTGCGTCTACAGTTGCTATCTAAAAAAAAAGTATGGTGAGCTCGGTGCATGCAATACCTAAAGTCTGTGAGCCTCAAAAAAAAAAACAGAACGAAAATAATTTTTATGTGCGCAGATCAGAACTTTGAATAGAATTCATTGAGTGATCTCAGCTAAAGACTGGCCACGGTATTACACTCGAAGTATGGGAGGCCAATAGAATATACATGGCCCATAAAACACACTGACTGATGGGTAAATATTATTTTTTTTCTGAGAAGACGTGTCCTCAATATCAGACGTGGTCATGTTACCAGTGGTGTCGGGGGGGAAGCGGTGAGTGGAGAGATGTGAATACATACATATCACATACAGACACACATCAAATGAACTCAACTCCCTGCTGACCCCCCAATGAATGGCCGCCGACTTAAACGCTCCGGTTCTCCCAATGAAAGTCAATGACCTCGCATTTTTTATACAGTTTTCTCTGTTGTATAGCTTAGCGTCACTCTAGCGTGTCTTCTTTATTTTATATATAAAAGAAAAAGCCCCTGTTACAGATATTGGAATGATTTTTTTTTCTATTCTCAATCAAACAAAATGCCCAATGTTATCATCCAATGAACGGTCGTCTCTTGGGGTTCGTGTTGCACCAAATGCATCCATTGGCCTGCTGAGTTTATCCAATGCATCACTTCACGGTGATACAAAAGAAATGAAATCCCCGGTGTCACATTTATATTTTATACCTGTATCATTTATGACTTGTCGTTATGTTGTTGTTGTTGTTATTTTTTTTTGTTGGTTGAAAGCCTGGTTGATTTATCGATGTATAATAAATGATGTTAGTTTATTACTATTTTTTTCTGCGTTGAGTTAGGTCAGGGGTCGGCAACCTTTTGAGATGGAAGAGCTAAAAGTTATAATTTACAATTTTCTCAGTTTTTAAAAAGCCACTCAAATTTTTCTTTCAATATTATGGTATTTGATTAGGAATAGGTATATAAATAATATCATTATAATTATTTGCGCATTGAACTGGAAGGCCGCAATTTGACATCGAAAGAGTCGCAACTTGACATCGAAAGAGCCGCATGCGGTTCGCGAGCCGCAGGTTGCCGACCCTTGAGTTAGGTTAAATCGTAGTAGAATATCTCAACGGTATTGGTAAAAAAAACTTTTTGATAAGTTAGCCTACAAACAAAGTTTACAACAATTCCGTCAGACTTTTTTTTTTATTAATGAGATGAGTAATTTAATTGGACAATCACCAAAACAAATAATAAAATAACACAAACCATGTAAATATAAACCTTAAAAAAATTATTTACCCCATCGACATAAACAATTTTTTTTTTTTTTAAATATTGTCCCCCAAGTAAAAAGATTATTTAACGGCGCTGTTTACTGGGACATTTGGTGAACAGGTTTGCAGAAACAGAGATAGTATCCAGACAGATGGTTTCAAAGTTTATTCTCCTCCCAATGGGGAAATGGACACGGAACCACGTAATCTCATGTAATCTCGAGGAATAATTCAACGCACCGGAAACTTGGATTTAGATATCCATCAAACATTACCGTCTTGTTTGATTTTTTTTTGTTTATTTATTTTTGTCTGTGTACAGTGTTATTATTCAAAATGGCGATGTAGTTTACGGTAAATGTTGACAATCATACTTATCTTTCACAAAAGTAATGGACTTATACAATGAATAACGATTCTCATTTATCTTATATATATATATATATATATATATATATATATATATATACATTGTCAAATTTATAATATGTGAGAGAAATGCAGAAAAGTATTGGTTATCTACAATCTCTGAATACCTTATCTCTCCCTTCGGATCTATTTATGCCGCTGGATGAGGCCGGGATATTTCACCAAAAATATTTAGTTGGGTGATCTTATTCAGAGATGAACAAAGAAAGAACATCCATGCCTCCCCAAAAAAAAAGTGTATTACATCACTGAATTTCGACGGAACTCCTTGCATTACATATTATTATACATGGATGCTGTTTTATTATTATCTGTTTATGTAGAAATAGTGTCTCCTTCGATGAGGCTCTGACGGGGTGATGCCTTGAAGTGACCAGCGACCAGGGGCGTAGCGAGAGATGGGCAAGCGGGGGGGTGCATTGTGCCCCGGGCGCTACTCACAAAGGGACGCCAAATGGTACATTTTACATATAATATTAAATGTTTTTCGAATGGGGGGGGGGACGGAGGGGCGCTAGAAAGGTATTTTAAAAGGTATTGTGCCCCGGGCGCGAGTTAAGCTCGTTACGGCACTGCCAGCGACAGCGGTGTACTTCAAACAGGTTTTGAAACAGGGCTCGTGAAATTGGAACAGTTCGTGAATCAAAACCAGCATCATACTTTGGTTGTGACATCCCCCACGGTTGTAGGTGAACCTCCTCCCCCCCCACCAGCGCGATCCAACAATAACAGTAGTGAAAAAAGTTGCACTAACGTACGATGACGTAATGATAAACAGAGGACAGTGTTTTTTTTTTAATTCGATGATTTGAGCCTAATCGATAATCATATCGATGTAAACGATGTTGTTATTTTGTTGTTGTGTTGTGTTTTGTTTTTTTGTTGATATTTTTATGAGTAGATAAACATAATATCAAGGTTGTATAAAATAATATCGCTTTTTCATGGCGCAGGTGTAGCGATGTTCTCTATAATAAATAAGAACCTTGATTTATTTGTTGTTGAATTTTTTTTAATTGTTTGTTATTAAATAGAAGACAACTAATATTTTCCTTCCATAAATGACTGTATGACTAGACATAGTGCATCACCGAGACATAACAAAAAAAAAACTGGATGAGGCGGAGGGTGAGAGGGTGGTGGAGGAAGTCATGTGATGCACCTACGTTGGAGAGGAAGGAATGATGTCTCGTAAAAATGTGGCAGCGCACGTGCAGAGTGAGTCGTACGCCCGCTAATTGAGTTGGACGACACGCTGAATTTGTAGCTGCAAATATCTCGTAATCTTCACCTTTGACATCGCCTTGGGGCCGGGAAAGATGTATGTACTAATTGTTTTATGACCTCCGTGAGTGGGGTGGGGGTTGGGGGGGGGATGTACCTCCAACAGAGTCTCATCAACAGACAGTGTTTCTATATTTAGTAGTCAAACCTCCCCACCACCCACCCACACCCCCACCTCCCATCTCCACCACCCCCCCCCCTTTGATTCAGAGATTCCGTTGATCTAAACGACGGAAGCTTATAAATTCGTGCTCCACATTCATTCACCAGTTTACCACATGGCGGAAAGATAAACAAAAATATTTAATATGTCGTAAATAGAAAAGAAGAGAAATTCTTAACATTTCTCTGGTGAATATTTCGTCTTTATTTATGGACATTCAGAAAAAAACAACAGCATTGCCACGATAAGTTAATTACATTTTTTTTCTATTTACAAAGTTCAGATGAGATAGCTTTTATATTAAAACTAGTTTATATATTCCCGGGGGGTGGGGGGGTAATAGTCCCTCTTGACAAAAATACTCCTTACATAATTTACTGACATCGAGGGTTCTACTGCCGGTGTGTCCAGTCACCCATGTTCCCCCCGTGGTGCATCCACGGTCATTGAACTATGAAAGAATGAATGGAAGGACACTATAAAAAAAAAAACCGTCCCATTATTGATGTATTGGATCAAAGAGGTTATTGTAACCAATCTAACACTAACCGCTTAGTCCAGATAACAATTTTTTTAAACAACAAACTATGTAACGGTACGTTTTTATAATTTCTGTATATTATTATTATTATTAAACATTTATCGCTAACAATGTCTTAAACAATGTCTTAAACAAAAATCTTCATTTGGAAATAAATTTTAATTCGTGCATTTTAAGATTCGTTCTAATATCAGCAAAGTTACCTTTTTTTCTTACTTCGTTAACTTAGATTCATTTGATTCAAGGATGAGTCATTTGTAGTCTCCTTTCATTACTAGTGCGCGCTCTCGATAACACTTAAATATTTAAATCCAGAAAATTTGAAAGAAAAATAATAAGCAAAGTGCATTAACACTAATGGGGAAAATTTGACACTAATGAAAGGATCAAAGACTAAATGTTGTCTAGAGAGTTAAAACGCAGACTACAGATTAGGTATTCTTCATTAAATAACCCAACTATTTTATAAGGTAATATGAAATGATTTCATGTGTTTGTTTTTCTAGAAAAATAAATGACTAAACATGGGGTCGGCAACCTGCGGCTCTTTCGATGTCAAGTTACGGCTCTTTCGATGTCATATTGCAGCCTAATCAAACCACAATTTTAGTGGCTCTTTAAAAACTGAGAAAACTGTAAATTTTAGCTTTTGGCTCTTCCGTCTCAAAAGGTTGCCGACCCCTGGACTAAACCATCAAATGGTGTTATTTTTCTTCTTGTATAACCAACAAACGAAAGAACGACATAATGTTTTATTCATGTGGAAGTTTTCAGATGCTATCAGCTATTTGTCATGTCGTTGTTGTTTTTAGTCTTCATTATGTATGTTCTTTTCAGTTGCTGTAGTCACTTTACTGACCAATGGTAAATATATGTTAATATAGGCCTTAAATGGTAAATATATGTTCTAATAGGCCTGAAGTGATAATGTTCTATCTAAGTCGGTGAAATTCACAGTCATTATTTTATTTTTACGGAGAACAAATAGTACAAAAAGCCTCACAAATTAAAAACATTTAACAAGAGACGAAAATTCAGTGGAAGCAGGACTAACCTTATCGAGATGACGCACGCGTCTCAGAGCCCCATTCGGTCAACGCTGATATAGGTTGCACTATTTGTATATGTTAAGACTGTGGTGTAGGCATGGAGCCCATTTTCTTCCCAGCACCTCCCCACCCCCCGACCCCACCACTGCCGGGGACACCATTACCAGAGAATCACTTCAGCGGTCGCAAAGAATCATGGCATCAGCTGGGATTCGAACCTGCCTCTTGCTCATCACTATTTTAACACGCGCCGGAGACCTCCCACAACACATCAAGAAATAGCCGTAGGAATTGTCTATCACGTGACAAACGCTAACTTAAGGAAATCAATGGAACGGAAATTTGTCGTCAACAGGGTCAAATGAATTCGGACAAAATCCCGATGGGCTGTGAAGTCAACTTTTCAATTGGGCTGCGGTCACGGCCGAGTAAGCAGCAGTCGACCCAGTCTAACGCCTTTCTCTCAGCTTCAGTGCTCAAAGTGTGGGGGGGTGAGGGCGGGGAACAACCTTCTTCCATGAATCGATTGTAGTTGACTTTGAGATGGCACTTGATACTAGAGATTAAACAAATCGTGCGTCTCTTGACAGTCGAGGCGACTAGATGAAAAACTCGACAGGCGATATGTGTTTAAACACACAGGGACTGACGTTTAAATATATATTCATCCCGTGTTTAAAAAAACGCTGACATTTGTTTCAGGAGACCGGCGTGTGTTTCAAGTGAGATTTAGATTCATTTTCACGACCTCGGTCCCTGCACAAACAGTTCAAAGCATCCAACCTCTCATCACCGGTTTTCCAGAATATGTATATCAGAGCAAGTAATGGGTCACTGAGCTTGACCCATGACCCATATGACCCATTAAGTTCTTGACCCAGACCCATCATGACCCATGACCCATTGAATGTTGTTATTTTCAAGATGGCGGCCGTCGCCATAGAAACTATTTTGAAACTATTTTTTTAGGGTCGGGCGGAGATTAAGGATGGGTCGTGGGTCAGGGAACATTGACCCATGACCCATGTGACCCATCCAATTTTGCGACCCATTTGACCCATTGACCCATGACCCATTACTTGCTCTGATGTATATATACCGTATATATAAGTTTAACTTCATTAGACGATCATGAGCCATGCGAGTGGATTCATTAAGACAATCAAACATATGATCTAATAATAAAAATATTAAAATACGAAAACACGTTAAAAAAATTGAATTAGTTTTCCGTATTGTGTCAATAACACGTTCGAAAAAAAAAACAAATTGTTGACAATAGCCGCATTGGACGAAAACCAGAGTAATTTTTTTTTCATTTAACTCAATCTAAATCAAATAAATTTTTTCTAAACATTCAAAAATATCAAACAAATATTTTAGATACAATAGATATAATAATTAATATTTAAAAAAAACTCTTCCTTTGGCTCTTCAGCCCATTTAGGGCCCTGGCCTGCCATACTACTCTTCTCCACTTTTCCCGATCCATGGTCTTCTTCCTCCACTCTCTCTATGAGTTTAAGGTCTTTCTCTACTTCCTCTAACCATCCGCTTCTTGGTCTGCCTTTAGGCCTTTTCTCATTGGGTGTTGCCTTATACATGTATATTGCTTTAGGACCTCTGTTGTTTTCCATTCTTTCTATGTGCCCTACCCACCTCAATATATTATTCATTTTGATTTCAGCTGTTATATTTTGGTTCTTCGTATAGCTCGTATAATCCTGAATTTGTTCTACTTCTGCACTTATAATAATTCTATCATGTTAAAAATACATGAACAATTAATTAACGTTTTTCTCTTTTTTTTTAAGCCTATGGCAAACGGGAAAACTGGGATGACGGGAGAGAGAGGTGCAGATTTTGTTGTTTGGATGGGGAATTCCATTGATAGATGGGTAGACGGATGGACCCTGCGGTGTTAGTAGCCCGACTGTCGACCTGAGGGTCCCGGGTTCAACCTATTAGGTCATGGTTAAAGTCCCTGCCATGATTCCCGATGCGCCTCCATGGCCGTAGCGCTTTCGACTGTGGTGGGGATGAAAGGAAGGGCGTTACAAAACCACACCCAATAGTGGTTTATAGGATCTCAGAGATAAATGTATTTTCGTTTCCGGGATATTTCAGATAGTTGTATGGGGAATAACATAGATATGTGGGAGAATTACATCCACTGTGATCTAAAAAACAAAACTTTTAATCAGCAGTGAGGTTATAAGAAATGAAGCTATCAACTAAAACCGAAACAAACATCTCACACAATAAAAAAAAACGGATTCGGTCTATAACAGGACAGCGAATTATGGCAAACACAAGTATAATTACCATTGTCATAAATGTCACAAAGTAACAAACGGCAAACACAGTAACATTTCTAACTCTTTTTTCAATATTAGAATAGATGGCTAAATATAGTAACATTAGATGTTCTATATAAAGCGTGGGGAGGGATGATGGGATATGGTTACAACCTACAGAATGAAGAGGGGGTTGGGGGGGGGCCAGACGATGGTGCTAATATTACTCTGGTGATGCGGAAATTTGCCAAGAGTTGCCGTTCTTTAATACTAAGAAGCCCCCAAGTCTGGCAGTAAGAGATCAAGTGGTTGGAGGGGGGGGGGGAGGGTTTTGAGCCGAGTTGTTTGATAAGGCAGAGAGAGAGAGAGAGAGAGAGAGAGAGAGAGAGAGAGAGAGAGAGAGATGGGGGGGGGAAGAGAGGAAGTGAAGAGGTTAACACTGAAATTGGTTCTGGATCTCTACGTAATTGGAAACAATGACCTGAACAATGGCACTTGACTTTCTCGGGTCAAGTGACCTCCATACGAAGAATGGAAGATTTCTTTTTTTTGAAACATTAAAAAAATATGTCCCTAAAGGTTGTGTAATTTAGAACCGTGCCATACAAACGACACTTCTGATTTTCGTGATGCTGAAAGTAGCGCAAAAATGTTATTTCACAATGGGCGGATTTGTTTTGTGGGCGTGTGCTATTTCTAGCTCTCCTTTCGTCACTTGACAAATATTTTACTTCATCTGTGCATAAATGTTATGTCTAAGATACACTACACAAGTCTCTCACTTGTGTTGCGAATATCATATGTTTATGTGCGGATCTCAGGATCTATTTATAAACGACAAACACGTCATCAGCTGTCACGGCCCCGGGGTAAACGGTCACAAACTAGGCTACCAACTATTTTCTTGAAGAATTATCCAGCAAATATATGCAAAATACCAAGATTATACTATATATATATATATATTGCAAAAATTGTATATCTAAGTGACAAAATTATTCAGATGTATTATTTGATAGTACTTTATTATTATTATTTTTATCTCTTCAGAAACTAGAACTGGTTAACAAACAAAAAAATATCCAGATTGGCAGCCCTGGGGCATACCGAAGGGAGTTCAGTCGAAACAACTGACAGGAATAGAAAACGAACCGGAGTGGGGAATGGGAGGGGGGGTTTGTTGTTTGTTTTGTTTTGTTTCCGTTAGTGTGTGGACGTTAATGCAATGTCTGTTTTTGAAGGGTGCCAACAACCGGGCAGTATGAAATATTCAACGACTGCCTGGCAAGTAGGGAGAATGGATTCAGAATTTATTTATTTTTAAAATATATCCACCACATTGAATGATGCTTAATTTTTGTTTAACTTATTTTATTTCTACATCAATCGATACCAATTTTTTTTTAAGAAACGTCCATTTGATTCAAGGACAACCTTCCACCCCCTTTTCCAATTTTTTACTCTTTGTTCGCGCCATTTTCGCCGCCTGAAAACGCAACTATTGCAAAAAAGCAACAAAATAAAAAAAAACCGGATGATGTCGTATATAACCGTAAAAAAAAACACACTCCCGTGAGTGACGACAATAATTATGATTTTTTTTTTGTTTACAAACAAAATGTGTAGAATGTTATGTGTGTATAAATATTTATTTCTAATTCTGAATCCAGCCAACAATACTTGGCACGGCGCCCTATTCAATAGTTCTGTTCAGTGGAGGTTCATTCATTTTACGTCACCCTCACACGACCGGCATTGTGAGTCGGAGGACGTTCTATATGTATGTTGTTGTTTTTTTCTGGCTCGAAAAATGCAACCACCTGTGGAGTGGGTGGTAGGCGAGGTGAGGCCGACTGTCCTTCATCACCGCCCAAACTCACCCCCACCTCCCCCCTCGTCCCTTCCTTACGTGATCCTTCCCTTGATTCAAATATCTGTTGTTATTGGTGGGGGTAGGGGGAGACCACTGGATGTCGGCAGCTAGGGCCACCACACGATGTCAAGCAAATGGCTACTTCCATGACGCCATATCATCAAAAGGTTCTGTCAACACCGAGAACAACAAAAAAAAAAACGTGGCGACTCACAATGCCTGACGTCAAGCTGTTTTGTCCGGGGAGGGGGGGGTCCTTGTTTAACTTATATGTATTGTTATTTTATTTTATTTTTTTAGTTTCTTAACATTTTGAATCAGATGACAATATGAAACCCGTCTTCAAATTATTGTGATGTACTGCCAAGAATGAGTTTCTGTAACTTGTTATTTTGGAACAGTTTTGGTAGCCACTCTAGTCAAGTCCCATTCCATAATAGGGTCTGCACATAGATTGAGTCTCAGAGAGTGCGATTCGCCCAGAGTTTTCTGAGATTCGACCCCTGCGCCATTAGCCACGACGACCCGAATCGCACACTCAACACTCACCTCTCCATACAGACTTTGACGGTGTCGGGTGGGGATGGGACAGACTTTCAAGGGAGCGGGTTGTGGAGGGGTTCAAACTATACGGAGATGGGTGGGGGTGGATAAAAATGACAGCCACGTGCAACTCTCTACCACACACCCGATCCTATTCAATATTTATAGGCTTAAGTTGGTTGCCGGACACCTAGACCAAGGGTGTGCAAACTTTATGAGCCACGGGTTTACAATGGGTTTACAATTTGACAGAAGAGAGAGAGATGGCCTACTGTAAACTGAGTGCAAACGTCATTCATGTGAAAGAGAGGATGGGAGTGCAAACTACCAAACTACACTGTGTATGTACTTGCCCGCGGGCCGAAGTTCATCTAAATCTGATCTAGACTGTGAAATACCACCTCGTCTAGCGTTCGCATGGTGGTTAAAAATATATATCTAGAAAACACAAAGTGAATCATCAATTAAACGCATTCAAATCTTAGAATGAATAGATAATTAGTCAGCACCTAAGTGTAACATAAATAAAAGCGGTGTGGGTTCTGCGTTAAATCGAAAGTAAAGAATTAATACAACAGGATTCCAGTTTAAAAAATCGGATATTTCCGAAAACAAAAATAACCTAGCCCACCGATCAAGCCTAAGGGAATATAACTCTATGCAAAGGTTTTGCAGGGTACAGCTGGTAACATAAATAAAACCTTTACAAGTATAATTTAAGAGTAATTCAATGGATGCATGCCAGGCTCTGAAACAACTGAACCCTGAGATCGATGTTTAATTAACGCTTCATTTCCAATCAATCCGCATGTAAAGACTTAAGTAGCTGCGCGGGATTATTTCTATACATTAGAATCACTGGTTTGTTATTTACACTTCCGGTGGGTTACTGGACTGTGCAGCTGTTATGTCTTATATAGCACATAATGAACTACTTAAAGGTGGATAATTGTCTAAGGATAGTGGTTCTAAACCCGTGATCCGCGGGTGCTCCGCGAAACCCTTTCTAGCATTCCGTCAAAAAAATAAAATGCAGTTGAAATCTGTCGCAAAAAAATACAAGGGTGGCACACCGCACGACTGCAGGCTTGTTTTTTTTTTTTTATTTTGTTTGCGGCCTATGTTGCTATTTTTAGAGCATTTTCGAAAAAAATGCTCTATTGTCCCCGTTTTGTCTGTCTGTCTGTCAGTCCGTCATCACCCTAGATCTCAACAACTATAAGTCCTAGACCTATGATGTATATATCATTTTGTAATTGAAAGTATCAGAGCTATGCAACAATTGACGTAGTTTTCGGACGATTAAATGCTACAATTTCGAATGTTTTCAATTATGAGTCCTATTTCAGTAACCACAAACCACTTATAGTTAGATTTAAGAGAAAATAATTTTTTTTTCTCAAATATGAAGAAACGTCTTTATAATATTTTTTTACAGATATATGCATTACAAAATTGAATTTATAAACATTTCCAAAATTTACAAATATTTACTGAAAGCTAACAAACCTACTGATACATAACATGAAAATGCGCTAACACGTCCTGTGTCCAGAATGGAACAGGCTTAATTGCTTTTTTTTTTACTGCGCGCTTAATTTAAAAAAAAAAAAATTCGTTGCTGTATTGTACGTGTGCCAATGAGGGCAGCAAAATGTCAAAGATTAAGAGTTTAAAGGTTAAAAACCACTGATGTAAGAGATATTTGAGAAAGTTCAGACTCGCTGCAGTGTGAGGATTAATGAAAGGATTGCACCTGGCAGCAATGACAGAAACGGGGGAGAGGTTAGGGGGAGGGGAGGATACGGGGGGGGGGGTGTTGCTGGAAGTAGTCAAAACGATTATACTGGGAATTGTGGCAGTGTCAAATTAGAAGTCAAAGACCAGAGTGTTCCTTTCGATAAAAGTGTGTTTCTGTGTCTATGTGTGAGTGACAACAAAAAATCTATGTGACTGGGTGTGTGATATACACACTGTGTATGTGACTGGGTGTGTGATATACACACTGTGTATGTGACTGGGTGTGTCATATACACACTGTGTATGTGACTGGGTGTGTCATATACACACTGTGTATGTGACTGGGTGTGTCATATACACACTGTGTATGTGACTGGGTGTGTCATATACACACTGTGTATTTGAGTTAGAAAGTAAGTCAGTGTGTGAGAAAGAGTCAGAGAAGTGACTGAATGAAACAGGCATGGGTTTGTTTCCTATTTTGAAAAAAAACGTGGTCAGGGCAACACGGAATGGGGAGGGGGAGGAGGGGCAATTGCCTTCAGCAGACGTTCAATACCCCTCCCCCCGGGGTCCCCCATCTCCCCCCCTCCCCCAGTGTACAGTTGGTTCAGTCATTGATTAAATGAATTACAGGTCCGAGGCAGTCTCGTCGAACCGAAAAAGGAGAAATTAAAAAGTACATACTGCCCACCTGTGTCTCTTTCCCAGTCGGTCATTACATGGCAGTCCTGTGTCTCTTTCCCAGTCGGTCATTACATGGCAGTCCAAAGTGACTTTAGTCCAATCCTGAAACACGCGAAACTAAATTAAAATTATGTCTCAATTACTCGTGACGTCAATGAAAGAATGACGTCATCTCAAGAAACGTTTGTGTAGAGCAAGGTGTGGGAAATGAGAAATTTTTACCGAAATCAAAGTGATTTTTTTTCAAAAACAAATACAGAGGTACCGTCAGGTTAAGAACGCCTCATGTAAAAAAAAAATGTTCGGGATACGAAAAACATCTTCGAACGTTTGTTTTTTTTTTTGTCTCGGGTTACAAACAAAGACGATAGAGAGCAAAGGTTTATAGTTGCAGACAAAACAATTGCGTAAAGCACAAACGACCATGGGCGTATTCATGAGGGGGCAAGGGGGGGGGGCATCTGCCCCCCCCTACATTTTGATAAAATGTCATATAAGAGGGGGGCATTTTCTCCCCCCCCCCTACATTTAAAAAAAAATGTCATAAAGTTGTTATTTGCCCCCCCCCTAGAAAATTTTTTGCCCCCCCCCCTGGAAAAATTCCTAGCAACGCCCATGCAAACGATGATTACAAAAAAAAAAATATGGGCCTGGGAGTCAACGGCTTCGTCTTGGGTGATGTCATTGAGGGTCAAAGTGGAGAGCTTCCTACGGATGAACTTGTGGTTCTTCACAATGAACAGCTTAAACATTAACAAGACTTTAATGGCGGACCAGTCGTACAAAGATAAGGGATCAGTGACCATTTCAAACTGCCCAGGATTAAAGCAACGAATTTCTTTTGATATTTTTTTTTTGGTACAGAAAGATTCCCAGTCGTCTGCCGAGAAACAGCGACATGAAACTCCTGAAACTAATGACTATGAATAGCAAAGAAAGCTCCACATTATGGTTTTCGAGGTAAAGAAATGTAGACTAAATCTTTTTTTATTTAATTTTGCATCAACTGATTTTGTTTGTTTTATTTTTTTCTATTTTTTTAATACGTGAAGTATACGTATTATTTTTCGTTCGTTTTTTTTTCAAGCAAAAGACCGAATCTTAATTTTTAAAAATAACGATTATTTCATATTGAGACGGACTGTCTCTATTTCACAGATTTCAATGTTTCGGTTTACGAACGTATGTGTTACAAACCTAGTTCTGGAAGGACTCAAGTACTTAGCTTGAGGAACCACTGTGTCATGAAATAAAGGAGTGACTTAAAGAGTTAACACGCAGAATGATAGCACTCCAGATATACTGCTCAAACTGAAGTCACCCTGTGAGGATGTGAATCTCTTGATATGGTATATAGTTTTATATAGTTTCTCTCTCTCTCTCTCTCTCTCTCTCTCTCTCTCTCTCTCTCTCTCTGTGTGTGTGTGTGTGTGTGGGTGTCTGTATGTCTGTATCCAACCAGTACTACTTAGCAGGGCACCCTATTCTACAGTTCAATTCGTTGGAGTTTCATTAATATATTACGTCTTGTTTTACTCTGGAAAAGTGGGGACAAGAAATAAAACTTGGAGAGAGAGAGGGTGGGCTGGAATCAAAACAAACGTGTGTACAAGAGATGAAAGCAAAGAGATGAAATTTGTCATTAAGCACTGAGGCCGATGACTTCTTCAGTACTCAACGTGAAATACTAGCAAGACCCTAGAGACTTGAACAGATAGAAGAGACCCATTTACTCACCAAAAATTCAGATGTAAACAGCACACTCCCAGTTTAACACGCACACACAAATACAATCATGTTTGGAAAATGGTAATTTTTTTATATATAATAAATGGAACACTGTGTGTGAAAGAGAAGGGGAGGGAAGGGGGAATCAAAGGGAAGTAACTCTCCGCTTCTCTCATCCGCCATTACAGTTAATCCCCGAGAAAATGACAGATCGTAACATCGGGAAATGATGTAGCGGAATATAGTAGGCTCGCAGTAAAGGATGGTTTCGTATTTTCTCTAATGTAAACATTGTATATATATATTTTTTTTTAAAGTGTCATTTGGGTCTCATACATATACTAGTCATTATTTTCTGCAGATTCGTTCTTATGGATACTGAAACTGAACACAGCCTAGCCCACCACCCCACTCCCACTGGAAAAAAAAAGACCCTTTCAAGTATTCATTCCTGTTAGATCTAATGCTTAGAGGGTCATCACGGAAACAACTGCCTAAGGCCCCTAGATACATCTGTGAACACAGCGCTACAGCTCTCAACACATACACCACACTTGTTAAATAACAGATGTTTAATAAGTCTTATCAGACTCCATCCTTATGTAACGAGTTTTAACAAAAACCTGCTATGGTCGATTCAACACTCACACAAATTCATGCAATCTCTCTCTCCCTCTCTCTCTCTCTGTTACTCTCTCTCTCTCTCTCTCTCTCTCTGTGTTACTCTCTCTCTTTCTCTCTCTCTCTCTGTCTCTCTCTCTCTCTCTGTTACTCTCTCTCTCTCTCTCTCTCTCTCGATATAGATGTTATTGTGTATTAGTTTGTGATTTGCATCGCTGAGTTCGTATGTGCGAGTTTTCCCTAAGTTCACCTATGTGTCACTTGGTGCATGGGTTCAACGGACAGTTGGGAAATTGGGTCCTTATGGTAATGTGTGCAGATGACTGACAAAATACTAACTGGTGATACAAAGAAAGTACCTAGAAGATCATGTACTCAACAATGTACACATGTATATAAAACTAAGATTAACGAGCATACAATGTACAAAGAATACAGCCAACCTCCTTCTGTACAAAGATTACAGCCAACCTCCTTCTGTACAAAGATTACAGCCAACCTCCTTCTGTACAAAGGTTACAGCCAACCTCCTTCTGTACAAAGATTACAGCCAACCTCCTTCTGTACAAAGATTACAGCCAACCACCTTCTGTACAAAGGTTACAGCCAACCTCCTTCTGTACAAAGATTACAGCCAACCTCCTTCTGTACAAAGATTACAGCCAACCTCCTTCTGTACAATGTTTACAGCCAACCTCCTTCTGTACAAAGATTACAGCCAAGCTCCTTCTGTACAAAGATTACAGCCAACCTCCTTTTGTTCAATGTTTACAGCCAAACTCCTTCTGTACAAAGATTACAGCCAACCTCCTTCTGTACAAAGATTACAGCCAACCCCCTTCTGTACAAAGATTACAGCCAACCTCCTTCTGTACAAAGATTACAGCCAACCTCCTTCTGTACAAAGATTACAGCCAACCTCCTTCTGTACAAAGATTACAGCCAACCTCCTTCTGTTCAATGTTTACAGCCAAACTCCTTCTATACAAAGACTACAGCCAACCTCCTTCTGTACAAAGACTACAGCCAACCTCCTTCTGTACAAAGACTACAGCCAACCTCCTTCTGTACAAAGACTACAGCCAATCTCCTTCTGTACAAAGATTACAGCCAACCTCCTTCTGTACAAAGATTACAGCCAACCTCCTTCTGTACAAAGACAACAGCCAACCTCCTTCTGTACAAAGGTTACAGCCAACCTCCTTCTGTAATTAGATATCCTATACTCGACACAAATACAAATCTCTAAGACAATCATATGTCTTGATTTATTTCATTTTTTCCATGTCCCGCCTGAAGGAGAGACGGTAAAAAATGAAATCAATTGGATGTCCATATCTGAGACAGGGCAGAATAAAAATATTAGCTGTAAATAATCCAGCTATTTGAGAATGTCGCCCGGGGGTTGGGGATACGTTGACAGATATATACATACATACAAACACACACAGATATATATATATATACATACAAACACACACAGATATCAATGGACGAAATGCGTATACAGATATCAATGCCAGAAATATTAATGACAGATATATAAACAGATATTAGTAAAAAAAAATATATCACACGTACGCACACACAAACATATAACACAGTGTATATACACACAATATGACTGTGTATATAAAAAGATATGTGTGCCGGTACATCGAAAATTACACACCACCTTAAGCATACACGAAGTAGGCATGTGTGTTCTGTGTCGTAATTGGGGGGGGGGGGTGCGGATTTTAAAAGTCCGACCGGGAGCCACTAACGGTCGTTACACCTCTGTTACAGCTACATCAGGTTGCTGCTAGCTACACCACTGTTACAGCTACACCAGGTTGCTGCTAGCTACACCCCTGTTACAGCTACACCACTGTTACAGCTATACCATGTTGATGTTAGTTACACCACTGTTACAGCTACACTAGGTTGCTGCTAGTTACACCACTGTTACAGCTACACCAGGTTGCTGCTAGTTACACCACTGTTACCGCTACACCAGGTTGCTGCTAGTTACACCACTGTTGCCACAACCGGTTGTCCAGCTGTAAATTGAGAATGTAATTGCATTTCCATAGCCATTTTTATGTTTTATCGGGGGGGGGGGGGCCCTCTGAAAATATACACTCATAGCGTACAACTGAACAACCCGGCTACTGATGTAATAACTGGCGGTCTAACTGGTGTCGGGTTCGAATCTCGAGGATGCCAGTCACCGAGACCGTGAGAGCCGTTCGTATGCATGGGCACAATGGGCAACAGGTTAGAGCCCGCCTTACAGAATATATTGCCTTCGAATCTGATGATATACTGGTTCAGGTACATTTTCCTACTCTCATTCCCCCCCCCCCCCCAAAAAAAAAACTTAGCTCGGCTCTGGTTAACATTCAGCCTGTACAGCAATGTTGTTTGTGAGATACAGGCTATAGGGCAACCAGTGATAATAAGATGCAGGCCCATTTATTTATATCATAAACAGTGGTCTTTGGTAAATTTAACATGTTCGGTAATAGTCTAAAATTATAAAATAAAAGAGTTGAGTCTATGTGACTCAATTGAGATTAGTTTGTATGCAATTAATAATTTACACAAGGTGCAAAAGATTTCGACTAAGACATCTTGCGCTGCCTGTGCACTTGATCCAATTTTCACCAACCATCCTTTAAACCATAGATTTATAATAAGACTAACAGCGAAAAGAGTACATTGTAATATTAGTTAACGATAATAAAGAGTATAATATATTTCAAAAAGAAGTGTAAACTAAAAAAAAAAAAAATTTCGCAGCAAGATGTGACCAAAGAGAACACAAAAAGTAATGACATCATTAGTGAAACAGCTGAACTCTACTGTATATATTTGTGTGATTTTTAAAACCAAGTATTGATCTGCCTTGAATCATGTCTTCACCGTTGGTAAACTTGTCGACTAGTATCTGCATACATTCATCAAATGTTAGTTTTAACTGTCATTCTATATGTCTTAACCAGTGCAAGATAATTTGTCTTACACATCGCAACACAATATTTTTTTTTAAATGGCGGACTAAAGGGGGCACCAATACCCAGCATGGGGGCACCTTTACTTTTTCTTTATTTTTTCCTCTTTTTTAAGCGAGGGAAGGGGGACACTCCACACATAGCGTGCCACCCCCTGGCTACGGGGCTGGTCAGGGGTATTGAGACGATGGGCAGTAATAAAAAAAAACCGATAAAATCAGTTTATTTTTATTATACGTTATTATATATGTGTGTGTGTGTGTGTGTGTGTGTGTGTCTGTGTGTGTTATTATTTCAGTGTAACTTTGTTTTTTGTAATTTTAATCCTGCTTTAAGCTTTTTTTGTCGTCAAATATTTTGTAAAATGTTTTCTTTTAACCAAATATTATCATGTTAAAATTATAATACATATTACAAATTAGTTTTATTGTGTGGAAAGCTTTTAAATAATCGTTAATTAACCAGATTACAAGCAATAACCGTAAAGATTTAGTATTTTGTGAAAGAGAAACTGGTCTGGAAATGAAAAGGGGGGGGGGGGAGGGAAGACAAATGCTGCGGGATGGGGGTATGATAAAACATATGATATTAGAAGAAACGAAACAAAAGAACTCACCTCCATCGTGAAGTTCCGAAAATACCAAAGTGTTTATTCGTCTAAAATTATCCTCTTATAGGCTACTGTCGATAGTGCAACTTACTCCTTCAGCTATTGAAGCTGAAATGTGAAAAACAAGTAAACGTTTATTATCGAAGCTGTATGTCGTCATTTCTCACCCAGATAAAAATTTGGATTAGCGCCATCTATTGAGATGAGGAGCCTGGTCGATGCCAGGGAGAAATCGTTACAAAAATATATAACGAATTTATTAATATCTTTTTGGTGCATTTTAGATTTTATTCTTTCCTCAGAAAAATTAATGCATTAATTTTACTTCCGATTAACTAGAAAAGAGATCAAATCAAAAGTTTTCAAGGTTGAATAAACTAAACAATGTTATGTTAATAATAATTTCCAATCCAAGCTTTACCATATCAACGAAAATAGTTTCACAATGGCGGACAATGTTGTGCAGGTTCTTATAGATTTAATAAAACTTTTCATTTTAAATTAAAGAATATGTGTCAAAAAAAGAATTATAAAATTCTCTATTAAAGCTTAAAAATTACTTTTTTACTGTTCATCGGCAAATTGGATCTATTTTGTCTTCAAAAAGTTATTTAAACGTTAATATTAATATTTAAAGAAAAGTCTAAGACACTAAGATGACATGATAGTTTCATGTAAACATTTCAATAATAGTTGTTCCCCATTACTGTTTGTACTGCTTTCGGACTGAGAACAACCACTGATTTACTGAATGCTATAAATATTGATAATAAATATTCTGTTAAGTATTTATAAAAAGGAGATTTAACAATTTGATCATTATTAAATTTAAAATTCATTTTCAATTAGCAAATATGTCATGCTTTAGTGTTATTTTTATCTCCATTTAGGAGAAAAGTTCAGACCAGACTGAGAAAAAGGTGGTCATACCAACTGCCCCTGTCTCTAATTCTCGGCCCAAGAAAGGTCTGAATATTAGCATCCAATTACATACTGTTCATTAGTAAATATTGTTTTCTTAGATAATTCTGATGAAACACGTGACCAAAATAAAAATTAATGAGAACTTTTAGTAAGATTTTGTAGCTGTTATTTCTATTTTGTATTTTAGCACCTGAACTACCTGTATTTGAACGACGAAATTGGCTGATTCACCTCCATTATGTGAGAAAAGAATTTGAAACATGCAAAGTTCTCATTCGAGAGCAGCTGGCTGAAGCTGGAGGCTTGTGTGAATTTGCTTTGTATATACAAGGTTTATTTTTTGTTGTTAAATCTACATTTGTTCATAAAACAATGAGTTCTGTGTGGATATAATAAGTACTTAACAGATAATTATAGGTATTTTATTTATATTTACACAGAATTTAAAGATGGAAACTGGTTAACAACTTTGCTGTCATTGGTTAAAAGAAGTAAAATAGAGTAATTTGTTGTTTTTTTTATAATTTTTTTTTGTTCTTCTTGAAATATTTTTTGGACAATATTTTTAGTTATTATTTAGTTCAAATAAAAATGTATGTAAGCGTGTGCAGGATTATTATATGTTTCCATTAATTTGCTCAGTATGAAATATCAATTTTATACATTTTTCTTTCATTTGTCATTTTAGCATTAATTTTACGACAAGAAGGCAAGATACAAGAATCACTTGATCTTTTCCAGACATGTGTTGCTATCAATATGCAAAACCCAGAAAATCTAAAACAAGTAGCTCGCTCATTGTTAGTAAACTTAATGTCCTTTTTTTTTGCTTTATTCTGAAACCTGTTTAATTTGTCTACCTTTCTTGACTGACCTCACAAATGCAAAATTTTAACTGCTCTTAGTCTTGATTGTGGGACAGATGGCAGAGTGGTGTAGATGCTCGGCTGTCAACCTGAGAGTCCTGGGTTCGATCCTCGCTGAGAACCTGGGAATTTTTCAGGTCCTAGTGAAAGTTGGTTTAAGTCCCACAAGTCCACCCAGATTTAAAGGGGTACCTGACTAAGTTGGGGAAGTAAAGGTGGCTAACCAAACAATCCCCTTATATGCAGAGGTTACCAAAACTGATGAATTCTACACTTCATCTACCCCGATGAGCTTATAGAAATATTTAATCTAAAGAACAAGTGATTCATGATGACTGGAGAACCAGTAAATCAAGACTAACGGACAA
Source organism: Bulinus truncatus (assembly GCA_021962125.1). Taxonomy (NCBI): domain Eukaryota; kingdom Metazoa; phylum Mollusca; class Gastropoda; family Planorbidae; genus Bulinus; species Bulinus truncatus. The sequence goes on along the minus strand of JAGDYQ010000049.1, from coordinate 1,010,671 downwards.
ATTTATCAATAGGCAACAAATCAGTTAAAAATGAGACTAATCTAATAAAAATAAATTTGAAGTTTTAAAAGATTTGTTATGTTCCAGTCAGGCTAGATCAAATCATCTTAACATTGATCCTTAAATAAATAATAAGTCACTTCACCGTAATCACAAATTAGAAATATCAAAACATTTTGAGTATAGGAATCGTTAAATTTTTACCATATTTCTGATTTCTCACCCAATTAGTTGGAACCCAGTCTTACTTATTTCACAGGATTCAATTAAAGCCTGTTAGTTCAAGAATTTACAATCAGGAATCAGATTAGAATCAGTAGTTGAGAGGAGAATTTTTAATTGTTTGTTAGTCTGTAAAAATGTTGGCATTGTTCCATCACTTCTAAATATGTATACTTTAAAGGATGTATACCACTAGTATAAGTATTTTATCTTTAAACTTCATATAAATCTATCATTACATTGGTGTTTTTTTTTTTACATTCTTTTTTTTTTCATTTTATTCATATCAAAATGTTCATAAAATTGTCATTTATACTTCATTTATTTTTTTTAATGTGAAACTACTGTTTATTGTTACATTTTAGAAACATACTTAATCTTATATGTGTTTGGTGATTTCAGATTTTTGTTGGCAAGACATAAGGCAGCCATTGATATCTACAACCAAGCTGCTACCATCAGTGATAAGGATTGGGTAATTTATTTTGTAAACATAAAAATAATTATCTGAAACCACAAATACGACTGTTTTCTTAAACACAGTGCTGAAGAGTTGATATAGTTACCAGTGACTCATAGAGTGACATATATTTGTAGAAGTGCAACAATTAGTTCTGTCAAGGGGTGGTATTTTCACCTCTTCAATTTTTTTGGCATTGGAATTGTTCTGTATTTTCAGTGTCCACACTGGGCACAATTAGCACTAGTTAGGCTACTGAAAACATTGTTTGTAAATTAAAATCTAAATGAAGCGATTGGTACCAATCATGAAAGATGGTACTTTCACGATAACATTAAAACTCTGGGCTGAAGCATGTGATTTATCAGGACATTTTTACAATTGTTTAGTAGCTGTATATGTAAGTTACTTAATTTAAAAATCACTGAGAAGTAATGAAGTACTATTATGTTTCATATTGTAGGAGATTTTCCATAACTTAGGGGTTTGCTACATGTACCTCAGAGATTATACTAAAGTAAGTATCAAACATTATTCTGTTCATACATAATGCATTCATTGAAATATAAAATTAGTTCATCGTTCTTTATGAGGAATTCATAAACTTCAGTTTTAAAATATACATCTTTTTTTTTTGTTCATTCTGTGCAGGCAAAGGATTGTCTAAAGCAAGCATTGAGTCTTCATCGCCATGAGGTGACCTACATAATACTGGGTAAAATATATCTCCTGGAGAGAGACATCAGTGCTGCTATAGACACCTACAGGAGTGCTGTGGAGTAAGTATGGTGACTATTGCTTGTATGTTTTTAATGGAGGAACTTTAAACAACAGAAACCTTTAGCAGCTGCTGGTAATCAGTTATCCCAGTTTTTTCTTTTTATAAGGGCACTTAAAGCTGTATAAGGTAATTAAATATAAATTTTAAAATTTCACAAAACCTTATTATAAATCAAAAAGCCTAATTTGCTTTTACTAATCACTTTTTTATATTATTATGTCAGCTGTTGTTGATTGAAGGGAAGTAATTCACACCTTTTTTTTTTCCATGACCAAATTCCAAATTTGGTTACTTAAAACTCTAAACATTTGTTTGTTTGATTCTTTATTGATAATTCAACAAAAACTATGCATTTTTTAGATAACATTGTCATGTGTTTTTATATGTAAATGATAACTGTTTTTTCTATTCCTCGGTACTCATTAGACATGCTGTAATTCTTCAGTATTTATAGCCTTCTGATTAATTTTATTACTACCACTTTTTTGTTACATTTTCTGTTATTGAATCATTTCGATAAATAAATAAATTATTTTGATGTATGAAATTATAATTTGTATATTTTGTGTGATTCTTAAAAATGTTCATGTAAATTAAGGTCATTGTTAAATTCTGTAAATTATGTTTGATTTTTCATTCTATATATCTGATTGTAATCATTTTGTTTCATATAAAAATACACTTTTCAAACAATTTCAGGTACTCTCCAGAGAACCCAGATCTCCTGACTACTCTTGGTCTTCTGTATATGCAAGTAAGCTTGAATCTCACTTGAGCTGAACTGTTTATAATTGATTATATTGTTCTTAAAAAAGTGTAGTTGTAACTTTTGCAAACTAATATAGTTTTTGCTCAAAACTAATAAAGAGATAGTAAAAAAAATATTTTATTTTTAATTAGTCGATTCTCTTTCATTTAAAAATTTAAAAGAAATACTTATATTTGCCATTAATCGTGCTTGTTTATCTTGCCCGTCTAAGTTAACTTGTTTATTTTCCTTTTCTTTATATAAGGTCAACCAGTTTCAGAAGGCATTTGAAAATCTTGGCAATGCCATGGCATACAATCCTAGTCACACCAAAGCTATTTTAGCTGCTGGCAGCATTATACAAACCCATGCTGACTATGATGTTGCCATCACAAAATATAGAGTAGCTGCTGCCAACATACCAGAGTCACCCCCGCTGTGGAATAATATCGGAATGTGTTTCTTTGGCAAGAAAAAATATGTGGCTGTAATTATTTTTTTACTCGTTCAAACAAAAGATTTATTTACAGGCAAAATATGACACTAATAGGAAATTATTTCTTGATCCATTTTCATATGACAGTTAGTTCATCACACTGAAAGTTTTGGAGAAATATTTTCTAATGGGCGTATGTTCTTACTTTAAATCTGCAGTAATCTATTAAGACAATGATCAGTATTTACTTGTTATAAGTGAAATATCTGAGATAAATTTTTTCATCAGAGATGTCTATATTTTTTTATGTATTATTTTCAGCAACAGTTTTGTACCAAATATAGTAAGTGGGTGGTGACATTCAGATAAAAACAATAATCATTTAACTAAATCAATCCAACCATAAAACTCTGAAATTATCATTGGAAAATTATGTAAGGAAAATCTGCTAATGGTCTAATGTAGTTTTATGTTTCATATTTAAACTGATCCATTATTACTTTTAGATTTAAGTTAAATGCTGAAGTTAACATTTTCAAAACTTCTACATATTATTTTGATAAATGCTTTTTTTTTTCACAAATTACTTGTCCTTAAATTCCATTTTCATTTATAAGAATTCATGTTAATTACATTTTCATTTTATTATTCCAAGTAAATTTTTGTCTGTACTAAATAAAAAATGTTTCAATTTTCTTTTATTCTCAGGCAATCAGCTGTTTAAAACGAGCCAACTATTTGGCTCCTTTTGACTGGAAAATTTTATATAACCTGGGTTTGGTACACCTAACCATGCAGCAGTATGCTTCATCATTCCATTTCATCTCTGCTGCTATCAACTTCAAGTCTGACATGGCCCAACTATATATGTTTTTAGCTAGTAAGTCCTGGTTTAGTTTTCAAGTTATTGTTTCATCAGCTCTACATGTTAAATTAGATCAAAATTTTAATTTTATGAATCCAATTAATAGTGTGTTTAGTTACTTTTTTGACAATTTCAATATGTATTATAGCTAGTAAGTATATTTTTAGTTTTCTTGGGATGATAATTTTCACATCTTCTCCCGTTGAATTTAATCAATATTTTTTAAAAGCATCTACTGAATTGTGCTAATATTTTACTTTGTTGACATTTTTAATATGTTGTGATTTTTTTATTTATTTTTTTTTTTGATGGTGGGAATATTTTCTTGAAGCTTCTAAAATCTAAACCCGAAAATATAATCATTAGGACCATACAATACAAACATGAACATAAAAGAACTCATTAATTGAACTTAAAAAATAAATACAATGGTTGATTTAAAAAAAAAAATTATGGTGAATGACAAAAAAGTGTTGTGTTTGAGGAATGAACGGAGACAAGATTCATGACTGGTGACTTGTTTTTTAACACCCAGTCTCATAGCTCGAAAACTTGTAAATCAAAAAAATTTCAGGCTGACAGCCCTTTATCATTGTATATTTATGAGGATTATCTAACATGAGGGGGTGGCATTACATTGGGGGGCAAAGTACCATAGGTGGTGCCTGGTGTTTAGATTTAACACCAAGGTGATATAATCTCCAAATTGGGGGTGAGGGTGAAGTGTGTCTTCCTCAAGCCTTGGAGAAATCCTCCTTGATGCCATCCCCAGACTTCTGCTGCATGAACTTGATTCTCAGTTCATCATAGCATGTTTTTTTTATGAATTAAATGTTCTATTTATTTTTTTTTTTCAACAGTCTCACTCGCTCACCTAGATGATCCAGAAGATGCTGTGCAGTCATATGAGCATGCTCTTAAGTTGGACAGGTTTGTATCTAATCTTCTATAATGTTTCTAAAGTTCATTCAGATCAGAGCATAAGTTTTGTAATTATAAAACAATCACTAACAGATAACATTAGATATGAAATTATGTTGATATTTTGCTTTTACAGCAGATATAACATTAGATATGAAGTTATGTTGATATTTTGCTTTTACAGCAGATATAACATTAGATATGAAGTTATGTTGATATTTTACTTTTACAGCAGATATAACATTAGATATGAAATTATGTTGATATTTTACTTTTACAGCAGATATAACATTAGATATGAAATTATGTTGATATTTTACTTTTACAGCAGATATAACATTAGATATGAAATTATGTTGATATTTTACTTTTACAGCAAAGATCCAGCTATTCTCATCAACTATGCTGTATTTCTCTACAACACCGGAGACCGCCGGAAAGCTAGTCATTATTTATCGCAGTTTGATTCAGTGGTTGCAATGATCAGGAGCACAGGAAAAGTAGTTGATCAAGATGTAGGCCACCACTTATGTCAAGTTACAGTCATAAATACTTAATCATAGAAATATTGTATCTGTATTTGTTGCAAGTCAAAGGTTGACTTAGGTCTTAGGCGGACTAAGGTTGGTTGTAGCCTCAGGAGGCAGTGGAAAATATTGGCTCCTTAACATAAAAGTAAACATCAAAAAGGGCATAAATGAGGATTTTGGGGGTAGGAAGTTGGGCGTTTTGGGCCCCCTCCCAATTCACAAATTAGGGGCTTAGTTTGAAGTTTTCTTTTTTTTACAACACACACAGCCAAATTGTATCTCAACTTTAGTTTTTCTTGTGCTATTTACTTATGTATACATTTTAATTCATCCTAAGTTGAGGACGAAACTACAGCTAACTAAGGAGACGTTTATGTTTCCCTCATTGAAAATAAGCCAGGCTCCAATCATTAATATCATGATTGTGCTAAATTTCTTAGAAAAATTTAAAGTATATCAGTGAAATATTATTATTTTGGAATTATAAAAATATGTTTGTTTCACACACATTTATTTTTCAATTAAACAAATGCGTCTCCAGCTGACTGAGCTAGCTGCTAGGTTGGGTCCAGGCATACAAGTTGGGAGACCCCATTTAGAGCTCCCTATCACATCACTGCAGCCTCAAGCACCTGCAGAAGAGAATGTTTACAGTACTGTCAATAAAAAGAAACTTTATGCAGATACATGTAAGATCATATTTATTTTAATTTTACTGTTTGTTTTTGTTCTCAATTCTTCGCAGCTTTCTGACAATTTTTTTCTGTTATCTCTTTATTGTTACCAAATTTTCATGTCTGCTTTTAGATATTTATTCCATGAAGAGCAGTAGTTTAAATGTGTTCAATAAACCAAAATATGTAATTTCTCCATAAAAGAATGATAAAATTTAGAAGAAAGTTATTTTAAAACATTATTGTTATCCTTTGTTTAAAAACAAAATAAAGTTAAAAAGTATCTTTTTACTCTGGTCACTTACCCAGACTGTGATTTTTTTTTCATTCATCATTTTTTAAAAAAATTCCTCAGCTGACAATACTTTGAATCCTGACGCCAAACTTGTATATGCAAAAGAGATAGAGCAGCGACTACAACAAAGGAAACAACCCTCACTTCCTTATGAGGAAGAGCCAGATGTCATGAGTGAGTCCTCACTTATACCTAGACCATCAGCAGGAGACTTCACTCCAGATACGGATGTGTTATCGCCACCCTCAACTTACAGTAAGATCATTTCATCGGTCTTGTGTAGTCAAAATTCTTACAATAGTCTTATAGAGTATTTAGTAATAATCAACTCATCCACCTCGGAAGGCGGCTTTTTTTTTTCCCCAGAAATCGATATTAAATATCCTTCTTTTTTTAATAATTAAAATAAAATAATTGTGCAAAAAAAAATTGACAGAATAACCAACTTGTAGAATAAATGTTTGGGGCGATAATTATTTATAAAAGTTCATGTATTTGGGCTGTAGAAATTTTATTTAAATTACACCACCTCTGACCATAAAGTGAAAAATAAATAAAATGCTTTATCAATATTTACTAGCTCGTCTAAAGACAACATCTTTCTTCCGCATCTTTTTCTGTAAACTGAATAACTGGTGACTCTGTTTATGAAATGTATATAGTCAAGCAAATAAATGGATAAAAAAAATGGTTTAATCTAACAACATTCCTGTCTAACTCTTACCACTAGAAACAAAAGCACTGTTCGACTTTAAATTAACACAACTCTTTTTTTTTTTAAAACAGAAAATGATACCAAACAAGCTTCACCCAATTTTCCTATGTCAGAATTACACCCTAGAAAACTGGTCAGTATTGACCAGGCACCTCTACCGCCAACACATCTACCAGAAGATGATGATATACCAGAGGAACTGGAAAGAGAAATGAGGAAGAGCCACAGAGGGAAACTACCACCACTTGCCAGTTAGAACTATAGTTTGGCTCTCATAGCAAATTTATTTTTCAGTAATCGTGGTAAAATTAAATTGTTGATATATTTGAAGATGATAGATTTTATTTTTTAATCTCCACATTTTTGTGCATTCCCCAGTGATAAAGACTTTTTGCATAATTTCAAGGAGACTTTATACTTTTACAACAATGTGCATTCTCTTTTATTTCGTGACTATTTATATATTGCATTAATACATGTACTATATTTGAAATACTTTTAGTGGAAACTATTGAAAAATTATCAAAATATACAAAATATTTAGTGTTTAAAATATATCATGAAAGGGTTGTTTCGATGTCATACTTGTAGCTGCTTTCCTACATCATTTCCTTTTTTTCTTTAAGTTTGTAGAATTGATTGATAACCAGAACATCCTCCTACACAGGGATAATTAGAAGACTTCAGTTAAAAAGTACTTAAATAATAAGATGAAACAAAATTCAAGCAATAGATGTTCTTGAAAGTATTAAATCAACATGCATATAAGAAATAATGAATTAGGAGACAGGTGGTTGAGCATATAAGAAATAATGAATTAGGAGACGGGTGGTTGAGCATATAAGAAATAATGAATTAGGAGACGGGTTGTTGAGCAGTGTAAATCACACAAATGTCAACCTAAGTGTCCAGGGTATGAGAACCAAGGGAACATTTTCATAGCTGTTATCGTATTAATGGGGAGGAGGAAATCAGGACATCTCATCCTTTCAGGGACTTTACACACACAAAAAATTCACAACAAATCAGCATAAAGTTCTTGTTTATTTTTGCATAAAACGAACATTTTTAAAATGTGTTACATTGTTTTGCTTTTAGCATTTTTTCCTATTCATTGAGATCATGTAATAGCATTTGTAGAAACTACTTACATTTTAAGTAATAATGTTTTTAGTTGTTTGTTTTTTTTTTTAGAATTTTTCACAAATCTATATTGGTATTATTTTTATCAAACAATTGTTTGATCTTTTCTTTAGTTTTAGCTTCTTCTTGCAGATTATACTGTTGTCATCATTTGTATTTATCAACATTAGTATCAGTCCAATTTAAATATTTAGAGTCTTTGTAGCCCTCGTCTGCTTTGAGGACTAATGGTGCAATGAAAGCTGATAAATTAAACATTTCAATTTTGGTAGCTTACCTGATGTGGCTTTTTTCGTTAGAGAAAATCACCTTATGGAGGGGAGGGGGGGAACTTCAAATGAGTTTCCAATGAGCACATAAACATACCTTTAATATTTCACTGTGATCTGCTTTTTTTTTAATCTGTCCTTCAATGAACTAAAACATGTTCACTGAGAGTGTACATTGTTTCTCAGGAAAATTCAAGACTTGAAAAAATAAAATGTAATCATATTTTTTTTTACTGAATTATAATTGATTGGGATAATTTATTTTTAAATGAGTCCATTTTTAAAGATTTTTTTTTTATATATGGTGAAAATATTTTTGCTGGAAATACATCTTGAAAAATAGAAAAAAAAAACTTACATTTTTAATGATATTCTTTCTTTATAAAGACATTTTTTTTTATTGTTATTATTACCCCTCATCTTGTTACTTAAATTTTTCGCTGTTTAAATTTTTATATGAAGTAGTGAAAAAAAAAGAATTGTCTGAAAATTTTATTAAATGAGAAATTGTATAAATAATAAATTATTTCTTGGGCTTTTCTGCGTATTTATGATGATTGGTGTTAAAAAATGTGTTTTTTGAAAACTAAATTTTTTTCTATAGCCAGGATGGTATGGGAAGAATTTGGAAGACACTTCATTACAAAGCAAGAGTCATCTCGAACAAGTTAACTAACGAATTCAAAAAAAGTTGTATTTTGATCAATGTTTATAATTACACAAAGAGTGTGCACCATTCTTTATCAATGGTACAGACATTAAGATAAATAAGTAAAATATGTACAGAATATGGTGGTCCATTGTGTCATTTGTTATATAACGTGCAATTGTCCAAAAAATATCAACACAGAGTATTAGTAAAGCACCTTTGAGGACAAATGGAACAGTGGTCAGCTGTCTTGGGCAGTAGGAGGTGCAATGCCGCTCATTCTCTATATGGCACATGTCAGATGTTACATACTTATGGTCAAAATCATGGAACTACACACACATTTTCCAACACAAATTTTAGGAAATAAAATGTCCTTTTTTTTCTAATTCAAACATTTTTCTCACTCAAATCTTCTGTTTATTTATTTGTTTGTTTGGGGAAAATTTTGAAATAGATTTTTGAGGCACTTTTGTGATCGATTTTCTTGAGAGTCTGCATACATGTTCTTGACAATGCATGATTCAATAATTAATTTTACAATTTTTTTTTTATTTTCATTAAAATTCTCTTTAAACTAATTAAGGGATATAACCGTGTTTAACTATGATGAACCTCAAATAAATGAGTAACTTCCCTTGGATAAATAAAACTACATGAATACCTTTCAGTTCGCGATCAATGCTAGCATGTGCTGAGAGGTCAAAGCAGTACGTACACACGCGTGCTACATTGTATCTCTTCAATCGGCAGCATCTTTAAAAATGTAAACAAAACTGCTTTTTTAAGTTTTATTAGGGTTAAATGGGGGGCTAGGTGCATTCTTACATAATTAAATATGGTAAAATTAAAATGTATTGCAAAATTAATACATACATATATATATATATATATTAGAAAACGTGTCTTGTTTGTTAGTAAACTTAAATTGGTGTTGGTTGGGGGGGGGGGGGTCATTCCTTCTTGTCATAGTTTGTGTTGTAGCCTGTATGTTGACTCGCGTGCCAAATATTTTAACAATTACTTAATCGGGAATCACAATTAATTTTAGCTTAACCTTTAGTATTTATGAAGAAAAATTTTAGAGAAGAGAAAAACAATGAAACAGTGCAGTGAAATAAATGTTTATTGATTCTGTCTAAAAATGAAAATTTCAATCAAGGTATATTAGTTACATTCCAAATACATGTATTAAGAACAAGAGGGACAACAACAACATTTACTACGTTTCAATATGTTTTGAAGTACTCGCCGTTTAAACATGTCAACAGATGTGGTTAGCGCATGAATACACTTGTCAATATAGAGGGGCTGGTCCATTCTGTAGAAACAGTGGAAAAAAATAATCCCAGCTCGTTTTTACCAAGAGCACCCCCCCCCCCCAAACAAAAGTTTGCCTAGCGTCCACACACCCCGCCCCCCTCTTTACTACTGTCAGGTATCTACTCACCTGGACATTAACTAAGTTTTGTTTCTGACTTGTATCCACTGGGTGAGGGTTTGATGCCCATTTCAGGAGCCGATGTGATGTAATTTTCAGAACTTTTAGTTTCTAGTGAATATAACAAAATATGTTTATTTAGTTTATTATAATATCAGCATTAAAACCTGCCATGTTTTTTTTATAAGGTAATAATTTGATTGAGCTTTTCAGATTTTCTTCTTGTCCTGGGTTGGTAAATAAACTGGCCCGTGTGATTGAAGGAATAATATGGAAAGTGTCGATGATAAGACTAGTTGGATAGCAAGAGCGGCATAAACAAGCACAAAACTAAACTTTGTCTATCTGCTTGGTTACGGCTTGAGTGTCATTTTGTTTCAGTACATTGTTTGATAAAACAGAGTTCGCTATTTCAAGATTACCCCACCCATCCCAGGGCTATCAGAATCTGACATTGTTAAACTTAAACTGGTATACTATTGTGTGGCAATTTTCTCTATTTTTTTTTTTTTTGGACAAATAATTCAATCTTCGGTTTCTATTAGTATTGCCCTGATTGGTCTATGTTTTACTAGAATAGAAAATCTATACTTTGGAAACTTTTCAATACTTTTTAGACCACGAGCCACAATGGTTTTTTTGTTTTTTTTAATTTGACACAATAGCGGCAACCAACATACCTGGTGTTTCCTTCCGCATCAGAAGGAAGACTGCTGACAGGAAGGCGAGGGACAATAGGACAACGCACAGTGCAGTCACCCAGGGGAAACCAGACGTCTGCTTTTTGAGATCATCTCTATTCTTTGGTGCTGCCAGTGTTGTGTCATTCTGACCAATGAGGGTTGTGCCTAACGTTTGAATTCGAATTCAGGATTACGACTGGCGGGACCGTCGCAGGCCCGTAGCGTGCGGGTGGGGGGGGGCTTGAGGGACGGCCCCCCCCTGCGTTTTGTCCGACCCCCTCCCTCTGCTTGTTTGCTCTACTTAGTAACATTTTTTCCTGCCCCCCTCCCGCTATTGGCCAGGCCCCTGCTGTAGAATTTTCACGCTACGGGACTGGACCGTCGATAGTTGTTTGAAAACAACCAATCGGAAACACAAAATGGAATGCCTTTTGTTTAAAATAGACGTGAAATACCCTGCTTATATCCACATTTTTTTACATTCTTCAAGACTGTTATTTAACTTTAAATAAACTATAACCTAATGGTCTTAAAGAAATGACAAAATATGACAACTCATGTGAATTAATGTGTTTATTCTGTATGTTTAAAAAATGTATGGAGTCTTTCAGATTCTGTAGGATGCATTTTTTAAAATCCAAAAGTTTAATTATTGGATCTGGAAATCATTTCGAAAGTTTTGAGAAGTTTAGAAAATGGTTAGGAAATTGACAACAACAAATGTATGTTATTCCCTTCACATGATATAAAATGAATGTTATGTCACTATCAATGTAAACAGTTTGATATGAATATGTCAGTGTGAACCTACCAGGTTCCCGGACTATGACGAAACTGAACGGAATTTCAAGATGTCCTGACCGGAAGTGGAGAGTGAAGTTTCTGCCAGAGTCCGAGTCGTCCAGAAGTCTGTTGCTGGTGAAAGTGAATTTAGTCAGGTGGTCTTTCCCATCATATTTACTTTCTTTTGTAACTTGAACATCTCGCGGCATTTCCTCGACGACAACACTGTTTGAAATATGAAACTTGTGATATAGACGTCAGGGTTGTTTGAAATATGAAACTTGTGATAAAGACGTCATGATTGTTTGAAATATGAAACTTAAGTTTAGGGGAAGACGTCAAAGCTATTTGAAAAAAAAATATTAGTATAGAAGTCCCGTGGCTGAGACTAAAGAATATGATTTGAACCTAGCACAGAAAAATTGAGTCTAATGGCTGTTGACAAGATATTCATATTCATTCACCAGCCCCCCCCCCCCCAAAAAAAAACAAAATTCTGGCTACGGCCTTGCAACACTATGTAAATTATTGACTGATAGCTGTCATGCACAGGGCGTAATCTTAACAGAGTAGCAGATGCGGATTTAAGGACGTACGCGCGCCCCGAATATTTAGGTGCCCCACAGAGCCCAATTTTAAACCTAATGATATGTCTCTCTTTTTCTAAAGTGGGTCAAGGGTTTCCTCTGAGCCCGGGGGGGGCCTTGATTGACATTAAGTCAGCCCCCCTGGAGACTATATAGTACATGACTATCTCTAGTTAAATTATATTTTACTACAAGGCATAGAGTAAACATAGATACGAGGATGTGTCAGAGGTTGAAGGTCATGATGTCAAAACAGATGTTGGTATAATACGGGACGATTGTGTCACCAGGTAATGAATGGTGCAACGCGGGCAGTGCGGAATGGGTCAACTTGACCCCCCCCCCTTTTCATTGCAGTAATATAGAATTGAATCAAATTTTGTTTAAGATCTTGTGTGTTGTCTGTCCGCTATCTTGGATGCAATTATATTATTATGAAAATGCATCACAGTAGTATTACAATCTTACAGATTTTTTAAAATCTAAAGTAAAATTTTCATTAAGAAAGATAAAAAAAAGAACGAAAACTATATACAAATTCAAAAGTTGTTTAATGAAAACTATATACAAATTCAAAAGTTGTTTAATGAAAACTATATACAAATTCAAAAGTTGTTTAATGAAAACTATATACAAATTCAAAAGTTGTTTAATGAAAACTATATACAAATTCAAAATTTGTTTATTTATTTCATGTAACATTATGGTCAGAGGCGAATTAATGTAGAGGCTGTGAGTTTCTTCTAACAACAGAGACATGTACAACAATATTATAGTGAAAAGTTGGGTTACATTGACATATTTACATCCATTTTTATTTTTTAATGAGTATTTATATATTTTTTTTTTTTTTTTTGTATAAATACAAAAGACATGGTTTATATTGGTATGTAATGGAATGTATTGTTTTTATTTATTTGGTTTAAAAAAGGATAGTAAAGGAAAAAAATATTTTTATAATTTTTTTTTTTAATTTAATAAAAATAATGGGGTGTAAGAGAGGTGTGTAAAATTTCACAAAATGGAACTAATAATAAACAAAAAAGCGGAACAAAGTATAGTTACAATACCGGATTTATAGGGATGAGTGAGTCGGATGAAATAAGTCTTTTGTGACAGGGGATGGTGTTAGAAGTGGACGCTGACTGGTTCCGGTTAGTGCAGGTCTGACCTTAAATTGGGGTTGGGGCAACTTAGACAATTAGTTGAAAGCATCCGTATTTATGAGAACAGTGTGAAAGTAAGAAATTAAGAAAGAAAGATAGTAAGAAGCCGAAATGAACTTGCGCGCGGGTGCTCTATCGTGCCACACCAAATTGCATCTGTGCTGTAAAATGTCAGAGAAAAAAACATTAATTTGATTATTATTTCAATGCTTCGTTTTGATTTTAACATTGTAATTTGTGACGTATGAAATGTACATTAGGTATATGGCATATTAGGTAGTTGGAGTAAATTAGCACCCATATATTTACCTAATGGTGTTTGGTTTGGTTTTGGTTGGTTGATTTGGTTGGTTTGTATTTTGGTTTGGTTTGGTTGGTTAGCGTTGACGAGTAAAACGTAATTTGTGATGTATGAAATGTAGGTCATTTCTGCACATTAGGTAAGTGGCATAAATTAGCACCAATATCTTTACCTAATTGATGTGTTAGAAATGTTTCAAGTGTCACGTTTGAACTCCCGGCTTACCGGGCAACGCCGGATACACTGCTAGTTGATATATATGGTTGAAAGGAATGTGGACTATGGTACAAGTACAATCATTAGTATTAAAATTGAAGATTAAAAAAAATAATTTAAAAAAATGCTAAGAAAGTTTGGTGGCTTTCATAGAAAACGTGTGTATGGGGGTGTAGATATAAGCTCAGTGAGACCATTCTCATTGAATAGTGAATTAGACGGATAACATTACATTTTCTTTTGTTTTAGTTTTTCTGAAAATTTTCTTTTTTTACATATAAAAATGTGCTGAGTTAAAAAAAACTGCTATTGGTCATATGCTACCTGCTATTGGTCATATGCTACCTGCTATTGGTCATATGCTACTATGCTAAATATGGTAGAAGTAATAAAGAGTGTCGTTCGTGAATTTAGATCTTAGCTTATAACATATCAAAGATAAGTTCAACAGAAGAAAAAAAAACAAATATTCTAAAATTACTTTTTACATATTATTTACATAAAGTATTTATATGAGCTGTTTTTTCCGTCTAAAAGTTGAGTTCTAAAGTTTAATCTATATTAGCAGAAAGAGACTATCTAAATTGTATTAATAAAATCAGAGCAGGTCTAACTGTTAGACCAAAGGTGTCCTAATGATGTGTTGATGTTTTGTTTTGTTTTGTTTGTTTTTGTTGCGGCTTCAGATGGGTATTTTTTATATTTTTATTAATTTTGTTTACATATTTTGATGAGTTTACTAAAGTGCTCTTTACAGTATTTTTTTTTACTGTAAAATAAATCTGAGATTGGCTCTAGCCCATAGCCATAAATGAGGCAGACAAGCTAGACAACCTCCTTGGGACATGAATGCCAATGGTGCATTGTTATTGTTTTTAAAATTGTCAAAAGAGGGCTCAAAATTGTTTCTTTTTTTCCTAGGCTTAAGGCGTCCCCCACACACACCCACCCCCAAAGCCTTTTTACTTTTAAAATACCCCTCTTGACACAGCCATTCGGTGTGATTTATGCATTTTTCAAAATCAGCATGGTTGAACTGCTCTGGTATATTCTAAATGCTGTGTCGACGGTAATTTAACAACTCCTTGTAGAGCTCTGGCATGTCCAGGTTCCCATTGTGGGGGATTTTCTGAAGAAACTCCACGTAATCGTCAGGTAAACTGTGCTGTCGGGCACCGGCCACCAGAATCTGCTTGTAGTAAAGACCCGGTAGCGCGGGACTCATGGTTTCATTCTCTGTATGATACACCCAGCACTCCTGCAAATGTCCTTCAATCTCGGCTTGCACTTTGACCTTTACGTGACCTGGTAAAGAGCTAATAAAAAAAAATACTAGTTCAAGTATTATTTAATGTTAAAGTTAAGATAAAGACTCAGTTAATCTTCAAATCCCTAAAAATCTACCCAATTTTGACTCGCTCATCTTTTTTTTCTGGGAAAGTGCGAAAACGCGTTCTCGCGAGGTTTTATGTCTAAATTATTCAAAACACGAGTACCATTAATGCAGTAACAAAAAAATATAACAAATTATCTCATTTAACGGTGTTTTCCATTGAAAAAATAAATAAAGTCATCTGAAGTACCAAATAAATATCACTGAATGTACCGATATAGAAGTAGCAGTAGCTTTAAAATATCTGTAACAGTAACATAATTAATCAATCTACTAATATATTATTAACACAACCATACATATCTTAAATATCTATGAACCAATACTGAGTTCATAAAATGTAATGATATATTACTTACACAATGTACCAATATATTGATCACACAATGTACCCAATTTTTTTGGTAATCACACAACGTACCCAATATATTGGTCACACAATGTACTCAATTTTTGGTAATCACACAACGTACCAATATATTGATCGCACAATGTACCAATATTTTACTCAACTAACATACCAGTATATTGATCACACAATGTCCCAGGTTCGATTCTCAATGAGAACCAAGGGGATTTTCCCCAGGTCCCCCCTTCCCTCCAAGTCCACCCTAAGCTTTAAATTTGTTTAGCTTGGGGAAATACAAGCAGCTGGGCACAACGCTAGCCACACAATCCCTTTATTTGCCCTCTATTTGCCGTGGTTATAGAAACTGATGAAGTCTACATTTTATCTTCCCCGATCTAAGGAAACTTTCTTTTTTTTTAAATTGTTCAATACACGACGTTCGGTGAGGACCAATGGATATTTAAGATCATGGTTATATCTCCCGTGGTGCCTCCATGACCATCCAGATCGTTATTGATTATGATGGGGATGAAAGAAGGGCACCCATCAGTGGTTTATAGTCGCTAAGAGATTTCGTCTCATCCTTACATGGACTTCACACAGGGACATATACATTGCTACCTTTCCAAAGTCTTGAGATCTGTTGTGCTCAGTTCCCATACGACCCCCCAGGTCACGTGCCCATGTCCAGGCTTGATATCAGCGATTCCTCCATGCCAGAAAAACGTCACGTCTGAGTCCGTGTCTGGAACTACAAACTGGAGCTGATAATTCTAGAAAATAAATTATCCATTGATACTACATGTACATTTATTAGAGGTAAACGTTAGAAAAGCCTCCGACGGATTCGAATTTGAAAAATTACCGTTTTCAGATCAAACACGGCCGTAGAAAACGTAACTAAAATTTAAAAACCTAGAGACTTTCGAAAACCCGAAATAGATAAAAACTCTTGGACCCTTACTCAGCTGTCCATAGATACACCCCTCACGCCAAACACTGTTTTCATCCGAGCTTTCTAAATCTCGGAATGGATATGCGGATTGGAATGGCGGAGTGGATATGCGGATTGGAATGACGGAGTTGGTGTTTGGATTGGAATGGCGAAAAGCTGGTTATGTGTGACCAATTGGAATGAGTTAAAATGACATCTGGAACGATTTGAAATTAGTTGGAATGACGTTTGGAATGATTTTAAACGAGTTGGAATGACGTTTGAAATGATTTGGAATGATATTTGAAAAGATTTGGAATGCCATTCTGAATGATTTGGAATGGTTTGGTATGAATTGGAATTACAATTGGAGCGATTTGGAATGATTTGGAATGACGTTTGAAATGATTTGAAAGATTTGGAATTATTTATAGATTTAGGTATATTATACACACACACACACACACACACACACACACATATATATATATATATATATATATATATATATATATATATATATACTAGTTGCAAGTACCCGGCTTTGCCCGGGTTTAAAATAAGGTTTTCTGTTTACCTTTTGTTTTCTCCTTCCCCTTCTCTCCCTCCCTCCCCCTCCCTCTCCCTCTTTACCCCTCTCTCCCTTTCTCTTTCCCCCCTCCCTTTCTCCCTCCCTCTCCTTTCCTCTCCCTAACTCTCCCACTCCCTCTCTCTCTATCCCTCCCTTCTTCTCTCACCCCCTGTCCCCCTCTCTCCCACCTTCCTCCCTTCCTCCTCCCCCTCTCTCCCTCCCTGTCCCCTCTCTCTCTTTATCTCTCACTCCCTCCCATTTCTTCCATCCTCTCTCCCTCCCTACCCCCTCTCTCCCTCCCTCTCCCGTCTCGCTCTCTCCCTCTTCCTCTCTCGCTCTCTCCCTCTTCTCTCTCTCTCTCCCTCCCCTCCCCCCCTCTCTCCCTTTCCCTCCCTCCCTTTCTCCCTCCCTCTCCCTCCTCTCTCCCATCTCTCTCCCATTCATCCCTCCCTCATTCCTTCTCTCTCCCTCCCCTGCCCCCTCACTCTTTCTCTCTCTCCCTCTCTCCCCCACCCTCTCTTTCCCTCCCTCCCTCTATCTCCCTCCCCTACCCCCCATCTCTCCCTCCCTTCTTTTTCTCTCTCCCTCTCCCCCTGCTCCTCTCCCCATCTCCCTCCCCCTGCTCCCTCTCCCATCTCCCTCTCTCCCCCTCCTTCTCTCCCCCTGTCCACCCCCTCCCTCCCTCCCTCCCTCCTACCCTCCTTTCCTCTCTCTCCCCCTGCCTCTCTCTCTCTCTCTCTTTATCTCTCTCTCCCTCCCTCCCTCACTCTCTCTCTCTCTCTCTCTCTCTATATATATATATATATATATATATATATATATTATACTTATTATTATGGCTTCACACTTCTTCTAAAATCCTTCTTCATTCCTTTCTTTACCTTCCTCAAACTGTACATATCAGAGAGCATGAAAAAACGACAACAATTCTTCGCAGCACAAAGAAACTATACAGCACCAGTGCGCAAGTTCTATTCGATCATCGGGAAATGACGTCACAGAGGAATTTTATTTATGGCGCCGTCGAGATTACTTTAATATAGTAAAATACTAAAATAAAAAAAAATTAATTACAATTAAACTACCCATCAAGATGAAACGAAACCTGTCCTATAACCTTTCCCATGTAATTATGTGTATGTGTAACAAATTTCACGTTATTTGATTGTCTGGATCTTGAGTTATAAGGGAACAGACAGACAGACAACAAATGCGTCTTATAAGTATAGATATATATTGTTGCGTGCTGGATTAAGCTAAGTGCCACTTCTACTGTGTATTTAGTTTCTTGTCTGCCTAGGATTCTTTCACTCTGTAGCCACTCGTTCTATTATAGATAGTCTAAATACAGACGCTTTCAAACTCCGTACAGTATCTCTCTCTCTCTATATATATATATATATAGAGAGAGAGAGAGGAAGGGAGAAAGAGAAAGATAAAGAGAGAGAGAGAAGGAAGGAGAGGGGTGAGGAGGAGAGAGAGGAAAGGAGTGAAGAATAAGAAGAGGGAGGGAGGGGGAGAGAGGGAAAGGAGGGGAGGAGGGAGAGAAGAAGGGGAGGGGAGAGGGAGCAGGAGGAGGGATGGGAGAGGGAGCAGGAGAGAGGGAGAGAGAAAGGAAAGGAGGGAGGGAGGGAGGGGGAGAGAGGGAGAGAGAGGGGTGGGAGGAGAGGAGGTGGGAGAGAGGGAGAGATAAAGAGTGAGGGGAGAAGGAGATAGAGATAAAGAGAGAGAGGGGGGCAGGGGGGAGAGAGGAAAGGGAGGGTAGGAGGGAGGGAGAGGAGAGAGGAAGGGAGGTGGGTGGACAGGGGGAGAGGAAGGAGGGGGAGAGGGAGATGGGAGAGGGAGCAGGGGGAGAGGGAGATGGGAGAGGGGAGCAGGGGGAGAGGGAGCAGGGGGAGAGGGAGAGAGAAAAGAAGGGAGGGAGAGAGCAGGAAGGGGAGATAGAGGGAGGGAGGGAAAGAGAGGGTGGGAGAGAGGAAGAGAGAGAAAGGTGAGGGGGCAGGGAGGGAGGGGGAATGAGGGAGGGATGAATGGGGAGAGAGAGATGGGAGAGGGGGTGGGAGGGAGGGAGGGAGAAAGGAAGGGAGGGAAAGGGAGAGAGAGGGAGGGGGAGGAGAAGGGAGGGGGAGAGAGGAAGAGGGGGGAGAGGAGAAACGGGAGAGAGGGAGGGAGGGAGAAAGGAGGGAGGGAGAGAGGATGGGAGAAATGGGAGGGAGTGAGAGATAAAGAGAGAGAGGGGGCAGGGAGGGAGAGAGGGGGAGGAGGAAGGGAGGAAGGTGGAGAGAGAGGGGGGACGGGGGTGAGAGAAGAAGAGGGAGGGAGATAGGGAGAGAGAGGAGAGATGGGAGAGGAGAGGGAAGGAGAAGGAGGGAGGGAGAGAAGGGAGGGAGGGAAAGAGAGAAGGGGAGAGGGGTAAGGGAGGGAGAGGGAGGGGGAGGGAGGGAGAGAGGGGGAGGGAGAAAACAAAAGGTAAACAGAAAACCTTATTTTAAACCCGGGCAAAGCCGGGTACTTGCAACTAGTTATTTATAAAAGAGGCACTTGGATTCCGTGTATATGGTAACATTTATTATAAACACAAGGTACATCACATGTAATATGGCCCAAATTCAATTTCACTACGTAAAATAACATCAATATCAACTGATAATCTACTTGTGTTTACTCTCGGCTCTATCTAGAAATCTAATGTCCTTTCACTCTGGTCACTAGCTTATATCAGAGACCGAAGTCTACCCGCCCCCCCCCTCAAACTAGGTCACGTGACTGGTCTCTTGACCATCGTACTGATGCTAGCGCCAATTAGAGGAGGGGAGCGACAGTTGTTTCACCCCCTTAAAAATTAGATAAGAAATACGACAGAAGTAGAATTAAAGAGAATTTTATTTTATGCGAAGCATCTTGTACTGATGATTCGTTAACAATGTGGCTACCTGTGCTTTGTAATAGTTTATGCTGCTGTTCATGCAAAAGAAATGCTAAAAATCCTCGTTTTCATGGGGGGGGGGGGGGGGACTGACACATTGGTATACTCCCTTTTATCCACGTGTTGACCCAAATCCGAATCCGCATTCGAATCCGACGGATTTATATTTGCCAAATCCGAATCCGACAGATGCGGATGTTCATCAGCTCCGTCACATCCCTAATTGGTATATAGGATCTAAGAGATTTCATATCATCCTTACAGGGACTTCACACACTTAACAGTTTGGGGCAGAGGGGCCCAGTTATTAAACATGATCAAATGTAACTTTGCCTAGGCCCAGTGGCACCGAGAGCCAACACGGGCCCCAGGGCAGGACATCATTGCGGGCCCCTTAATAAACAATAAGTCGTGAAAAAATTGACATTGTCTGGGCGGCCGGGCCCCCCTTACAGATGCGGGCCCCCTGACAATGACCCCCCTGCCCCCACCCCCCTTTCGGCGTGCCAACCTAGGCCCACCAAAGGCGTATATGTAAATCATCATATATATATATATAGGGCATATAAAGAGGACATCCATCTGTACCTTCGCCTAGCCCCCCCCTGCTCCCCTCCCAAAACATATGAAAAGAACTTGTCGATGAAATATAAGCTAAATATCGAAAACTGCTGGCAGAGAAATTAAAAAAAAAACTTAGAAATGACTTTCAGACAACCAAACATTAGCTAACTAACAGGCTGACTGATAAAAAGACATTAATAGTCGGGCGGACAGGCAATCATATACAGGTATATGGGTAGAATAGAAAGAAATTAATTAATCACTTACGTATAATTTCCCAAGGCCATAGAAATTTGCAGATGGCGTTTCTTTCTTGATGTACTCTTGTAACATGTGTGTACCGTACGACAAGTAAAGACATTTTTCTTCTTCTTTCATGTTGACTTTTTTTGTGGTTTGATAATCTCTTGATCTAGCTAGTTGAAATGTAAAAGTACAGTATACATTAGATATTTATAATCCTGTGCAAGCTTTAAATATAGCAGTTAAACAAGATAATGGCAAGAATCAGTAGTAGATACTGAGTATCGGTAAATACAGCACCAAAGTAATACATTGCGAGAAATATTTTGGTGAAAGTTATCATTAAATATACAAGTGAAAAGTGATAGAAATAGTGTATGAAACTTACCTTACTGTAAATATAATCTGTATAATTTATAAATATACATGTACTTGTATGCCCTATACGTTTTACAGTGTAAACATCTTAACTGTGAAAAACAACATTACACATTGGATTTTCCCGATAAAGTATACATTATACACTCCTTGCCTCTTAAAGTTTATTGAAGCGCTTATAAAATTTCATCGCGATTTCCGGTTGTTGTTTTATTTTTCATTTCTCTTCTTTCTTTTTCTCTTAAGAATTGACTACAGCTCGACTACGGTGTGATTGTTGATTATACTTTATACCAATGCTTCTCAATATCCGTGCCGGGTAACGCTGGTATATCGTGAAGCCACTTCACGTGCTCCGCGGAAATAATAAAATATATAATGTAAAAATTGTTTAATGAACAAGGGTAGCTACCTGCGTACAGTGACGAACCGAGAGATTTGGGGGCCCCGGGGGCTTAGCCTGTTTGAGGGCCCCTGCATTTTGACATTCGACACCATGACATAGATAATGTATTTAATATTTAATATAAAAAAAAATTGGGCCCCTCCCCAAAGCTGGGGCACGCGGGAACTTTCGAATTTTAACCCCTTTCCCCCCCACCCCAGGTACGCCTCTGACTGCGCACCTAAATGATAATTTTAAAAATTCTTATTGCACCTTTTTTCTAAAAATAGATATACTGCTAGTCAGTCCGCAGGGGGAAAAAACGTCAAAGTTTAGAGTTTCAATATAAAATAAAATCTTGAGAATCGCTGCTTTATACCAGGGTAGGGCAACTTTTAGGCAGTCTAAGGTTTGTTAAAATAAATCAGCAACATCAGCAGCAACGTGAAATAGGTACTGCTATACGGGGCGGAAACATGGAGAGTCACCAACTCATTAACCAATAGACTACAGATAAGGCGACTGGGTAGATTTGGAACGAAGATCTCTGGCAACTGGCAAACCAAGATCCCATAGACCTACAAGTGTCCAGGAGAAAATGGAGATGGATCGGCCCCTCGCTAAGGAAGGCTCCAGAAGACATCACAAAAATGACTCTGCAGTGGAACCTCAAGGCCAGTGAAAGGTTGGCCGCCAAAAGACCATTTGGAGAAGGTCTTGTTAGCAGGAGATGAAAAACCGTAAACAGACATGGGGGAGTTGAAAAAGGCCTCCCAAAACAGAGTGCACTGGAGAGTGGTTGCAGTGGCCCCTTTGCTCCGGAAGGAGTTCAACGCATGAAGTCATATAGGCCAGGAGTTGAATAAATATTACATTACGTACCTAGAATTAATGTCTTACAAGCGTTTTGTGAAATTATTTGGTAATAACTAGGTAGTTAACATAACGAGGATTAATGACACCCTTGTTTTGAATACATAAATTGTGTTTAAATGCATTAAATACATTTGTAAAAAAAGGTCCTCTATATTCTATATAAAATACTGTCAACCATGTTAAGAGGTGACCTGAATTGTTTACAAAAAAAGGCAGCTGCCAACTACAAGATTATTAAAAAATACTGAAAGATAAGACGGTACCTTCAAAAAACTACTGAAGCCCAGCACTTAAAAGACATTACCAAAATTAACTAAACCAAATTTATGTTAGGGGGATAGCTACTCTTGAGGCCCCTAGACCCTTTAACTCTTATAGCTATGTATAAAGGTACTAGAATGGGGCCCTGAAAATGACATATAACTATTACTTTATAGCATATATAGTAAAAACCTTTGGCTTCTGTAATATGTATTACATTGCCACATTAAGGCTTCAGC
>JAGDYQ010000049.1:895015-987167 GCA_021962125.1 Bulinus truncatus | reverse complement strand
TTTCCAACATCTAAAATGCCCCAACAAAAGACATTTTTGAAATATATGTTTTATTTAGGGGGGTGTGGAGGAGGAAGGTTGATGTTATTGAGTTTTAATATTATTGAAGACAATACTATTTAGGTCATAACATCCAAGTGTTCAAATAAACGAGTGCCCCAAACTTTCTAAGAGACTGTCGAAATAAAACGTGTGGAAAAAATGAATTTCACTACATCCAGATGGATTGGTCTTGTCCGGTGTCCAGCCATTTAGACTTTAGCTAAGAGATGATTTGGTCTTGTCCAGCCATATAGACTTTATCAAAGAGATGATTTGGCTTGTCCAGTTTCCAGCCATATAGACTTTAGTTAATTAAGAGATGATTTAGGCTCTGTTCTTTATTGCTGTGGTTTTATTTTAACCTTAACGGTAGTATTATTTCCTCATTAATGAGTAAATCTAAGCCTATACTGGGTCATTCGTGGATTAATACTTAATGGGTTTCCAGGAAAACATGTTAACATTCCATTGCAGTTCATTCTAATATGTCAACGTCTGCTCTATTCTGACCATTCTTTAAAGACGTCCTTATTCTCTGTACTGGACGTTTGACCTCTTGATAAACACATTTCCTTTCATTCCTCTAATAGACAACATGGTTTGCCTCTATGAACCTTCTTAACCAGGTCACAGTGACACCCAGTTTCCAATAAACTGCGCCTTTGCGGGAAATGACATATGGGAAGAAAAACGTCGTTTGATCTCTTTTGTTGGACAAACCTGGCAGCTGCCCCGCGGGCGGGCACGGCGTGATTGAACAGGAAGTAAATGGAAATAGATGACATCGCTGTTGCTAGGAGATGAATATTGAATGGGCCGAAAGAACAATAGTTGCTTCATTTGGGGTACATTTCAGAGTTGGCAGTCATTTGGTTTGTTATTTCAAGTAAAGCTATATGAATCAACTCCGATAATTCAAAACCTAGTTAATTAAAAAAAAAAAAAAGAAAGCCATACATTATATAGGATCCGCATAGCGTAAAGAAATGGATGAATTTGAATTCAATATGTTTAATTTTTTTACGTTGCAGTGAGTTTGTTGGGATAGGATGAGAAAGATTTAATTACTGTATCTTGTTATGTAATGTTGCCAATTGGCCCAGTTTATATAAAATGATATAACGCTTTCTTAACCTTTTTTTTTAAAAAATTCCGAAATCTGGAAATTTGATATAAAAAAACAAACAAACAAACAAACAGAGAAGTGGAATAATGATAAAATAAATGTAGTAATAACAAAAAAGATTAAGCAATTACAAGTTAGAGATAGGAATAAATAAATAATCACATCTGCTAAGAAAAGGGTAATTAATAATCGTTCTAGACATAACAAACATATATTATAATCAGAGACTAGTTAAAGTCTAGTTAAACAAGTTTTTTTTTAATCTTAATGTTCATGAAATTAAGAACTAAGACATATTGCATGATGGGAGAGACATTTATGATTATCTGTTTATAGTTATGTACTGTCAATAGGGAATGAACAAATATGGGGGGGGGGGGGGGCAGTGGTCCAAGTGACAAGAAAATTAACGTTCTTAGTGAAAACTGAACTTTTTTGTTATTTTGTGTTTGAGAGTCAGAGACAGAGAGAGTCAGTGAGACAGAAAAAGAGACAGAGGAGACAGAGAGTAACAGGGTGGGAACAGAGAGAGTCAGAAAAAGACAGAGTCAGAGACAGAGAGAGAGGGAGTCAGAGAGAAAGAGAGAGAGATTCAGAAATCGAGACAGAGAGAGAGAGAGTCAAAGAGAGAGAGACAGAGATAGACAGACAGAGACAGAGAGAGTCAGCGATAGAGAGAGACTAACAGAGAGAGAGTCAGATAGAGAGAAAGACAAGACACAGAGAGAGAGAGAGATAGAGAGAGACAGAGAGACAGAAAGAGAGAGACACAGAGTGAGAGAGAGTTAGAGAGACAGCCAGAGACAGAGAGAGTCAGAGAGAACGAGAGACAGACAGACAGACAGAGAGAGAGAGAGAGAGAGAGAGAGACAGACAGAGAGAGAAAGAAAATTTTAGAATGGATCGTAAGCTAATTAACTTAGCAATATTTCAATGAATACAATTGCAACATTTCTGTGTCCCAACTTAGCCTGTCTGTAAGCTTCTGTTCATCTTCGAATCATTCCAGTAATTGATGCACTCCCCACGTTTCTCTTCTTTCTTTCTCGTTAATATAAATATATTTAAAAAAAAATCATCTTCGTGAGGAAAATAAAAAAAAAAATTTCCAACAGAGAAATGGCGGCGGTCATTAGTTTAACGGCTATCAACTGGCTCGAGGCTATGAATGTCAGCTGGACGAGGGGCATTTAGTAGATTTAATTACTAAACCCTTTCTCTCACTTCCCCCTCCTCCCCCCAACATCGTTTCCCCCTTTCCGTCTTGAGATAATATTCAATATTCTTCACAGCAGTTAGGTGTTCTGCACTCTCTAACCCATTTAGTATGGTGAACCTGAGGGTGTGTGTGTGTGTGGGGGGGGGGTTAGAGACTCTTTAGGCTTTCAGGTATATGAAGTTGAACTTTACTTGGGGGATGGGTGGGCGTCGGCTTATGCTAATTACATTAATATACACATGCACGTGCGCCCAATCTTATAATATGTGTGGACGCACTGATATGTAAACATCGTTGTCTGTGACGTTTTTGATACATGATTAGTGTTTGTTTTTTAAATCCAAATTCCTAAAAAATAATATATATATATATATATATATATATATATATATATATATATATATATATATATATGATAGCGATTTGGGTTCTGCGTTAAATCGAAAGTAAAGAATGAATACAACAGTATTCCAGTTTAAAATACAATCATGAAAAAAAATCGGATCTGCCCGAAACCTAAAAATAACTTAGCCTACCGATCAAGCCTAAGGGGGGATGTAACTCTATGCAAAGGTTTTGCAGCGTACAGCTAGTAATAAATATTTTACAACATGCTTCAACAGCTGAACAGCGCTGTACTCGTTGACTTTACATATGAAGTGGTTCTCAAACTTGGGCGATTTGTGACTCCGCCTAGAAGCTTGGGAATAAAAGTGGGTAAAAGAAAAAAGAAAAGGATTAATGATTGAAATGTATGGCAACCCACTTCAAATCAGCTCGCGACCCACCAATTGGTCGCGACCCACATTTGGAGAGCCACTAACCAACTCACCTCACCAAAGGGTGGAATCGCCCCTATTCCCAGTGGGTGTTTTTGAAGGGAGGGGGGGGGCGTGGTGCAGGCTTGGACGAGCAAGCAGGAAATATTTAGTGCATGGTGCCAGTAGAGTCTATGATGTATGCAAACATAGACATAGGAAGGGGGCGGGGGTCATAGATTAACGGTTGACTCCCCATGTATAGATCAGAACGGTCTCACACTCATTAGGAGATTCTATCTATCTATCTATCTATCTATCTATCTATCTATCTATCTATCTATCTATCTATCTATCTATCTATCTATCTATCTATCTATCTATCTATCTATCTATCTATCTATCTATCTATCTATCTATCTATCTATCTATCTCTCTCTCTCTCTCTATATATATATATATATATATATATATATATATATATATATATATATATACATTTGTACCTTAATTTGTTTTAATAAAAAAGAAAACAGAATATCGATATAATTGTCCATAGACCTGTAGATGCCATGTTGCCCTTAGCGTCACTTCCTGTAGCCATCTTGCAATTTACAGACGAATGCTATCTAAAGAAACAATCCTATTTTTGTCTTTCATTCGTTCATGATTGAACATAAAAAAAAAAAAAAAACCTTTGATACGGTCATGTAATATTGATTGGAAATGTTGCTAGTTTAACTCATCTCTCTAGTTACCGGGGAGGGGTTTGTAATTACCGTTATATATATATATATATATATATATATATATATATATATATATACCCGCCCCTTTCCTATGTCTATGTTTTCATACATTATGGACTCTACTTGCACCATGTATATACATATATATAAGAATCCCGGTGATCTTGACATTGTTTGCTATGTCCTTCATCTCTACAATATCGTTTGAACCTTGAGCTGACATATTACCATATGCAAATGTATACAGCCATAGGACATGTGTTACATTGCTCACGTTGTTGTTTTTTTTTTGTTAACAGGTTTTTGTTGCGGATGAAAGTGTAATGTGTCATGAACATAGACCTTGAACTTTCAATAAGCGCATTGATCTGACCTTTTTTTTCCACGCCAGGAACTAGATTCATTCGTGAGGGAGCTTTACTTTCTGGCGGCATTCAACTGTTTATTTCTTTCTTATCTTGGTATTATTCCGCGATTCCGTTGAATGCGTTATGGAGATTCCCGATTCTCACATGGAAAGTGTAACGCTGTCTGAACAGATTGCTTTGGAATGTTTTAATGTCACCTCTTTTATCATACTGTTTGTTTTAGATGTTTATATGTTAGTGTTTATGTGTGTGTGTGTGTCTATGTTTGTGTATGTTTATGTGTATATATATATATATATATATATATATATACATATGTGTGTGTGTGTAATTGTATGTCTGTGTATATAGTTGAAAATGTGTGCCTATTTGTGTGTATGTGTATGTGTGTGTGTATGTTTTATAAAGTCTGTCCTCCATAGAAAAGTGTCTTTCCTTATTCCCCCCCCCCCTTTTTTTTTCGGTATTGGAAATCGAATCTTCATTTTATTTTTAAAAGTCGATACGCAGACATAAAAATTTATTCCATGGAATAGTTTTTATTTAGATCATAATAAATGCATTATATATGAATTCAGTATAGTATTTGAACTTGTAGTCTGTATTGTTGTAATCAGTGTAAGGCTTTTTTTTGTATTTGCTATATTTAGTTACATTTATTAATGTCTTTCTTTTCAATGTTAAAAATGTGTTCACCTTGAAATAGCCAGCTGGCTAGGAAGATAGATAAATAAAGATAGATAGATAGGAAAATGGATGGATGAAAGGATAGAACGATGGAGAGATAAACAGAGAGACAGGCATGTGTTTATATTTAGGACCTATATAGACTGTTGGTCATTTGTATAGGTTAAATGATGGATAGACACATAGTACATAAATATACACATGTGTGGATAGATAATTAGTTATATAGACACATAGGTAGGTATGTATACATATCTATATATTTATAGATAGAAAGACGATACATTGAAAGATGATAGATAGATAGAAAGATAGATAGATAGATAGATAGATAGATAGATAGATAGATAGATAGATAGATGATAGATAGATAGATCTGCTGACACATCTAATCCACGACACTGATCTATATCTAATGAGAAAATTCTTAAGCATAACGTCATGAGATGTTAATCTCAGGTTTTAAATGAAACATCTAAAAAAATGTCCTATAAATTTGACGAAGTATATCAAAACTAATAATCAGTTCATTATACATCTGAAATTATAAAGAAAACTATGAGGGCGTTTAACTTTTTCCGTCTCTGTAATAAAAAGATAATTTTTTTTCTCTCTCAGTCATTTCCATTCATACACCGACTATACAATCATAAGTCTGTCTGAGAGACTGGCAGACTGTGGCAGAGATTATCGATCTAAGATCCTCATCATCACATTTCTCATCTTTCTTCTATTAATGAATTCCACACAGCAGATAGTTTATGATTCCAGAGACACAAGATCCACATCGTTGCCACTTCTCCCATTCTAATCTGACGTTTCCACTTTTTTTTTGTTGTTGTTTCAACCAACCGGACAAATTATTTTTTGTTTGAATCATTTTGTTTGTTTCTTGTTATAGTGTTAATGATACTTTTTTTTTTATTTCCGGTCTGACGAATAGGGAAAAACAAACAAAATTAATAAATAATTTAAAAAAAGTTACTAAATAACAGAGAAAAACAAAATTACTTCTAGTGAGTGACGTAGTGGTGCCTGGGACCCATTATTGTGGTAAAAGTACGAAAGTATGGCGGACGATGCCGCCCCTGAAGGCGGGATAGCAGGCGACTAACCCCCGCCACCCTGCTTAAGTCCCATTGTTAGTACAAGTATTACTTCGATTTCTGCCTCGTGGTATACTTAAGTAGCAACTTTATATGGTAGCAACCGTTAAATAGTTATACACTCTAGGGAATCGAGAATTGTAGATATCGAATTTTTTTTACCCCGATTTCTACTTCTCGTTTATTGGACAGCAATATAACATATTTTCGATAATTTCTTAACGTCTTGTCGCTCTGTATATATAGTCTTGGGGGGGGGGGGGGGTCGGTATTTTAAAGAAGAAGTTGATGTTTTTTTTGTATTTAAATTGCACAAACATAGAGACATCGTACCGTCGATACTTGCCACTGGTAGTTTCTAAAATCTATGCTTCGCGAGCCGGTATGCCAACAGTTTTGGTTTTCACCACCAAATATAAAAAAGCTAGTGTAGTGAACTAGAGGAAAGAAAAAAAAAAGCAAATTGAAAAAAAAAAAACTGGCTTTATTTCCATTTTTCTTTTTTTCCATTCCCCGTTAATTGTGGGATTACCCGTTGTCATGGCAACCAGGTAATAGAGATCAAAATCTTGGTCAGCTCGTCACAGAGGTAAAAAAAAAAGGATTTGAGCTTTGGTTCCTTGTGTGTTTGTTCACTGACTGTGTTGGCCATGTCGTGTAACATTGCGAGCTGACAGCGACCTGCCACATTGTCATTTTTGTGTGTGCTTTGTTTTGGTATAGTATTATTTGTCTGTCAGTTAGTTACAGTCACTTTGTGTGTCAAGTAACTGATTTGCTTGTTGCAGTATTCTTCAGTATATGAATGTTTATGCATATTTTTATTTTTTTATTTTTGCTTATCTATAGTTTGTAATTGCATTGTTTTCGTATACTGAGTACATCGCTATTCAAATAATTGCACTATACAAATGAACTAGTTTATCTTGGCCAGGTGTATATATACTTTGGCTGGTGTTACACTGTTGGGTTTATATGATGGACACACACACACACACACAAACTACGACATTGGTAAGAAAAAAAATGCAATTATTATAAAATGACTAATAAATCAACTAGAACAATTTCATTCTATCTATGAGTAAAAGCTGATTTATTTCATTCAAGAGTAATGCTATATAAACAAACAAAAACTGATTTAATTCTTGTGCCCTGCCAAAGTTGTGTCCTAGCCTATCTTGTGTCCAGGCCAATCTTGTGTCCTGGCCAATTTTGTGTCCAGGCTAATCTTGCGTCCTGGCCAATCTTGCGTCCTGGCCAATCTTGCGTCCAGGCCAATATTGCGTCCAGGCCAATCTTGCGTCCTGGCCAATCTTGTGTCCTGGCCAATCTTGCGTCCAGGCCAATCTTGCGTCTAGGCCAATCTTGCGTCCAGGCCAATGTGTCCTGGCTAATCTTGTGTCCAGGCCAATCTTATGTCCTGGCCAATCTTGCGTCCAGGCCAATCTTGCGTCCAGGCCAATCTTGTGTCCAGGCCAATCTTGTGTCCAGCCACTTAATTGTCCAATGGAGTGCGAGTTCTAGTGGACAAGTTGACCTCCTAGGCCAGGGAATTGACCAGTACTTCACAGATGGAATCACTCAGTTCTTTTAGGTCATGACCTCACTCAGTTCTACATGGTCATGAAATCACAGATAGACTGACTCAGTTCTGTCAGGTCATGACCTCACTAAGTTCTGTCAGGTCATGACCTCACTCACTTATAATAAGCGATGACACCTGATCCTGCCGAGCAACTGTTCCGTCCATCGCATCGCCCAAGACATCATGTGGTCACTCTGCCAATCCTGTCACCCTACTGACATCAGGTTTTTTTTTATGACATCATTTAGTTTTAGCTGACATTACGTGGCATTAAGCAGCTTTCAATGACGAAATATTGTTGCCGTGAGAGCCGTGCTTAAGATTTTCTACGCCCTAGATCAGTGGTGGCGAGCCTTTTTTTTGGGGGGGGGGGGCCGCGTACCCAAAATTCAACCAATGAACCACTTTATTTATAGCAAAGTGCCAACACTCTAATTAAAAAGTAAAAGGTTGTGAGATCTTAGTCGCGTGCCGACTGATGGAGGCCTCTGCGTGCCGACTGTGGCTCACGTGCCATAGGTTCGCCACCACTGCTCTAGACATTCACGTATAGAGATTCATGGGGGTACTCTGTGCAAAAAGTACCTTCTTCGGCGACCTCTAAATACAAATTAATTCTGGAAAAGGAGGAGGGGGGGTCTTTTTTAACATGAGGCCCTAACGGTATAGTCCAGTTGGCCTGTCTATTAGAAGGGCTTTTGGCGGTGCGGAATCAGTGAAGATTTATCGTGAAATACTTACATCGGTTATTAAGTCTAAAAGAACTGTTTTGGGCCACATCCAATCCACAATACGCCACACGGCCTTGAGAGTCTCTTTGCTCTGCAAGGAGTCCAAGGAATGAAGCAAGCCAATTTAAGTCTCACTAAACCATCTTCAGTGGCGTTGTGGGGGGTGGGCAGGGGGTCATCATACCCCATGCGCTAATCACAAAGGGGCGCCAAATGGTATATTTTACATATAATATTACATGGTTTTTTAATGGGGGGGGGGCGATAAAAAGGTATCATGCCCCGGGGGCGAGTGAAGCTCGCTACGCCGCTGACCATCTTAGCCTCATCCAATCCATATTACACAACATCGCTACGCAAAAGCTATTCCATCTATTCACTTCGGTGATAGGTCAAAAAATTGATAACATATTTGTGAAACTATGAAATTTTTTGTTGTTATTATAGACATTTTTTTCCTTCTTATTTTTTTCCATGTTTCTATTTGATTGTTGACTGAGAGCACCCATTCTAATATATGGTGGGGGTAAATCTAAGAGACAGACAGTGTTATCTATTCCTTCAGCCAGCAGTAAGTCAAAGACTTCAATCTCATATTTCCAAAAATCACCTTGGAGTTATCTACATCATTTCCCCATCACCATCAGTAGCGTGGACTCCGGAGCATACGTGTGTCAATTGACACAACTAATTTATTCTCATGCGTTCAGCATCAACAGCGGAGGAAATATTCATACTGTCTCTCTGTCTGAAACATAAAGATGTTATTACCAAGATAAATAGAGACATTTTTTTTTGGTCATAAATGTGGTTGCTCTAAAGATTGGTGAGCGATGGATTCATAAATATCATATATAATATTATTCATTTCCAGTGTGCGTTAAATCGAAAGCAGAAAACAAAAATTCAAAATGGCGTCATCCCCTGTCTCTCGATTCTATTTTTCTTTTTGATATTATCTACAGTTTTCAATAGTTTCTGTGCGATTATGAAATGTAAAAGTCCCCCAATATCAAAAATTAATAATTAGCATATAATATCATTCAAATCATTGTGTTTTTATTACAGAGCATTTAACATCGTCAGACTAAACAATAGTAATAATCGAAAATCTCCGTCGTCGGCGACGATAAGACTATTGACCGCGTTTTCGTATCTAATTTCGTAAATAACGTCAATATAATATTTTAAAAAAGAAATTCTGCAAATTTCTATACTAATTAAGTTCTCAGCTTTTATACTATTTTTTTTTTTAAATAAATACTGCTTTGAATTATTTCTTAATTACAAAATAACAATATAGGCCTAAAAAACTAGGTCAAAAGGCAATGAAAACATAACCGAGCAAAATTGTTCTTATAGTACATTAAAATTAAATCTTAATTTGGTTGGCGCGGTGGCACTGATCTCTTTTTATGCAGACTCTCCGGGTTCGATTTCGCCCAGTGACATTTATTTTTTTTTTTTTTCAGAATATATCCTTTTAGTTGTTTTAATGAAAAGTAACTAATTAGATCTCTTTGACATTTTTTTTTTAAATTTAAATAATTTATCTTTTAGGATGTTGTAAGAAAAAGAAACAACAAATTAGATTTTTAATTATTTCATAACTTAAAAAAAAATTAACACAGAGGCGTAACTAGGGTTGGGGGGGGGTCCAAAATCGAAAGTCCCACCGGGCTCGTGCTTTAGGGGAGCCCCCAAAATTATTTTTTACATTAAATATTAAGTACATAATCTCATGTCATGGTATCGAATGTCAAAATGCAGGGCCCCCAAATCCTTGGTTCGGCAATGGCTTTACAAGTCTATCTTCCTGCAAAGGCTTTGCGGGGTACAGCTAGTAATATAATAATAGCGATTTGGGCGCTGCGTTAAATCGAAAGTAAAGAATTAATATAACAGTATTCCAGTTTAAAATACAATCAGAAAAAAAAATCGGATCTGCCCGAAACCAAAAAATAACCTCGCCTGCCGATCAAACCTAAGGGGATATAACTCTATGCAAAGGTTTTGCAGAGTACAGCTAGTACTGTATAAATGCGGTTTCATAAACATTGTACGATTTCTTGCACGGAAGTGTTATTTTTTTCCCTGACATCACCAGCTGTTAGTTATGTACATTGTTTGCACCGCCGAATTGACATCCTAAATACTGCCTTAAAATTGGGGGGGGGGGGCGGTGTCTGTTGCCTCGGTTGATTACCTCAAAATTCAGCTCAAGTGTCATCAAAGTGTAATTTTGTAATTGCATTGTTTCCGTATACTGAGTACATCGTTATTCAAATATGTGCCTTGTACTATATGAACTAGTTTATCTTGGCCAGGTGTACATATACTTTGGCTGGTGTTACACTGTTGGGTTTATATAATGGACACACACACACACACACACACAAACTACGACATTGGTAAGAAAAAAATGCAATTATTATAAAATGACTAATAAATCAACTAGAACAATTTCATTCTATCTATGAGTAAAAGCTGACTTATTTCATTCAAGAGTAATGCTACAAAAACAAACAAAAACTGATTTCATTCTTGTGTCCTGCCAATGTTGTATCCTAGCCAATCTTATGTCCAGGCCAATCTTGTGTCCAGGCCAATCTTGTGTCCAGGCCAATCTTGTGTCCAGGCCAATGTTGTGTCCAGGCCAATCTTGTGTCCCGCCAATGTTGTGTCCTAGCCAATCTTGTGTCCAGGCCAATCTTGTGTACAGGCCAATGTTGTGTCCAGGCCAATCTTGTGTCCTGGCCAATGTTGTGTCCTAGCCAATCTTGTGTCCAGGCCAATGTTGTGTCCAGGCCAATCTTGTGTCCAGGCCAATGTTGTGTCCAGGCCAATGTTTTGTCCAGGCCAATCTTGTGTCCAGGCCAATGTTGTGTCCAGGCCAATGTTGTGTCCAGGCCAATCTTGTGTCCATGCCAATCTTGCGTCCAGGCCAATCTTGCGTCCAGGCCAATCTTGTGTCCAGGCCAATGTTGTGTCCAGGCCAATCTTGTGTCCTGGCCAATGTTGTGTCCAGGCCAATCTTGTGTCCAGGCCAATGTTGTGTCCTGGCCAATCTTATGTCCAGGCCAATCTTGTGCCCTGGCCAATCTTGTGTCCAGGCCAATCTTGTGTACAGGCCAATGTTGTGTCCAGGCCAATCTTGTGTCCAGGCCAATCTTGTGTCCTGGCCAATGTTGTGTCCTAGCCAATCTTGTGTCCAGGCCAATGTTGTGTCCAGGCCAATGTTGTGTCCAGGCCAATGTTGTGTCCAGGCCAATGTTTTGTCCAGGCCAATCTTGTGTCCAGGCCAATGTTGTGTCCATGCCAATCTTGCGTCCAGGCCAATCTTGCGTCCAGGCCAATCTTGTGTCCAGGCCAATGTTGTGTCCAGGCCAATCTTGTGTCCTGGCCAATCTTGTGTCCAGGCCAATGTTGTGTCCTGGCCAATCTTATGTCCAGGCCAATCTTGTGCCCTGGCCAATCTTGTGTCCAGGCCAATCTTGTGTCCAGGCCAATGTTGTGTCCAGGCTAATCTTGTGTCCTGATACAGAAATTAACAAGGATTAATCACAATTTATTTGTTTTTACTAAAAATTCTTTTATGTATTAAAAAAATCAATCAATCTATGCCTGGCGAGTCCCCTGACCTATATACTATGACGTGCATAAAGTCGGGAGGGCGTCCTGATGCATCTGTAAAGATGGGATGTTTATCCCTTGAACCACGTGACTCGTATCGTGCGCACACACGTTTCGTTAGTAGATCTATATGTTGAAGTGTCCTTTAAAATGTCATTTTTTTCTTTCAACGACTTTGATATTTTTTTCCTGCTAGAAAGCTTCAAACGGCTTTTAATCTCAACCTGCTCACAAAGTGTGGACACAGCTATTATCTTTTTGCTGTTCACAGCCATCGGTAGTTTTAAGGGAGCATTGGTATTGAACTCGTGGACTGCACCACGCTAATCAGGTTGATTGCGCCAGCGAGTACAATATAACACACCATTGTGCAAGCTCTGCGTTTGCTGCGTGTTATAATTGTTGGTTGTCAATTTGTAAAGCTCAATACCACCTCCATTGCATGATGTTTACGTTCTATTAATTTCATTCAAATATTAGTATTTTTTGCTTTCTCACCCAACCCTTGTTTATTCACAGATATGTTCTCTTAATATTTTTTACTTGTTCTGTATCTAAATATTCGACCATTATTCTTTTTCTATCCATTAAAAAAATCTATTTCTTATTTTGATCAATTCGCTTGTACCTACTGAAATGTTAAGAAAGTGAAAAACGCGCTTCTTTGGAAGCGAAAACTAAAAAAGTAAAATAGTATGTGAAAAACATTTCCCTGAAGTATCATGTTCTAATGGCTCTTGTGGTCATTTCTCTGAACACCTCACTTTGTGGTCAGCAAAGTAAACACTAGTTAGTCACGACCATGTTGGTCAGCAACACTGGACATCCCAGTGGGGTTGTGGGGTGGGGGGGTGGACTACCAGTCACGTGATGGATTAGTTAAATTTGGTCAGACCATAGAGTACTCCAGTGGACTGGTCACATTTAGAAACACGGGCAGAAAAGGTTCTAGGGGAAATGTGCATACGTATAATAAGATTTGTGGGCGATTTTGACCACAATCGTGTGGAGTGAAACCCCATATTTAGATATTAGAATAGAGGCTACACTGAGCCATGATAAATATTACATTATAGACAGAATATACACCGTAAACGATACTACATTATAGACAGAATGTACACCGTAAACAATACTACATTATAGACAGAATGTACACATAAACAATGCTACATTATAGACAGAATGTACACCATAAACAATGCTACAATATAGACAGAATATACACCGTAAACAATGCTACATTATAGACAGAATATACACCATAAACAATGCTACATTATAGACAGAATGTACACCATAAACAATGCTACATTTTAGACAGAATGTACACATAAACAATGCTACATTATAGACAGAATGTACACATAAACAATGCTACATTATGACAGAATGTACACCATAATAAATGTTACATTATAGACAGGATGAACACCGTAAACAATGTTACAATATAGACAGAATATACACCATGATAAATGTTACATTATAGACAGAATATACATCGTAATAAATGTTACATTATAGACAGAATGTACACCTAATAAATGTTACATTATATACAGAATATACACGGTAATAAATGTTACAATATGGACAGAATATACATAGTAATAAATGTTACAATATGGACTGAATATACACAGTAATATATGTTATAATATGGACAGAATGTACACAGTAATAAATGTTACGTTATAGACAGATTATGTACACAGTTCACAGGGTATATACTGCATAGACTACAATGACGCATTTGTTCTTTTAATTTTTTACTATTTTTTCTTCGTTGCGCGTGGATCGCGAAACCAAATTGTTCTCACCAAACGTACATGTTTAATAACCTCTGTTCTACGTCAACAAAATACCATTCATTCATTCGTTTGAAGTTTAGTTTTCTGACATATACGTATTCAGATTATAGAAATAAACAATACGTTGTCTTTGAGTTATTTCACTGACCACTGGAGTTCCGACCTTGCTGACCAGTCGTGGGAGCGCCATTTCTTGCTACCCCATGTGAGACCAACATCTGACGAGGACATACCGCTATCGATCTTGCAAAACTGTTTGACGTTTATCCCAATCTTCTTGTCTGGCCCGTGTCTTTGTTTTTATTTTTAGGTGTTTCTGTCTGATTCTACTATTGCGTTTGAAAAATGGTTTCAGGCAACACACACACACACACACACACATACACACGCAATCAACATTAGCACACACACACAATCAACACTACATACACACAAAATCAGCACAAAACACACATACACACAAACATGCGCGCGCACGCAATCAACACACACACACATATACAATGAACACTACATACATACAATCAGAACCCCCCCCCCACACACACACACATGTAATCAACACAACACACACACACGCACGCAATCAACACAACACACGGACAATCAACACAACACGCACACAATCAACACAGCACACACAATCAACACAATACACACACACACAATCAACACAGCACACACAATATACACACACACAATAAACACAATACACACACACAATCAATACAGCACACACAATCAACACAATATACACACACACAATCAACACAGCACACACAATCAACACAACACACACAATCAACACAGCACACACAATCAACACAATATACACACACAATCAACACAGCACACACAATCAACACAATATACACACACACAATCAACACAACACAACACACACAATCAACACAGCACACACAATCAACACAACACAACACACACAATCAACACAGCACACACAATCAACACAATATACACACACAATCAACACAGCACACACAATCAACACAATATACACACACACAATCAACACAACACAACACACACAATCAACACAGCACACACAATCAACACAACACAACACACACAATCAACACAGCACACACAATCATCACAATATACACACACACAATCAACACAGCACACACAATCAACACAATATATACACACACACACAATCAACACAACATAAGGACAACACTCACACACTGAGCTAATGTTTTGATGGCATGAAGACGTCTGACATTCTAATGTTGTCCCACTCACGAGGTCCTGAATCGTCCCCCCCCCTACCCCACACCCTTTTTTTTTTCTACACCTCCCTCTTTCTTCCCCTCTCCCCCTGCACCAATACGACATTGTTTATGAATGTTTTGATCAGTTTGCTCGACGGTCTGTTTATATTCACAAATGTGATCATTCTTTTGTTATGGGAAAAGGGTAGGTGGGGAGGGGGGTTAGGGAATGTGATGGTGTTTCTAAGACAGCAGACGACAGTATGGGGCATTCTGTCCACTACACGTCTGCACTTTATAACAAACAGATTTTTTTTTCGTTTAGAGTTTAGACAAACTCCTTGAATTTAATCACGATACAGAAAAGAATGTTATTGTCGTTCTTGCGCAGTGTGTGTGTGTGTGCGCGCGCGTGTGTGTGTGTGTGTGTGAGAGAGAGAGAGAGAGAGAGATAGTGAGTTTATGTTGAATTACTTCCCTGTTATGTCTGTCTGATTGTCTGCCTACCAGTCTGTCTTGGAAACGACCAAAGGTTATGTGGACTGCAGGCTGCGTTCATTTTTTTTCTCGTTTTAAAATTTCTACTGGAGAGTTGAATAATTCATCGGGTGTCGGCGAGTTTGTACATTTACCTCACCCGGGGTCGGAATGGTATGGTTTATATATTTTTTTTTAGTTATCTATAAAGGTTTTAGTACCACTAGCACCCAAGTAGGATATGAATTACAGAAATACTTTCGTTACGTTACTGTACATATAGCCCAGATATGTGCAAACTACTAGCCGGCTGATTAGGTAACGCGCGTCTGGCTGTTTGATTCGGCCAACTCCCCTCCACTCAATCACAGCTGACTTGTATTAAACTAGATCAAAGGCCCGGTACCCGGACCGGCGAGTGATTCCTTATAATTGAGTTGTATCTCTTTGACCATCTTTTACAAATTCCCCAGTCTATTTTTAGCCGCGGAAGTTATACACACGTACGTACGCCAAGCTAGCCGATTACGTATTAGATGATATAAACAGTGCATCCATCTGCTCTCAGCTCACCCTTTCTGTTAAATTTAAGAACCCGTCGTGTGCCGCGGTTGAGAAAGCTTGCTCATCCTTCATTAGCAGTGGTTCCCGTTAAGAAATCTAAAATTAAAAAATAAATAAAAAAAAACAACAACAAAAGAAACTAATGTTTACATAATTAGTTATATAAGGAGATCAGTGTATTGCCTTCTTCAGAAGAACTAGACGTGTGTGATGTTCGGCACATTAAATTTAGTGCCCGTTAGTACAAATCAGGACCCCGGCACACGACAAATAACGTGTTTCTGTGTATATGCCTCACTGTATTGAGTATATATATATATATAATAATAATAATAATACTCATTTCCAGTGTGCGTTAAATCGAAAGTAAAGAATGAATACAACAGTATTCCAGTTTAAAATACAACCATGAAAAAACAAGCAATTAAGCCTGTTCCGTTCTGGACACAGGACGTGTTAGCGCATTTTCATGTTATGTATCAGTACGTTTGTTATCTTTCAGTAAATATTTGTAAATTTTGGAAATGTTTATAAATTCAATTGTGTAATGCATATATCTGAAAAAAGATATTAAAAGGACGTTTCTTTATATTTGAAAACAAAATTATTTTCTCTTAAATCTAACTACAAGTGGTTTGTGGTCACTGAAATAGGACTCATAATTGAAACATTCTAAATTGTAGTCATTTAATCGTCCGAAAACTCCGTCAATTGTTGAATGTTTATATAAAGTACGGGAAGTAAGTCATGTTGAATAACTGTTACAAAAATAAATAATGATTACGCCCCTTTGATTAGCTTTTATTATTTATATTTAAAATATAAGCAAAACGGTACAAAAAAAACTCTTATATTTTGGCCCTGAGAGGTCAAATCGCGAAATGGACTTTTGATGTACACTTGGCAGGCCAAGACCTACACAATGATATATACATCATGGGTCTAGGACTTATGGTTGCTGAGATATAGGGCGGTCCATTATTAATATAGCTTATATAGTAAAAAAACGGTACTTTATAAGGCCCCTTTTACGGCCCTGAGAGGTCAGATCGCGAAATGGAAAAAAGTCCTTTCTTGGCAGGCCAAGATCTACAAAATGATATATTTATCATGGGTCTAGGACTTATGGTTGTTGAGATCTAGGGTGATGACGGACAGACGGACGGACGGACAGACAGACAGACAGACAGACAGACAGACAAAACGGTGACAATAGAGCATTTTTTTTCGAAAATGCTCTAAAAATCGGATCTGCCCGAAACCAAAAAATAACCTAGCCTACCGATCAAGCATAAGGGGATATAACTCTATGCAAAGGTTTTGCAGGGTACAGCTAGTATATAGTATTAGCCACTTTATGTCAGCTTGGGCCGCGACCCACACTCTGAGATCCACTTCCCTAACGTCTCGATATACTCATACTATAGCGATAAATACAGTGCCAAATGTACATTGGACCAAGTTTTTGTTCCCGTTCACTGCTTTAGGTTTTAGTTTGGATTGCTGGACACTAAATTTGAGGTGCCAAGCTTTACACATGTCTAGTTCTTCTTATGAAGGTAATACACTGATTTCCAGAAAAAATTATAAGTTAACTATTATACCACACTATATCTCACCAAATTATACCACACAATACCTCATCACATTATACCACACAGTACCTCACCACATTATACCACACAATACATCACCACATTATACAACACAATACCTCACCACATTATACCACACATTACCTCATCACAATATACTACACATTACCTCACCACATTAAACCACACAATACCTCACCATATTATACCACACAGTACCTCACCACATTATGCACACAGTACCTCACCACATTATACCACACAGTACCTCACCACATTAAACCATACAGTACCTCACCACATTATACCACACAGTACCTCACCACATTATACCACACATTACCTCACCACATTAAACCACACAATACCGCACCATATTATACCACACAGTACCTCACCCCATTATGCACACAGTACCTCACCACATTATACCACACAGTACCTCACCACATTATACCACACAGTACCTCACCACATTATACCACACAACTCACCACATTATACCCCACAGTACCTCACCACATTATACCACACAATACCTCACCACATTATACCACACAATACCTCACCACATTATACCACACTTTGTACACTATTCATTGCACAGTACTCCCCATACACAGACATTTCATTATTAAAAAAAAGTTCTTCAGCTGTCTATCTTGGTGACTTC
Organism: Bulinus truncatus; assembly: GCA_021962125.1. Taxonomy (NCBI): domain Eukaryota; kingdom Metazoa; phylum Mollusca; class Gastropoda; family Planorbidae; genus Bulinus; species Bulinus truncatus. Next base: position 968,799 of record JAGDYQ010000049.1, on the reverse strand, counting down.
AACTTGTCAGGGAAACATTTTAATTTTCCACCATATTAGCCATTAACTGTCACATGGCCACTGTGTGACCAATCAAACTGTCCTTTACAATTCCCCCCCCCCCCCCACCGCCCACTTTTTTTTTTCCTCTCAAAGACTTTATATTTTTTGTATGCTACGACTTTTCATAAACTCATATTAATATTTTTTATTATGGTCTCTAAATCCTTAGTGTGGGTGAGAAAGGATTGTTCTTGTTGATGATAGACTAAACCGTTGTAATAGCCTGGTTGTAAAATGTTATTGTCATAGTATATTTTAAAAGAAAGCTTTTCGAAAATTGATTTTTTTTTTTACTGTAAATAATTTTCAATCTCTCATTAATTATTGGTCAGGAAATTTATTTAAGTCAGAACCAATCATTGGACTCGCAAACTAAACAACAGCCTGGGGCCCCCTTATACAAAAAATACCCCCCCCCCACCTTCCCTACAATATTTATTACTGTTAAATTTGATGATAATAGGGCCCCTGGCAGGTAACATTTCCACAGGGCCTCGAAAAAATTCTGTTGTTCTTTAGACTTGGGCTCCCAATTACACTAAAATAATTCATGAGCCGCTCTGTGTATAGAACTATATTTAATGAGTTCAAAACAAACACTTTTCAAATTCTGTTAGTGTAAGTGTATGAGTACATTGTGTGGGTATGTGCATATGTGAGTGTGGTTCCGGTCTAGTTCTGACTATGTTTACACAACAGCTGTTGGTTCTGTTGATCTGTGATGACGACAGGAACGAGTTAATGTTGAGATCTTTAAATTAAAAAAAAAAAAAATTAAAAAAATTGCATGTGTAATTCAACAAGAAAATTCACAATTGAATTGTGTCTAAATAATCTCCTCATAGGAATCAGTGATGGAAGCCGTGAGAAAGCTGGACTGTGACCTACTTCTGGAGCTGCTACCTGACAGCAGTCAACAGCCCAGGCTGTCACTAGAGTTGGTAAGTAGGCAGGGTTTTTTTTAATTTTGTGCGTATACACATTGTTCGCAACCACACCACCCACACATTCTACTCACCCCTCCCACGAGTGGGCCACAACCACTCACACCCAAACACACGCATATATATATATATATATATATATATATATATATATATATATATATATATATAGTTATAGTTAACTGTTGACAACCCAACTCAACTCCTACTATTCTTTTGGAATTAAAAAAAAGGCATTTTAATGGGTGTATCTAAATTCAAGATATTTTTAGTCCTGTCCGGATTTGAGTCTAGCCCAGCCAAACTAAGGCCTGAGGGCCAAACTATTGAGCCTGGCCCACCACTCGTCTCAGATTGAAGCACAGCAGTAGCCTTTAATGTTATGACGTTTACATTGATTTATATATATATTAGCTAATGTAAACACTTCAGCCATCTGCGACTGAAAGTTGTTCCCACCCCCTGGGCTAGCCAGTGCACCCTCAGTCAAACTAGACCCGACAGCCCCACTGTCCTTGTCATAGTTAGTATTTAGTATACACATGTAAATATATATATATATATATATATATATATATATATATATATATATATATATATATATTTACTTATAAGACGCATTTGTTGTCTGTCTGTCTGTCTGTCTGTCTGTTCCCTTATAACTCAAGATCCAGACAACCAAAAAACGTGAAAATTGTTACACATAATTACATGGGGAAGGTTATAGGACAGGTTTCGTTTCATCTGGATGGGTAGCTTAATTGTAATTAATTTTTTTTTATTTTAGTATTTTACTATATTAAAGTAATCTCGACGGCGCCATAAATAAAATTCCTCTGTGACGTCATTTCCCGATGATCGAATAGAACTTGCGCGCATAACCTATTAAAAATTGTGAGGATGTTTGTGTGGCTCGATAGCACAGTCGGTTACTCGCTTGGCCGTGACTTAAATTTGGCCGACTATGTGTGGGTTCAAATCCCGACAGTGAAATTTTTTTTTTTTTTTTCAAATTTTTTTTTCATAATAATCTCTATACTTATAAGACGCATTTGTTGTCTGTCTGTCTTTTCCCAGAGAGAGAGAGGGAGGGAGAGAGATAAAGAGACAGAGGGGGGCAGGTGGGGAGGGAGAGGGAGGGACAGAGGAAAGGGAGGGAATGAAAGAAGAAAGGAACGGAGGGAGAGAGGGGGTAGGAAGGGAGAGAGAGGGGAGGGAGGGAGAGAGGGTGGGAGAGAGGGAGGGAGAGATAAAGAGTGAGGGGGGCAGGGAGAAATAGAAAAAATGAGGGAGGGAGAGGGGGAGGGAGAGAGAGGTGGAGAGGGGAGGGAGAGAGAGGGGAGGGAGGGAGAGAGAGGGAGAGAGGTGAATAGGGAGAGAGGATGAGAGAAATAGGAGGAAGAGATAAAAAGAGAGAGGGGGCAGGGAGGGAGAGAGGGAAGGAGGAAGGGGATAGAGGGAGGGAGGGGGATGGACAGGGGGAGAGAAGGAGGGGGAGAGGGGAGAGAGGGAGGTGGGAGGGGGAGGGAGAGAGAGATGGGTGAGAGAGGGAGGGAGGGAGGGAAAGGGAGAGAGAGATAGGGGTAAAGAGGGAGGGGGAGGGAGGGAGAGAGGGGGGAGGGAGAAAACAAAAGGTAAACAGAAAACCTTATTTTAAACCCGGGCAAAGCCGGGTACTTGCAACTAGTATATATATATGTCTGTGCGTGTGTTTGTGTGTGTGTTTATGTGATACTCTCGTTATTAGCTACTACACTTCAACCTCCGTTCAAATAAATTTCTATTATCAAAAAGGCAATACTTCAAAGGATCATTAATCTAATAAAACTTTCCTGACTTCATCCTTCGAAAGTCTTTGATTAGTTAAATAAATAAATAAAAAAAAATCTCTGATGAAGTTTTTCTAAGCCTCCATTGCAGTAATAACTTACAATACAGTACTTAAACTTACAATACAGTACTTAAACTTACAATACAGTACTTAAACTTACAATACAGTACTTAAACTTACAATACAGTACTTAAACTTACAATACAGTACTTAAACTTACAATACAGTACTTAAACTTACAATACAGTACTTAAACTTACAATACAGTACTTAAACTTACAATACAGTACTTAAACCTACAATACAGTACTTAAACCTACAATACAGTACTTAAACTTACAATACAGTACTTAAACTTACAATACAGTACTTAAACTTACAATACAGTACTTAAAGGCACCCGATTTATTTTATCTTGTCGGTTCCTCTGTTTCTATCCAGGTTTGTTCCTTACTGGCTATGACTTCACTTCATTACTGCAGCTTCTTAGTTCCTGGCTAGCTCTGATAAATGATGTTGCTCTCTTAACAAAGATATCTGTTTAAAAAAAACCGTCATGTTTCTAAATAGATGCGGAAAACTGTAATTAGATTATACGTTTACAGTAGACTTTCAAATTATCCGACCTCTAATGGGCGAGTAGGAAATCATAAGATCCACTTATACCAGAGTTACTTAAATACATTAATCATAAAATCCACTTATACCAGAGCAGCTTTAATACATTGTTCCTTTTCTCCACCCATTCCATTAAAGTGTCCTTATTATTCCAAAGCCTCATTTTATTGCAATAAAATATAATTAGGCCGGGAAATCAAGAGTCTGCTTAGTTGTTAACAGGATAGCTGAAAGTGTGTTGTATATATATATATATATATATATATATATATATATATATATATATATATAACCAACAATTCTATTCTATTTTCTAAAGCCCAGTCAGAAAATATCATTACATTATATATATTTCAGTCATACTTGAGTCTTCATTTGGCACAAGGTATATGACTTGAAAAACACATTTTGTAATTTTATAAGTGGCGTGCCAGATTCTGATGAGCTTTTATATAAAAATAATAAATACAACAAAAAATCATTAATTTTGTTGAAAAAGTTCACCCACCAAAACATTTTTTAGTTTAAAATAATCCATTTGGCTCTTTTTACTGAAGTTAACTTTTACTCCTGTTGTTTACCATTAAAATTCTATTTGCTGTTCTCCATGTTAGATTTTTCAATTATACTTGAGTTTGAATAATTATTTTAAATTTGCTTAATTTTATTCTTAAAAATGTCTTACAAAAAAATCATCACTTTCCGTTGTAAAAATAAGGACAAATGGGCGAGTAATTTGAAAAAATTTCAAAACACTCTTAAGAAAAGATACAAAATTGTAATCGAGATCGAGCCATTGCATTCACATTCTAGAATGCCAAAGGAGTGGATGATAATTGGTCGCTACATGAGCTTGGCCTCTATGGAAAAATCCAGATTGAAAAGAGTTGCAGCACTCAGGAAAGAAGTAGAGCTATTATGGAGCTTTTTGAATTTCCCAATACTGTCTTTGCGATCAGTGAGCAGAAAAATTGAAACTTTAATTAAAAGGTATGATGTTCATTTGAAAAAACCTGTGGGTGACATACGGGAGCAGTTTGATAAGTTATTTGATGTCACAAACAAAACTGGTCAATGGTTATGTGCTGAGGACAAAAAACTTAATGAAATACAAATTCAAAGTGGAGGTAAGACGGGATATGCTACAACTAAAATTGCTAGTCAAAGTACAATTCATCCATCAAAACGGAAAATTGTTTGCAAAATTAATGAGGCACAACAACAACAAAGCAGTTTTGAAAGTTCCAGTGATTCAAGTGATAACGAGAATTCTCAAAGTACCTCTAATGGTGCTGATGCAATGCAGTCATCCACAGAAAGCACACATAAGAAACAATCACAGCAATCTACTTCTAGTGCAGTTTCCTTAGTTCAATCTGGGAAACTACCAGTTCGAAGAGCAGCATTAGTAAGCAAAATTTTGCCTAAGTCCGGCGTAAAAATAGCAACGCCTTCTCAGTCAGGTGTCTATCGAGCTGTATTTAGAGCAGCAAGTAAACTAAAAGAAACATTAATAAATACTTTGCGTAATAGCTTATGGAGTTTACATTTTGATGGTAAAATTATGAAGAAAAAAGAACACCAAGTAGTTGTATTAAAAAATGAAGCAAAAGAGGTGAGGCTAGCCGTCTTAGTTTTACCTGATGGCAAAGCTGCTACGATCGGATCTGCCATTCAAAAAGTTTTAGATGAATATAACTTATGGTCAGCTATAAAGATGATAGTGTCAGACACTACAAATGTTAATACAGGGTCGAAGTCTGGTGTTGTGGTGAAACTTCAGAAACTGTTTGTTCAACATGGTGAGTCTGCACCAGTCTTTATAGGTTGTCAGCACCACATACTTGATCGTGTTCTTAGACACGTGTGTGATGCATTGCTCGGTGATTCAACTGAGTCTCCTAACATAAATTATCCATTTGTAAATAAGATTATGAAATGTTAAAAAAAGATTTTGAAAGTAAAACAAAGAAATGTGCTCCAATTTTAGAAAAACAGGAAATAGGTTGGAGAGATGATATGAAATTTTTGCACCATCTAATTTGCGCTTTTAAGCATTTTAAGAATTCTCAACAAATGCCAAAAGTTAATTTTAGCGCACTGCCTGGCCTCAGCAATGCCTGATGGAACTCTCGAGCAATTTTTGAATTGTTGGCTTTCACACTATTGCCTGATGAACGAAAGAACCTTCAGAAATTGTGTGAATTTATCTGTGGACAATGGAGTGATGCTTGGTTTAGTGATCATCACTACAAAGCTGAACAAAATGAACTTCTTTTGCATGCTGTTAATGATTATCCAAGGGGTTGCGCTGTCTTCGAACTCATTGGTCTCAAAGTCCATCTCCAATACTCACTCCACGTAGCAGTGTGTGTGCAGAAAGAGCAATAAAAGTTCTGTAAGATATTATTCCCCTTTGCCACTCACCAGAGAAACTGAATTTACGTTTTATTTTTACAAATAAAAGTTTATGAAACAATACTTGAAATTATTAACAAATGTCAATTTTTCTAAAACTTAAAAATGTTTGGTGGGTGACATTTTTCAAATTTTTAAATAAATTTGATATGGTTTTGTGTTTCTTCAATAAAAACTCATCTGTTGATGATATGCCATACAAGTGTTGTTCTGAAGTCATATACCTATTTGGCACACCACTGATGGGGTTTACACCCTTCCCCCCCCCCTTCGTTTCTATTTATCTGGTTTTCTCCTCTGGCTAAATAAGACTCGCTATGGCGCTACTTGTTCTGAGACATTTTTCTCTCCCGCCTCTCGTAAAAGTGTTCCTATACAACAAGAAAAGGGAACAATAAAACCGCTGCCATTGTCAGTTGATATGGTCCCTTCTATTGGGGGGATGGGGCTGATGTAGTCTACCGTGGGGGTGTTATGACTGGTCTTGAAAGGGTTAAACTGAAAAAGGAAAACATCCCTCCAGGAACATTTGTTCCGTAGATTTTTTCCCCTCATTATTTTTAATTTTTTTTTTTTTTTTAGAAATTCCTTTGTTATTTGATTGACACTACTTCAGTGATATTGAATGAAACAGATAGTAATAGGACAATCTCCGCATGCTTAAGTTGTTATCTGTCATTATCTGGTTATATAGTTAGATATCTTATCATTGTGGCCAATTATATAAAACAGAAAATATTTTATTTTTATTTTACGTAATAGATTGCTGTTTTTTTTAAAAGCTGATACCACACTTGCTTGTCATAGAAACCTGTAAGCTGATAAATATACTTGCTAGTCATAGAAACCTATAAGCTGATACATACACTTGCTAGTCATAGAAACCTGTAAGCTGATACATACACTTGCTAGTCATAGAAACCTTAAGCTGATACATACACTTGCTAGTCATAGAAACCTGTAAGCTGATACATACACTTGCTAGTCATAGAAACCTGTAAGCTGATACATATACTTGCTTGTCATAGAAACCTGTAAGCTGATACATACTTTTGCTTGTCATAGAAACCTGTAAGCTGATACATACACTTGCTTGTCATAGAAACCTGTAAGCTGATACATACACTTGCTAGTCATAGAAACCTGTAAGCTGATACATATACTTGCTTGTCATAGAAACCTGTAAGCTGATACATACTTTTGCTTGTCATAGAAACCTGTAAGCTGATACATACACTTGCTTGTCATAGAAACCTGTAAGCTGATACATACACTTGCTTGTCATAGAAACTTGTTCTGGACGTTCTCCTTAATCCGACCAGTAAATTGAACGTTTTATCGGACGTCCATTCATTCTCTCTTACACGTTAATCCCTGACCCGTCTCAGACACGGCACACTCTTTCGTTCCCAATTAACAACCTCTTCTGGGCACTCACTTCCGTCCTCTTCTCCTCATTTTCCTCCTCCTACCACCCCTCCTCCTCCTCCTCCATAGGTGACGTACCTCGCAACTGTCTAGAATGTCGAGTTCCTAATCTTTAATCCCTTGTCTCGCTGTGCTCCCCCCTCCCCCGCTCCATCTTCCGATAATCTCATCTCGTCCACTCTGTTCCCACATTCCTGCCAGTAACTAAACTCGGTGCTCTGCTGGAGATCTTTCTAAACAGCCCTGTCTCTTAATTCAAACAGCAAACTGTCCTTTTTTTTTTAAAAACGTTACGCTGCTGTTCTCATTTCCAATCTGAAACGCACAACAACTGCACAGTGTGTGTGTTTTTTTTAAAAGGCGAGGAATTCAGTTGAATGGTTAAATAATAAGAAGCCATAATTAAGATTTTTCAAATCGCATATAAAAGAAACGAATTTCTTCAAATGTTTTTCTTATTTATATGAAACTCAAAAAAAAAAATCTGTCTTCATGAACAACTCTGTACTCTCACATGACATACAACATTCATTCATCACTTGAGTGTTGTACAAAAAAAATCTAGTCACACAGTCATCAAGTATGTTGTGACTAATTACCAGATTACTTCAACACTCTATTTGTTTCTGTTGGCTACATGGAGTTGTAAAGAGAAAAAGAAAACATCATTTTACTTTAACTGAATGCCATGTTTGTTTCAACCATTCTGTTTATTCAAGAAACATCAATGATTCATCGAATCTTACAGCTCACTCATAGAATCAAACTCATTTGTCTCATATATCAATGATTCATCGAATCTTACAGCTCACTCATAGAATCAAACTCATTTGTCTCATATATCAATGATTCATCGAATCTTACAGCTCACTCATAGAATCAAACTCATTTGTCTCATATATCAATGATTCATCGAATCTTACAGCTCAGTCATTGAGTCCAACTCATTTGTCCCATATTTTAGATGTTAACTTGCAACACAGCCGATACAAAAACTAAACAAAACAATAACAAACCATTACCTCATTTATAGAAAAGGAATTAGAAGGTTGGAAATAACTTCAGTTTACTGTTGTGCAGTTAACTTATGTGCATTTTACTTATTTACATTTTACTTTATGCATTTTACTTATTTCGGAAACGACGTTTTGGTTGTCAATAAACTTTTGTAGGGAAGATAGTTTATTTAAGGAAGAAATAAAACAAAACCATGACCACTGTAATGCTACAACTACAATCATATCAGCAATCAAACCAAATTTCTTCTAATATGTTTACCATCCAAACATCGAGAAACTTTAAAATGGTGGCAATGGTGTGATTTTGGGGCATTATATTCACTTTCTGGTGTATTGTAATCATTTTTGCTATAGTTGTTGGCTCCATACACATTTCCATTATTAATTGTTTGTTCATCTGTGCTTGTCGTAATTGTATATTGTCAAACAGTTGTTTTTTTTTGTCAACATTGTCTTAATTTATCTCCTATATTGTCTAACATGACTTCTTCCTGTTCTATATGTCAGGGATTCTCATGTCACTTTGGTTCACCCCACAGATTAGACATTATACCATGCCTTATCTTCTTTGTTCCATCTGTTAACAATTATTTATTCCATAGGTTAACAATTATTTATTCCATATGTTAACAATTATTTATTCCATATGTTAACAATTATTTATTCCATATGTTAACAATTATTTATTCCATAGGTTAACAATTATTTATTCCATATGTTAACAATTATTTATTCCATATGTTAACAATTATTTATTCCATATGTTAACAACTATTTATTCCATATGTTAACAACTATTTACTCCATATGTTAACAACTATTTACTCCATATGTTAACAGCTATTTATTCCATATGTTAACAACTATTTATTCCATATGTTAACAACTATTTATTCCATATGTTAACAACTATTTACTCCATATGTTAACAACTATTTACTCCATATGTTAACAACTATTTATTCCATATGTTAACAACTATTTATTCCATATGTTAACAACTATTTATTCCATATGTTAACAACTATTTATTCCATATGTTAACAACTATTTACTCCATATGTCACTATTATTTAATCTAGCTCTTTTTTTTTTTGTTGTTTCATACATGGACACCGACTCCTTCAAAAATAATATGTAATTAATTAACATTTGATCTCGTCACATTTAATCCTACGTTCCACGTCATCATACGAGTGTCAGTCATATGTAATAAACATTATTGTAATAAGCATTACAAGTCATATTAAGTTATTGTTTATTTAGTTTTTAATCAGTAACATTAGATGTTGAATATTTCGCTGTTATAATCTAATACATAAATATCACAACAATATTCACTGCTGAATCCATGCGGTGCGTTGACTAATGGGACTCCCCGTGACAATAAATAAGTCAACCTGTTTGTGACTAATTGTTAACAGTAAAATAGCTGGTTAGAAAGGAAAAAACAAACATTTAATTCACTGTCCCATCGCTCTCCAGTGTCAAACTGTAGTTTACCGCCTTCACCCCCCGGGGGGGGGGGGTCATACACATCCATCTCCCCTCCCTCCCCCCCCCCACACTAATATTGCACTCCCCCCATTTAGTAAATGGCTCTCCCGGGAAATAAATTTTACAGATCGGTTTCAAATACCACTGGATGTTTTGTTTATCGGCCCTACCCCGGGGGGTCGGAGATGGCACAATGAAAGGTGAAAATAACGGAGCGGGGCAGCCGTCGGGTGGCTGTGATTTCTTTTTATCAGGTCTGTTCTTCTGCTACCACTGTTTCCCCCATCCAGCGGTAATTATGTAGACACTTCTCTCAATCTTGATTGCAGAATCAGCCATGGAGTGTGTGTATTGTAGAACATCTTCATATAGGAAGGGGACATAACTTTAAGAAAAAAATATATTGTAGAACATTGCTTCAATTTTTTTTTTAAACAAGTACCTGAAGATCCTATAAACCAGTGGTCCCCCAACCTTTTTCTCGCCACGGACCGGTCAGCGTTTGATAATTTCACCGCGGCCCACTGGAAATTTGGGGGGGGGGGGGTGCATAGATTATTTCTCGTCACACAATCACAAGAGAAATATACACAACAGGAGATAATTTAATGCTTCTTGGGCGGCCCACTAACATTCGTTCCACTGACCGGTACCGGCCCGCGGCCCGGGGGCTAGGGACCACTGCTATAAACCACTTATGTGACGTTGCAGATAGTGCGAGATTCGCTACCGGCTCGCTACCATTGAGGCCACATTGCCACGCAACTTCCAATGTCAGATAAACGAATTTCTAGAACTTTACTTTTTAAAGTTTTATTTAAGGACATTACCCCTATGGCCATTACAATGTTTATTAACGGGCCGTTGGCAGAGACTTCCAAACATTTGGGGCGCCTATAACAAAAGTACATGTAGTGGCCCCTATAGCATCACATTCTTACTAGAGGCCGAATGGTTTACCTATCCATAAGAACGGCTCTGATGACGTCACTCTAAGAATAAATATAACTTAGGATATGTTAATATTACTTAGGATATGTCAAAATAACTTAGGATATGTCAAAATAACTTAGGATATGTCAATATAACTTAGGATATGTCCATATAACTTAGGATATAAGTTCAATATAACTAAGTATATATGTTCAATATAACTTAGGATATATGTTCAATATAACTTAGGTCAGGATAATGTTCAATTTAACTAAGTATATATGTTCAATATAACTTAGGATATATGTTCAATATAACTTAGGATATAAGTTCAATATAGCTTAGGATATATGTTCAATATAACTTAGGATATATGTTCAATATAACTTAGGTCAGGATAATGTTCAATTTAACTTAAGATATATCTTCATTTAAAAAAGAAACAGCAATAATCTTATGAGCATATTTCGAAAACAGTTAACTAAGTCATTTCGCTTTCAAATAAGAGAACGTTTCGAGCCGGGAATATTTGGAACTACCATATAATCTAACAACTTCAGCAACCACAATGTAACAAGAACTGACCTATAAAGTCTTTATTAAAGAACAGTATACACCAGCATGTATTTTTTTTTTATTTCCATTGACTTTGTCCATTCGCTGACAATAACCCTGACCAGGCTGGCCAAACTCATACACTATTTTTAGAATTAAGTCGAGATCTTTATTATATATGGTTATTATTTATGTTTTTACTTCATCACATTGTTATTGCATCAATGTGGGGGTGGGGGAGTGGGGGTGGAGTGGGCCGGTGAGAACACAGCCGCGCAAAGACATGAAAGCGTTCTCCAGATCTATCACTGTCTTAAAAAAAAAATAAAATGCCCGTCTTTATAATAACTGCAGGAGAAACGTCGCGGACACCCCGGCCATCCTCTACCTCCCCTACCCCCCACTGACCCCCCCTCCCATAAGACGTTTCCGTTATACTCCAGACAATCGTCATAGTTCCCTCAATGTACAATCAATACCCGGACATCTTGGACATTATGGGCGTCCAACGGTAGTGGTGAGAGTTGTGTTCTACACGTTTGGAAGAAGATTACACAAATAGAGGGTACCCTTTGAAACGTTACACATTCGATGACTTACTTCGCTTTAGTTTCACACACAAAAACATGAACCCATGCATGTATGACTTAGTAATTGCGAAGTGGCTACGGTTACAGCCAACGCATGCGCTCTAGCGCTCTAGACGGTCTATTTTTTTTAAGGGCTAGGAATAGGATTAGGGTTAGGGATAGGGTTAGGGTTAGGGATAGGAACAATATCTATAGCTGGACCCCAAAAAAAAATCGGCAAAAAAATAGTCCGTCTAGAGCGCTAGAGCGCATGCGCGTTGGCTGTAATCGTAGCCACTGCGTAGTAATTGAAGACGCTGCGCTTACCGAAAAAAACCTTCATCAGGCTTTGCTACATAAATATTTCATCTTCCCCCATGGCCCCACTCAAGGGCTAAAGGAACGTTCCTTACTTGGCTTTGCTACTTGAAGCATTTAGAGCCATAATTTGGGTTAGTCTAGTCTGGCTTACACTGCTTGAATCGTTTGTCATTTATTGCTGTTAGACTTATTTACGTTATCGAGGTTGGGGGCACTTTTTATGTAACTCTTTGTTGGGCTGTCATGTGACCAAAAATGGTTTCTGATTGGTCGTAAATTCTACTCACGTCACATACAAAATTATTAACAGGAATTGTTCAACTCCGATTTGTTTTTTTTTTAAATACAAATTATAGAAAACTTACTGTCTTGAGACGTACTGCTGAGCACGTCGACGGTAGGAAGGGGAGGTTAGTAAACATCAAGAAAGCTAAATTGGATATGATGCATTAGTTCTCCCCTCAGAGCGGCCACTGGATGCATGATACCCATTTGATACGAGAGTTATGTCCCCGTGAGTTTGCTTTATTATGTCTGCGTTTCATACGCCCGCCTTTGTCCAGTTGGCCATGAAGAAATGTCTATGGGAGTTTTATGGCAATGGATGTGTTACAGGACTGTAGACTTTCAGCCAATGCCTGTATCAATGTCTTCAGTGTTCATAACTTAAATTTGTGCGTGACTATATAGGTTCTGTTGACGGACATTTCCCGCGTTCTATATTTGTAATAACTGTTTTAACATTTGTGATTTAATTCTATTAATTTTAATATAATATATATATACATATATATAATACAATATAATTTCCCTCTTAATATTACACAGTGGTACATCTAAGTTTGAACCCCCCCCCCGACCTGAACAATTTGGAATCCGACAAAAAATTTTAAAAATAATTATGCCCCAGAATACGTATTCGCTTTGGAATTCGAACACACATCACTAGGGAGCGACCGATAATCGGATCGGTATCGGTTTCGGACCGATATTGGCACTATCGGTTAATATCGGATCGACCGATTTTTGTAGGGAGCGACCGATAGTCGAACCGATATTGGCACTATGAGTTAACTATCGGACCGGCCGTTTTTTGGCTGCCGATACATTTTTTTTTCACAACAGAGTTGCAGAAAAAAAAAATCCGTAAATAACCCAATTCTATAACCAGATCAGACAAGATTTAAAAAAAAAAAGAAAAAAAAAAAACCCGTACACAGAAATTGTCACGTCCACAAAAATTGCAACAGCGATATGACCTTGAAACAATAGGATTGGCATTTTTTAATTCTAATGTATGACCTTAAATGATACAATTAGTGAACATCTGTGTGTATTTTTTTTGGGAGGGAAGTTGGGGGGGGGGGGAACAAGACTTACGTGTGGGCGAAGTGTTACGAAATATGACAGGGAAGGGTTGAGCTTGGGTTGACATACGTCATTAGCTGTAGCACGAGAAAAAACACGTGTTTGGCATTGTTGTTGATTAAAAAAAATATCGGTATCGGTTTCGGTAAAAATGCTGGGGAAAAATATCGGTATCGGACTATCGGTAAAAAGGCATATCGGTCGCTCCCTACACATCACGTTATTTATGTATGTGTGTGTGTGTGTTTAGTAATTGTAGTCTGGCTCTCTTGTCACTTTGCGCCACCATTACATTTCTTCTTGTGGTTCAAAGGTCTCGCGTGATCTTATTTCTGTGTTGATGCTAATACTAAACTTTTTCACCGCTATCTGTGTTTGTGTGTTTTTTGGGTCACACATTTTACTTTAAATTTCTGTGCAGAATCATATAGTTTATATAGACTTTGAAATGGACATTACGTATCATATTGTGGTATTTACTTGAAAAAAAGTTGTTGTTTTTTTTTGTTAAATTAAGTTAGTATGTTCCACGTACGAATCTAACCATCTTATCTGATTTATTTATGCATAAATAAATACATATTTCGGAAATCGAAATCGTGGGTGAATACAATATATTCGACTAAATACGTCTTTATCTTCTAGTGTTGTTTTAGTCCCAGGTCATATTTTAGTTTCAGTTTTTATTTCGTTTTTTCTGTAATAATTTTAGTTTTCGTCTAGTTTTAGTCTTGCTGCTAATTTTAGTTTTAGTTTTAGTTCTCGTTGACGAAAAGTCAACATTTTCGTCAACGAAGGTTTTAGTTTTAGTTTTCGTCAACGAAAACAACACTATTATCTTCATTGTAGGATCTAAGGGAATTATATTTTTACTTTTTAGTACAATTTAATAAAAGCTTATTCTTAAAAACGTGTTTTTTTTTTTTTATGTATACATATTTACAAAACTTAATGTAGTTCCGTATATGGTGATGTATCTGTTTATCCTCCTATTAAATGCACATGTTTTTGTGTATGTTCATATTTAGACCCCCCCTCCCCCACTTCCCCCCAATCCCATCCCCACGTTTTGTTGATCTTCTTATTAATAAACATCCCACCACCACCACCACCACCACCACCACCATGTTGTGTTTATCTGCCCTTTCCGGCAGGTCACGTGACGCTAAACGAAGTTTGATCGTGCCCACATGTAGACGGAAATATTGATCTCGGGCTGTATGCATTTTAATAATTCTGATCGCCGGTCCGGTTAGACTGGAGTGGCGGGGGGGGGGGGGTGGGGAGGGGGAAGGGGGGAGAACTCTGCTATAGATTTATCTTGATGAATCAGTTTGTGCCAGGGAGATTTTTTTTGGGTTTTTTTTTTTTAACCACTTCTGAAACGGCTTTAATTTACTTGCAGCTTATTATAGTTTGTTTCCCGGGCTCGCCTTTGGAGGAAGTTCGTGTTTTTAAAATTTTTTCAATAACGTCATTACTTCACTTTCTCTCTGCCTCCTCCCTACGTAACCCTCCCCCCCCCACACACCACACGCACACTTTTGTAGCCAGATTGTTTACTCGACATTTACAAACCTTTAGAAGTACGTTTTAAAATCTATCTATCTATCTATCTATCTATCTATCTATCTATCTATCTATCTATCTATCTATCTATCTATCTATCTATCTATATATATATATATATATATATATATATATATATATATTTATTTATTTATTTATAACCTTTTTGTATTCAAGCCTCTATTGTGATAGATTATAAAGTAAAAATAAATA
This sequence comes from Bulinus truncatus, assembly GCA_021962125.1. Lineage (NCBI taxonomy): Eukaryota > Metazoa > Mollusca > Gastropoda > Planorbidae > Bulinus > Bulinus truncatus. The sequence continues at coordinate 953,474 of JAGDYQ010000049.1, read as the reverse complement.
AATAAACAACTCACGATATAATACAAATATTTATACCAATTATCATAATTAATGTAAAGAAATATTTAGCTCAGTTCATTGTAATTACACACGCGTTTACTTTTAATTTTCACATCTGAATATTACTAGATAGTAATTAGCTTCGTAATTCTACACGATTTTTAATTCGCGGACTAGAAATGATTAAAATCGTGTTTCTTTCTTATGTAAAATTTTAAGCCTTCTCACTTAATTAGAACAGGTTGGAAATTAATTTATAAAATTTTAGGACACATATATTGTGAACTGATCATTTTTTTTTTACAACTGTAACTGAAGTCCAGTCATTGGTGTACCCAGTTGTGGTCAATCAATGACCATCTTTCATCATATAATGTGGTCCGTTCCTGTAACGATCTTTTGATGGAACTAACCGCTGGAAATTTCCCCTGGTCTTTGGAGGGGAGTGACGGGGAGAAGTGGGATCTGATGGCCGAGTTTATTGACCGTGACCTTGGCGGGTGAGCATATGAAGTGACCAGCGATAGTCTCTGCATGAATGGGTCGCGGTAGCTGGACATTGTGGGTGATTTAGTGTTTCGGTGATCTTTCCACGCCCATCGCTTGTGTGTTATAGGCCTGCATTGTGTGATATAGGCCTACACTGTGTGATATAGGCCAGCACTGTGTGACATAGGCCAGCACTGTGTGACATAGGCCAGCACTGTGTGATATTGGCCTGCACTGTGTGATATAGGCCTGCACTGTGTGATATAGGCCTGCACTGTGTGATATAGGCCTGCACTGTGTGATATAGGCCTGCACTGTGTGATATTGGCCTGCACTGTGTGATATAGGCCTGCACTGTGTGATATAGGCCTGCACTGTGTGATATAGGCCTGCACTGTGTGACATAGGCTTGCACTGTGTGATATTGGCCTGCACTGTGTGATATAGGCCTGCACTGTGTGATATAGGCCTGCACTGAGTGATATTGGCCTACACTGTGTGATATAGGCCTGCACTGTGTGATATAGGCCTGCACTGTGTGATATAGGCCTGCACTGTGTGATATAGGCCTGCACTGTGTGATATAGGCCTGCACTGTGTGATATTGGCCTGCACTGTGTATAAATAGGGCCGGGTCGTTGTGGTGATGTCTTTGGAGGTAGCGGCTAGGCCTTGCGCCTGGGAGGACACGGCATGTGTAACTGTGTTCCCATAAACTGTGCGCGTGTACATAGCTCAGCATGACTATTTACGATTATGTTGCGCACACAATTTTTTAGGGCTCGTTCGCAAATGACGTAACGCAAAAAACGACATTTTAGACCCCCCTCCCCCTTGTCACAAAGTGGCACAAAATTTTTCACCCCCCCCCCCCCTTATGTCACGTCACAAGTTAAAATACATTAAAATACCTCAAATTACTGATTTATTTTTCTTTCTTTTTTTTTTGGAGACAATCATTCTTTTACATTTTCCCAGAAGGCATTCAGATGCTGATCGATAGAGAAAATTTCAATAGCTTCTTCTTCTTTTTCTCCTGAATTCTCCAACGCCGATTCTTGATTCAAATCATAACGGTTCTCTGCCAAAATATCTGCTTTTTAAAATGTTCAAGTTAAGAAGAATTGTAGTAAACCCGCAGTGGCGGACCTAGGGGGGGGGCGGTTGGTGCGGTCCGCACCGGGCGGCAATTTTTATTACTTTTTAGGGGGGTGGGCGGCAAAAATGTATAGATTAAATTGAAATACCTAAATGAGAGGGCGGCAAAATCGTCTTCCGCCCTGGGCGGCCGATACCCACGCTACGCTGCTGTAAACCCGTGGCCATGGTGACCTCGGATATATGAGAGATATAGAAAGAGCATTACTCAACTGTCCCAGTTTACGGGCAAGGTCAGACATGGCCAGGTACTGTACGTCTGTCTGGCTGTTTGATAAGGTCCACACATTTAGTTTTTTAGTTCATTTAATTTGAATTAGGTCGTAATAAGACTAAATACAGCTGATACAGGTCCGGCCCTGCTCATGGTCCGGCCCTTCGAATAGCTGCATCTAGTCCGGCTCCTGGGGGTGTGGCCATTATGTCAGATGTTTGAGCCCATCGTGGTCCGCGGTTACAAAAAAAAAATAAATAAATAAATAAATAAAAGATTGACCCCCCTCCCCCCCCTTCCTCCTTGTTCTGTGATCGAGATATCCCGTCCTCACAAGTATATCACAGAGTATGCCACTCACTCGAACGCAGTCAATACAGCCAAATAAAGCACTGATTAATATTGACAAGACTAAAAACAAATATTTCACTGAATAAAGACTAATATCGTTGGGAGGGGGGGTGTTGATGTAACGTTCTCTTCTTACTTCCCAGTAAATTAAATCTCATCCCCTCCCTTCCTATCCCCACCCCTTCCTATCCCCACCTCTTGGATTATCTCCCATCTAGTCCCTCATTGTTTAGCTACATTTTTTTTTTCAAACTCTCGGGTTGTCGTACTTAGCCCAACCGTCTCAAGGGACACAACCTCGGTCTTTTCACATTTTGACGTCCTTTCATTTGCTTGGTCACTACCACACGATTACGGTTCGTGGGTCTCTTTGAAAAGGCATTATCAATCTCTCCGCCATGTTTCGTCTCCAGCGAGCATGACGCTGTTTAATGTGTCCACCATTGGAATAAATTGGAACGCATTGTCAGATAAAATTAAAATTGTGAAATTATGTAATTAGATAAGTGTAATTCGTTACAGAAACGAAAATTGACAATGTAAGCCTGTAATTGGTTTGTTTTTCTCGGGAGATAGGGTTATAATTATATACTTATATATATATATATATATATATATATATATATATATATATATATATATATATATAACAGACAGGCATCAATATATAGACAGACAAACAAACAAACAGACTGATGGTAAATTTTCGAGAGGAAAAAAAAACATGTCCTGGAAAGTCTAAAAAAAAAAATAGTGCAGTGCAATCTGAATAAAACAGGCCAACAGAAAGTTTTGAACTCAGATGTTAATGAAGGAGATAGAAGCAAAAAATGAAGCGAATACTGCAAAATACAACCTTTTGTGTTCTTCTGCTCCTTCTGATCAAACAGAAATAAGGGAGAAGGAAATATGATGAATACAAATCTGAATAAGTGAACTGTATAAATCGAGGAAACTATATGAATGAAGGGGAAATAATCCATGCCAGTGAACTCATTGTTGGCTCGGTTGTATTTGTAGTTCTTCGGCAGTAGAGTTTACTCCACCTTAAATGCATGAGTGTAAAAAAATGAAAATGGCCAGATTGAATAAGATAACGCAGTTTAAAAAAAATTGGGCAACAAATATAAGCTTACAGAGTAGAGCTTGCTATATCTTACATACAAGTTTGACGTAAGATAGCGAAAGGCTAGTAACAAGATGTTATCTGACTGAAGTCACGAGTGATTTAATTGGTGACTTCCTTGTTTTTGACTATCGATCTGGCTCTCATAGTGTGAGATGTTGAAGTTTGGTGAATGGGGAGTTGGAATGCCGATTTAGGATGTACAGTTTCGTGATAGGATATTTTGATCAAACACAGTTATTTGTTTGGAAATTGTGTCCTCTATCATGTTTTGGTTTCTCCCATGTCTTAATGTCCACTTTCGTGCTTTGGTTTCTCCCATGTCTTAATGTCTACTTTCGTGCTTTGGTTTCTCCCATGTCTTAATGTCCACTTTCGTGCTTTGGTTTCTCCCATGTCTTAATGTCCACTTTCGTGCTTTGGTTTCTCCCATGTCTTAATGTCTACTTTCGTGCTTTGGTTTCTCCCATGTCTTAATGTCTACTTTCGTGCTTTGGTTTCTCCCATGTCTTAATGTCCACTTTCGTGCTTTGGTTTCTCCCATGTCTTAATGTCCTCTTGTGTGCTTTGGTTTCTCCCATGTCTTAATGTCTACTTTCGTGCTTTGGTTTCTCCCATGTCTTAATGTCCTCTTGTGTGCTTTGGTTTCTCCCATGTCTTAATGTCTACTTTTGTGCTTTGGTTTCTCCCATGTCTTAATGTCCTCTTGTGTGCTTTGGTTTCTCCCATGTCTTAATGTCTACTTTCGTGCTTTGGTTTCTCCCATGTCTTAATGTCCTCTTGTGTGCTTTGGTTTCTCCCATGTCTTAATGTCTACTTTCGTGCTTTGGTTTCTCCCATGTCTTAATGTCCTCTTGTGTGCTTTGGTTTCTCCCATGTCTTAATGTCTACTTTCGTGCTTTGGTTTCTCCCATGTCTTAATGTCTACTTTCGTGCTTTGGTTTCTCCCATGTCTTAATGTCCTCTTGTGTGCTTTGGTTTCTCCCATGTCTTAATGTCTACTTTCGTGCTTTGGTTTCTCCCATGTCTTAATGTCTACTTTCGTGCTTTGGTTTCTCCCATGTCTTAATGTCCCATCAATAGCCGTCATTAATTATATTATTAAGTATTCTAATCGAATTCGATTTTGTCCAAAACATTTTTATAAAAAATGGTCCATAAAAGATATCAACAACAAGAGGAAAAAGCAAGAAACAGTTTTGACGAGGACAGATTGCAACGGGGCGATAATTATGTCCCCTTTTCGATGTTTTGAAATCAAACCCGAAACATTGGATGCACTTAAGACAGTCTGTGGTAATCTCAGCTCAATAGACCAGACGTGAGGTCAAACCCCCCCCCCCTTGCAATATATCAATGTAGTCTTTGTGAAAACAATGCGCAATATTAAAACATGTTTTTGTATGCCATGAGCTTAAGTCAGCAGCCGGCCAAGTTTTTTTTTTTTTATTTTTATTTTTTTTTTTATGTTCCATTTATTGAATTGTCTGGGATGTCGTCTGCTTGTCTGTAATGTCGTCTGCTCGTCTGCCTGTAGATAGTCATGAATTCAATTGAAGGGACATGGCGACTTCATTGTGCCATCACCAACACACACACACACACACGATTCAACTTTCAAACTAACATGTTGTCTGATATCAGCACACACACTCACACACAAACACACACACACACACGATTCAACTTTCAAACTAACAGCTTGTCGGATATTTCTAATGTCCTGAAACAAGAATTACAGATGTATATTTTATGGGGAAAAATACCTTATGACGGTGATTACATAAAATAACATTTATTGTTTTTAATTTTTAGGCCTAATTTGTTGAATTTGTAGGACTAATTTGGTGACTTTGTATGCCTACTTTATTGACTTTTTAGGCATACTTTGTTGAATTTTCATTTTTTAGGTGCCGAAATGTTTACTTTAGGGGGATTTCTTGTGTGTGGGACACCGTAATGTTTACTGACGTTTTAAGCTGAACGACTTTCTAGTCTTTAGTGCGCCATTAGAAGAGTGCTTTATTTAGTGCCCTCATTTCTCACTTTTAACTTTCTGCCCGACATTAATGCCGTCGTTAATGATTTGAATTCTCCCGTACAGTGATGTCTTACAACAAACGGCTACCAGCTTTTACGACTGGCGGTCCAATCAGCAAAACTGTTCAACTTTCGCGACCCGACTCAACTTTTACAAGATATCAGACGATCAAAGAAAGAAAAAAAAAACAACAACTAAATTTAGGTGTCTCTCGGTGTGTCCTACAGTTAAAATTTGAGAGGAACGTAGATTATTTATATTTTAGATTGTTTTGATTTACAACGCCTCTGCTCAGCACCCCGTTATCCCCCCTTCCCCCTAGTCCATGGACAAGTCTCACCGAGAGAAATACACCACAATAAGTATAAAGGAAATAACGCAATGTTTCTTGGGCGGCCCAGTACCCTTTGATCCACGGACCGCTGCCGGGTGATGAGGACCACTGAGCTAGACAACCGCCTTGGGCCCCCCCCCCGACGCTAAACAAAAGGGCCTTTTCCATTCATTAACTTCTATTAAATCTGGTGCTAAAAAAGGGCCTTATTTGGGAACTTTCGCTTAATCATCTAAATATAAATATCTTTAGTCTCGGCCTAGGGCTCCCAAAGTCCTAACAAACAGCGCTGTTCTGTGGTGTGTGTGTCTGGGACACATTCTTATAATGGTGCCCTCACCATCATGCAAAAAATAAGCCGTATGTATGCAGACAAATCTGTTTCGAAAAAGTCTTTAATAAATTATTGGCATCTAGCATCAGATTAGCTCCCAACGCAACACTCTGAGAACCGCTGATTTATCAACCAGGCAGTCATAGTTTTTTGCCCAGTCAATGTCTATTTCAGGAGTGGCCCAATGCGGCTCTTCTGTGTGAGTTTTTTGTTTCGCTACTCACACTGAGCCACATTTTCTATTTCCATTTCCCTTGTGTTCAAGTATTTTGATATTGACTATGTACTGCTACTCACACTGAGCCATTGACTATGTACTGCTACACACACTGAGCCACATTTTCTATTTCCATTTCCCTTGTGTTCAAGTATTTTGATATTGACTGTACTGCTACTCACTAAAGTATTTCTCCCTCTCTCTCTCTCTCTCTCTCTCTCTCTCTCTCTCTCTCTCTCTCTCCCTCTCCCTCTCCCTCTCCCCTCTCTCTCTCTCTCTCTCTCTCTCTCTCTCTCTCTCTCTCCCTCTCTTTTAACTACACCAGAAACTGGAGGAGGTCATCTCATCGATCTTATAATTGGTGGCTCTTTATCCTGAGGTCTAGCGAGGGGCGGGCAGGGGGGGGGGGGAGGAAATCATGCCCACGGGCGCTACTCACAAAGGGGCGCCTAATGGTATATTTTACATATAATATTACATGTTTTTGAATGGGGGGATACAAAGGTATTAAAAAGGTATTGTGCCCCGGGCGCTAGTTAAGGTCGTTACGGCCTTTGTCTATATCAATGAATCTTTAAACCATTATTTTTGAACCTGATAAATAAAACACTATCAATAGCGACGACGCACATGATCCAGTTATTAATTATCTTAAAGTATCTCGAATGGCCTCCCCAGATAGTGGATAAAAATAAATCTAGAAACAGAATAGTTTAACTTTGTGTCTTATTGAAAACCCAATCTCTTTTTTTTTATAGGCCTAAATCAACCTCCAATAATTATATCGCAAAGTTTAGTATTTCCCGACAGATGTAATTGTTCCTTATTTTCGCCCTGCTGGAGTGGTCCCCCCTGACTGCAGTTTAAAATCAATTCTCTATCGTTGATTTCAAACGGTAGTTGGCAGCACACAAACACAGCTCAAATAACTTGTCTTTGTATTGGATTGTCTTATTCGAAACTGTCTCTATAAATATCTGTATAATATCTAAACGTATAGTCTTGTGTTGAAGGAGATTCCGATCCATTATCTTGTTCACCGAATCGAGTTAACTGTTTCTGAAAGTTGGGTGACATTTCCGAACCAAAGTATTGACGGTGAGGGCAAATTAATTCCGGAAATAGTTGAAACTCTTTTGACAATTTTCTAATAATAGATGTTATAAAAAAAATCTTATAAAATCCATATTGATGTTGAAAACCGTTGGGATTCAATTTTATCTTAAGATCAATAAACATATTAAAAAAGTCAATTTTGAAAAAAAAAATAATTTGATATTTAAAATGTATTATGATTTCAAACATAGGATAACAAAATAAAATTATTAAATGTTTCAGAATATGTACCTCTCTGCTTTGTTGGAGTGAATAAACCCATCGTGTTGTGGTGTCATTTTGAAAGTGAACTATGCACATAGTAGACATCTTACATCGCTAATGGTCATTTCTTAGAGAACAATAATCCCTGTACCCGACTATTGTTATGTTGTGTACTAATGCCAAATGGAAAATTTGAAAATGTATCAAATGAGATTCAGCACCTGTTGTGTATTTGTTCGAATCCTACTCGCTTCAGATACCTGCAAGCAGGCAGTTACCTGAAAGCAAACAGATACCTGCGAGCAAAGTTTCGAACATCTTCCCAGTGCTAGCACTATGACCTATTTAATCTATAATATGCACTTTAATTTTGGTTTTCCTTTTTTTTTGTGTTGCTTTTTCCTCTATTTACATGTGGATCGCCAAAACTGAATAGCTTTATTAATGGGGTAGGAAAATCGGAAAAGTTTTAGAACCACTTTTCTAAAAAAAAAAAAAAACATCGTGGTTATGACGCAATGTCGTGCTAGTTTACAAAAGGTGTTTACTTCAAAAAACTCGTTGCAGCATATATGGGAAGCCTAACACAATTACTGTGAAAAAGAAAATATTAAAAAAAATGTAAAAATATTGTCTTTTTGTTTTCCTGCCACAGACAATTTTTAGAGCATTTTCGAAAAAAATGCTCTATTGTCCCCGTTTTGTCTGTCTGTCTGTCTGTCCGTCCGTCCATCTGTCTGTCCGTCCGTCTGTCCGTCATCACCCTAGATCTCAACAACCATAAGTCCTAGACCCAAGATGTATATATCATTTTGTAGGTCTTGGCCTGCCAAGAAATGACTTTTTTTTCCATTTCGCGATCTGATCTCTCAGGGCCGTAAAAGGGGCCTTATAAAGTACCGTTTTTTACTATATAAGCTATATTAATAATGGACCGCCCTATATCTCAGCAACCATAAGTCCTAGACCCATGATGTATATATCATTGTGTAGGTCTTGGCCTGCCAAGTGTACATCAAAAGTCCATTTCGCGATTTGACCTCTCAGGGCCAAAATATAAGAGTTTTTTATGTACCGTTTTGCTTATATTTTAAATATAAATAATAAAAGCTAATCAAAGGGGCGTAATCATTATTTATTTTTGTAACAGTTATTCAACATGACTTACTTCCCGTACTTTATATAAAACAACAATTGACGGAGTTTTCGGACGATTAAATGACTACAATTTAGAATGTTTCAATTATGAGTCCTATTTCAGTCACATATAGGTCACGTGACTGGTCTCGATGCACCAAGAATCTGGTCAACATCAACACATCGGAGCAACATCGTGTATGGTAGATAACATTGTTATTATCAACGTATACAAAAACCCAGCAATAAACAATCGGTTTGTAAAAGATTTCTTCAATGACAACTTTGCAGCACAACTCAATCAACCAAACGTCATCATTTGTGGGGACTTCAATCAAGATTACAAAGAGCCCGGGGCAGAAATTGAAAACTTCTTCGAAACAAACTTCAACATTGAACTACTTTCACCAAGATTGGCAACAACAATTTATCAAACAACAATTGACGGAGTTTTCGGACGATTAAATGACTACAATTTAGAATGTTTCAATTATGAGTCCTATTTCAGTGACCACAAACCACTTGTAGTTAGATTTAAGAGAAAATAATTTTGTTTTCAATTATAAAGAAACGTTTTTTTAATATATTTTTTCAGATATATGCATTACACAATTGAATTTGTAAACATTTCCAAAATTTACAAATATTTACTGAAAGATAGCATACGTACAGGCTTAATTGCTTGTTTTTATATGTGTGTGTATCTTGGCTGTAAAAACTGAATGAGTAAATCCCACACCCGTGTAAGCTGGTTGAAAATTAGTTGAAAGCCTCTGCGTCACTGTGTGAGACACCCGCAATCTCCATAACAGAATTTTGTTAAGAGTTTTGTTTTGTATTCCTGCTGGGATCCATTGAATGCTTTAAACATCGTCCTCTTTTCTTACATTGATATTTCTTTTTTAACGGTTTCTGCTGAAGTTGATGAAGAAAGTAATCAATCGAGAAATAAATTTCTTGATTTCAAACTTCTTTTTTTTTTTTAAAAAAAAAAAGTAAGGCAAAGAAAACATGTTTCTGGGTTGAAAAAAACATGTGAAAGTTTTAATGAAAGGAAACTGTTCTCAGTGAAGGGAATCTGAAGGACCACACGTTGGCTGGGTTTCTTTTATATTGTTAACATTTCAATATGATTGAATTCCAGTTTTCGTATGTTAAATTGGACGTGTTTTTTTTCCTGGTCAGCCGAAATTTTTTTTAGCCGCTCGTACTGACCAGGGAGGTCGGTGTTCGTTTTTGGACATGCTGACCTGTAATTACAATGGACACTAGTTTGATGGAATAGGTCCTTACTGTTTGGTCTAACAAATTATGCTTAAGTACAGTGTGTGTAAAAATAATGCTACCAGTGCTCCCACGGCCTCTGGACTATTTAACGAATATAGGATGGCCCTCAATTCGATGATTGATCGATAGGTCAATAAATAATGTTAGCTAACACTATGTTGACTGTAGATAGCATAGTCATGTTGATAATAGTGACTATCGTGCTGATATAAGATCAGTATATATCTGACATATTTTACCCGTTGTTAGTCTATTATAAACTAGCAGTGTGCCCGGCGGTAAGTCGGAAGTTCAAACGGGACACTTGAAACATTTCCAACACACCATTAGGTAAAGATATTGGGGTGCTAATTTGTGCCACCTACCTAATGTGCAGAAATGACCTGCATTTCATACGTCACAAATTACGTTTTACCCGTCAACGCTAACCAACCAAACAAAACTAAACAACCGACCAATCAACCAAACCAAACCAAACACCATTAGGTAAATATATTGATTGGTGCTAATATATACCACCCACCTAATATGCCACATACCCAATGCACATTTCATACGTCACAAATTACATTTTACCCGTCAACGCTTATAACTTAGGATTATTTTTTTAAGCAGTAATTAATTCTCTCAATGTTAAAATCAAAACGAAGCATTGCAAAAATGATCAAATTAATGATTTTTTTCCCTCTGACATTTTGCAGCACAGGGGCAAGTTGGTGTGGCACGATAAGCCCCCGCGCGCTAGTTCACTTCGGCTTCTTACTATCTTTCTATCGTTCTTAATTTCTTACTTACACGCTGTTCTTATATATATACGGATTAGTTTACTCATTTAGAATTGGGAAAGATCAATCGAAGATTTTAATGTAAAAAAAATGGCCACAAATTTTGTTTCGTCATTAATTTTCTTTAAATTTAATTTCCTGTTTTCTTTCTCCTGTCATTCAAACAAATGATGTTTGTTTTTGTGTTAAATTTGTTATTGAGCTAATTTTTTTTTACAAAAAATTATAAAAGAAAACATTTTTTTAAAGTAAACTTTTGTTAAAAAGTATTAAAAATTAGAAAACAAAAACAACAAAACAACTCACCATACAAATATTTATATAAATATCATTTCTAAAAATAAACGCATGGCTGCCCATCTAGTTACATAGATTATTTAAGTTTGGATTACCATTTATCAACTATATATTTCAATGAGTATTAAATGTAATAACCAACGCTTTTGATTGTAATGTTATAGCAAGTACTGGTTAGTCTCTTGGTGTTTACCCAAATATCACCGAGTACCTTATCACACATTATTACAACAACGTATTTGCCGACCACATTTAAGATGTATTTGCGTATTAAAATAAACAACTGCTCGTCGTCCTAACCAGATAATGAGACCGCATTCAGCGCTCATTAAATTACTTTAAAACAATAAAAATAAGTAAACCGTTTGATGTTTTGATTTAAATGGCGTTTGATGCGGCAATATGAGATGCATATCTCAGTACAGACGGGATGTGAGGTTAGGAAAACGTTTTTGTTTATTTGAGATCTACTCACAAGATGATTGGCGGGGAGGGGGGGGGAAGCGGTCGTCTCGTTTTATGTGAAAATAAATCAGTGCACTTAGATCAACAGACAGGTCTAGGTGAGCACTTTGTAGCATGCAGCGCACCTGGTGTGAGCAGTTAAGGTGTTGGGGGGGGGGGAGGTTGTCGTACCGGTGAGTACATTTTAGTACAGATAAAATACCGAGGCAGAGATGGAGGCGTGAGGATCCCGCCTTGATGTTTCAGATGAATGTTTGCCCAGAGGAAAGTGCGCGTGAGTAGGTGTTTATATTATAAGGTGTATGGGTACGGACTTCTTGGTGGCGAACTGGCGTATAGGAGGTGTGCAATGGTATGTGTTGCTGTTGTACGGGTGTGCATGTGATATATGGGTGCGTAGCTGGCAGTGGCGCCGAGAGCAACACGGGCCCCAGGGCAGGACATCATTGCGGGCCCCCTGGCAATGACCCCCCACCCCCCTCCGTTCGGCGTGCCTGGTAGCTGGTATAATCTGTACACTTTAATATCAGGTGTCGTCAATTCACCTATAATCCGACACACAAGGTGGGGACGGATGGTCGAGCGGTGTAGGGCTCAGTGGCTGCCTCAATCCTCGGTGAGAACCAATAAAATGTCCCCCAGGTCCTTGTGAAAGTTGGTTGAAAGTCCATCGAGCATTAAATGGGTGCCTGACTTAAGTTGGGGGGGGAGTCAATGTGGCTGGGCGCTGTGCTAGCCACACACTCTCTTTATTAATTAGCCGTGACTACAGACGCAGACGACTTCCGATGGCATTTAGGCGACCCCCCCCCATACACACACGCACGCACACTTTGTCTTTGAACAGACATTAATCGTAAACTGCTGGCTTCCTACGAACGTAATGTATACATTTTTAATAACCTATTGTTGTTGCTGTATCAAGCACAAAGACATACACAGACAGAAAACTTGTTAATTCGTTCGTTATATCTGAAGTAAAATTACATTGAGCATGGGAATGTCAGAACATTAAAATATGCATGTGTATACATATATAGCTCCGTGTATAGCTCTTGATAACCTCTTTTTGTTTACTTCCGGTTCATTTTAACACTGACATCAACGTAAGACGTCAGATTTTCACAGGAAAGGGAGACAACCATCCCGCCCCTGCTATAAATTTAATTCTAGTGGAAAACATTTTTTTTTAAAGTTTCTCTTTCAAATCGAATTCTAAATTATTTTTTTTTCATTTTGTTAAAGAAGAATATTCTTAAAATCTTGTCATCCATAAAATTAAATTTTATTTACGGACAATAAAAAAAAAAAATACCGGGTTTTCTCCCCTCCTACTCCATTATGGAAATCGTGATTTTTCTACTTCATTTGTGCATCTTTGAATATTTTTTTTAAACAAATATTTCTATGTTAGAAGCTTCCGTTTTTAAACGTCAATACAATCAATATTTTGATTTGGAACATGTTATATTTAGGTAAACATACTTATACAAGAACCTATTTCAATATTTTCGTACTTTTGTTTTGTTTTGTTTAGAACGCATTTGATGAATTCCACCGCTAGATTCAAATAAAACAACAACAACAACAATAGGTTATTAAAAATGTGTGCTTTACGTTAAGCGGACATTCTGTGTAATGTTCTTTGTTTAGCCTCATTCATTCTGTAAACTGTGTTACTGGGAAAGGGTGGGGTTTTGGGGGGGGGGAGAGGGCAGGGGGGGGGGTGATGCGGTGTGGAGGAATGCTGTGTTTTTTCTGATGTATCAGTTGATGTGTTTATAGATGACTTGTTGTACTGATATATAACTTGCTGTGTTGATGGATGGCTTGTTGTACTGATGTATAACTTGCTGTGTTGATGGATGACTTGTTGTACTGATATATGTCTTTCTATGTTGATGGATGACTTGTTTTACTGATATATGTCTTGCTGTGTTGTTGATGGATGATTTGTTTTACTGATATATGTCTTGCTGTGTTGATGGATGACTTGTTGTACTGATGTATAACTTGCTGTGTTGATGGATGACTTGTTTTACTGATATATGTCTTGCTGTGTTGATGGATGACTTGTTGTACTGATATATGTCTTGCTGTGTTGGTGGATGACTTGTTGTACTGATATATGTCTTTCTATGTTGATGGATGACTTGTACTGATATATGTCTTTGGGTCATGAGAGTCCCCTCTGTTCTCACGGAACTCAAGACACTGACATATAAAGGATTTGTTTTGTTAGAGTCTGAAGCATTCGACAAGTTTAGCTGTCATTTCAAAGAAAGAAACCTTTATACCACACGCTCACTCCATGAAGCTTGACGGATATAGATTGCGACGTCTAGGTAACATTCATGCAAGATGTTTAAATCAAATTGAACCTGGCTTACAGTTTTTTTTTTATCAATGCCATGATTGATAGAGTAACATTATTGAATTGATCTTCATTTAGAAATCGATTTTTTCATAACAGTGATGTGCCATATAGCTCTGTCTATGACACACACACACAATCTTTAAGTGGAACTTATTATTTGTAAAGATTGTTCTTATCATAAAGTACTGCCTTAAGTTATCGAATTTATGGACATTTTGTATCAAGTCATTTGTGGACATATTGTATCAAGTCATTTGTGGACATATTGTATCAAGTCATTTGTGGACATATTGTATCAAGTCATTTGTGGACATATTGTATCAAGTCATTTGTGGACATATTGTATCAAGTCATTTGTGGACATATTGTATCAAGTCATTTGTGGACATATTGTATCAAGACATTTGTGGACATATTGTATCAAGTCATTTGTGGACATATTGTATCAAGACATTTGTGGACATATTGTATCAAGTCATTTGTGGACATATTGTATCAAGTCATTTGTGGACATATTGTATCAAGTCATTTGTGGACATATTGTATCAAGTCATTTGTAGACATTGTATCAAGTCATTTGTGGACATTTTGTATCAAGTCATTTGTGGACATATTGTAATGAGTAATAAGCAGGTTTTGATAGTTTATTTACATTTATTTCTTAGAAACCCATCATATATTCCAGAATCAAAATTTTCATCCTAAACTAAACTAGGGATAGGACGATGCCCGTTTTTTTGAGTACAGATTTAAAATTACAGATTCCGGTACAATCACACATTCTGGCACAATTGCATATTTTGGTACAATTACAGATACCGGTACAATTACAGATTCTGGTACAATTACAGATTCTGGTACAATTACAGGTTCTTCTCTAAACTACCTATTCCGATTCGATTACTTTCTCGGATACAGTGAACTAAAATACTTTATGGAGTGCTTGGGAAACGAGTTAGATTTAAGATCAATTGATCGGATGAGAGATTGGACTTTGGGAACACATTATCCAATTCCGTTGCGGATTCCAATACTCACAAAAAAGTTCCGATATTCCGATTACAATGAACTGTCCCATAACTAAACATTACTCAAGGAAACTTTGATATTGTTTTTTTTTTACACTTAAGACAAGTCTTCTATAAATAAAAAAAAAAAGTCTTCTTTGTACAAAAAATAAATTAACAAGGATAACCCCAAGGGGTGTTTTTATGTCTATATAGGTACCTTCAACTGATTTAATCTTCTTCTTCTTCGTTCTCGCTTCGTCGAGATTGCGTGGCTGTATGTTTTGCGCCTTTAAGGCCCACTGCCTCCGTCTTCAGCCTGCTGTTATTTCTGGATTTGCTCCCATAGCCTTTGGTCAGCCAAGGCCATCTGCAAGGCAGCAGTTGATTGAATTTCGGAGCTTTCTCTCCTAGGTGACTGCTATCCCTATCTAACGGCCTCGTCTGGCCGGGTTTAGAGTTTGAGCGCTCTATGTTCGCTTTTTGCTATCATTTCCTAGGGTTTTTGAGACATTTTTTTATAAAGGTATCCTTACCACGGGTACCTCACCCTCCATGACAGCAAACCAGTTGGTCCGCGACCGCTTATTAGTATTCACGGCTGACCCTTATATCTAAGGGTCTTTCCCCTATCCGTCAGCTGGGGACGCGCTTGGTAGAAGATGGTGGCTCCCCCAAGTGACTGATTTAATGAAACTGGCAATTAAAATTGTCGTATCTCTTCGGAAGACGAACCAATAACAGCAAAATAACCGTCTATGTCTTCTCCCTCTTTATTTCTTAACTTCCGTTTTTTTACAATTCATTTGGTGCGTTACAGTGCTACCAAGAATATAACAGAGTTATGACACACCCACAATCCCATTAAAATTTCATTCATAAATGAAATTTTTATCATACAATTAAAATGTATATAAAACTGAATACAGTATAATATCTTGCTACATACAAATATATATATTTTTTTTTGCATAATATGTAATACCATTTTTGCTTCAGATGTTACCATTCTTTAACCACGAATTATATTTCTTTTTAAAAAGTCAATATTCTTTAATCGTTTTTATACCAATTTGGTACAAAACAATCTATTTTAACAATCAACAGTTCTATTTCTAGCGGAAATTTTCCGACACATAAATGAAATGCATTTCCCAAATTATAAAGTTACAGGATTAACTCATTAGCTTCTGTGTTACAATTTTTTTTTGGTCATACGTTGAAGCAAATAATAAAAAAAAAAAATCAGTAAATTTGTTACATCTTGTGCTGGAAGTGATGTTCGTGACGGCAGGAAGCAATTACCTGTCTGACCAATCAAACGGTTGACATGTAAATGTGCACTGTGCACCGGGGATATGAACGGCGGCTGATTATTCATGACAGGCAACAGCTGTGGCCGTGGGGATTCACCGGCATAAACATTCCATAATTACTTCCGGTCTAAAGGGTCATCTCCCCCCCCTACACGCTCCACCTAGGGTAACTCAACGAATGGGCCCTATGATAGCCCGAAACACCCATTGATGTATTATTTACGTACCAGTAGAATTAGAACAAGATCAGTGTACATCAATGTCTTTAAATTTTTTTTAAGTTTCACTTGGCTTGAAACGTTCGATTAATTATATATACTAGCTGTACCCTGCAAAACCTTTGCATAGAGTTATATCGCCTTAGGTTATTTTTAGGTTTCGGGCAGATCCAATTTTTTCATGATTGTATTTTAAACTGGAATATACTGTTGTATTAACTCTTTACTTTCGATTTAACGCATTGCCCAAATCGCTTCTATATATATATATATATATATATATATATCTATATATATATATATATATATATATGTATGTATGTATATTGTAAAGTTCGCTGAGCCCAATAGGCCATCGGGGCAGATGAAATGTAAAATTCACCTGTTTCTGTAACCGCGGCATAGAAAGGGATTTTTCAAGTAACCTGAAGATTACTGTAAATATCACTTTTGTTTTTAGTGTATGTATGATGACATTTGTTTGTCTTAAAACTCATCAATGTAGGACACTATTCTATCAGTTGCGGTTTACAATTAATTTACCCATCAAGCACATGCTAAGATTTCTCCTAGAACCGCCGCACGAGCGGTCCTCATGGCTCTGCATCAGACAGGTTGGGAAACACGAATATAGAGTTCTCTTTTTTTCACTCCTTTCCCGGATCTGGCTTAAACTGCCCAAGGCCAGCAGGCAATCCGATTTACTTTTCAGAATAAGCTGCGCTCCATTTAACCTTTTTGTAATGAAGGATTCGGTCACTTTGAAAATGAAGGACTCGGTCACTTTGAAAATGAAGGACTCGGTCACTTTGAAAATAAAGGACTCGGTCACTTTGAAAATGAAGGACTCGGTCACTTTGAAAATGAAGGACTCGGTCACTTTGAAAATGAAGGATCCACAGCCACAGACAGGCGTCCGATTATTAAAGTTTATATTGTAATGCGTTGGGCCATCTGGCTTAATTGCTTTTACTTGTAGTAAGTAATCAGGTGATATTTTGAAGCTTATTGCCAATCAATTGTTTATGAGAATAAAGAGGAAAACTTTAACCTTTTTTTTATATTATTTATATTATTTCTTCTTCTTATTTTCTTCTCTCACAAATCTTTTTCCTTTTCATACAGTACAATATATAAACTGTAAAATATTAAAATATATTTTTAAATATATGGGAGGAGAGAAAGAGAGAAAGAAAGAGAAAGAAAGAAACAAAGATAGAAAGAAAGAGAAACAAAGAATGAGAGAAATAAAGAGAAACAAAGAATGAGAAAAAGGAAGAGAAACAAAGAATGAGAAAGAAAGAGAAACAAAGAAAGAGAAACAAGAGAGAGGAGAGAGAGAGAGAGAGAGAGAGGGAGGGAGGGAGGAAGGGAGGGGGGGACTTGTTAGTTTCTAACTGTTAAAATGATAAACAATCTTGGAATAAAGCAGCTACCAACCACCGTTTATCCCTTAATGACATAATCTATCAGTACTCTCACATAGAAAGATGATTTAAAAAAAAAAATTTGTTTAAAATTATTAATTATTAATTAATTATTAGATTAGGCTACTTGGGTTGTGTGAGACCCACATAACGATCAACTTTTATACTGGGGCGGTATTTTTTAAAAAAAAAAAAAAAAAAAAAATGGTCAGATTTAAATCTCCTGTAGTCTACGTAAAGAAATAATAGAATACATTTTGATAAGGGCAATTCTTTAATTAAAACAAATGCCATTAACACAAACTTTGGTGCTTAGATCTTCTATTTTTATTGGTAATGATAATTTACGACATGCTCTATTTACGACACATTCTCTTTCATTTCACATTTACAGTTTTATTTACTCTATTTACGACATGCTCTATTTACCCCCTTTTCATTTCATTTACATTTCCCTTTTCATTTCAGTTTTATTTACTCTATTTACGAAGCATGCTCTATTTACGACATTCCTTTTCATTTCACATTTACAGTTTTATTTACGACATGCTCTATTTACGACATTCCCTTTTCATTTCACATTTACAGTTTTATTTACGACATGCTCTATTTACGACATTCCCTTTTCATTTCACATTTACAATTTTATTTATTTGTGGAGATGGATTCCCTTGCTAGGTTTTTTTTTTTTACTCTTCTGTGGAGATTTGTTTTGTTTTGTTTTTTTCCAAGTTTATTGCTCTCGACCCACTCAGAAAAAATTCACTCCCAACAAACTTTATTCATATAAATGTGTTTTCCAAGATACCAGTTCAATTCAGGTGTCTTTGATTAGTTGGGATTTTTATTTAAAAAAAAAAAATAGATAAATATCGGATTGTTATTACTTTTGATGCCAACTCTGGATCACGCTGATTAAATTAACCCAGACCGTGCCGTATCTATCTGTCTATTAACTATGATGATAATTAATCCAATCTCTCACACGAGTCGAGGAGAGCGCTGTAGATCAGATTAACAATTACACCTGGTTAGTGGGAATTGATTACATAGATTACAGTTACACTTTAGTAATTACGGTGTTTTCCCGCCCATATTACCTAAACGAACGAGGCCAAGAAAGTCACGCTCTCCTGTAAAGAAGACATGGATGTAGGGAGCACAGCCGGCTTGTGTTATTTTATCCATTCTGACGTTTGGGTTAGTACGTCATCTCCCACCCTAACAACCCTCCCCGTTTACATTTTATTATTCCTTTTGGTTTTTACTGACGAATATGAAGAACTGGAATAACCGAGGATGACTTTTTATTAAAAAAAGGATGACTTTCTATTAAAAAAGGATGACTTTCTATTAAACATAGTATGACTTTCTGTTAAACAAATTATTAATTTCTGTTAAACAAAGGATGACTTTCTATTAAACAAATTATAAATTTCTGTTAAACAAAGGATGACTTTCTGTTAAACAAATTATTAATTTCTGTTAAACAAAGGATGACTTTCTGTTAAACAAAGGATGACTTTCTGTTAAATAAATTATTAATTTCTGTTAAACAAAGGATGACTTTCTGTTAAAGTTGTTTTTTTCAAACATTATAAATCATATTTTTGATTATTTGGCTGGGAGGTAAATAGAAAGTCATAGGAAAAATCGTTAGGAAATAAACTTTCTACTTTTTATTTCAAATGATTGGTGTGTCATTGAGGGCCCCTTAGCTCTTTAGGTTCCCGATAGAGGGGAAATTATTTTTTTTAATAATGTCCATCTCAAACACTTTTAAAATGCCCTCTGTCAAAAACTTTGTATAATGGCCCCTCTCAAACACTCTTTAAAAGGGCCCCTCTCAAATACTTTGCAGTAGGGCCCCCTCTCAAACAATCTAAGACGGCCACCAAGCTGCTATCGAAGACTTGCGTCACTTGTGTAGAAGTTTAGAGGGTTTACAGTAATTATGTAAAAAAAAAAACAACTGCCAGACGCCGCTTTACATGATTGGATGAAAGTGTACATGTTGTCAATAAGAGTTTGAATATTCATCAGTAAACATTTATTGATTTTTTTTCTTTTTTGGTATTTATTGATCCCAGGTCAACCGCAGACAATATTTGAAGTAGCCTTTATATAAATAGAAAATGGTTATTATGGAAAGAATGGTCCCGGCCATTGATTGGTAGGGCCGTGGTGACATGGGCGGACAACTGTGTTTAAACTGAGTGGGTAGTCGCCCTTCAATCAGGTCCCTCTTTAACTCAGGCCGACACGAATCAATATGGCCTGGATTTTCTTTTTTTTTATATTATTAAACAGACCCCGGCGTCGTGGAGATACTGGTGGCCGCATTGAATGCTTCTCAATCAATGGGCAGCTAACTCTGTAGTGTTGTGATCTTATCTCTTTAATTATTGTGTGGTTGTCTCCTCTTTGGTGGTTTGGAGACACAACTTAATATGGGGAGAGGAGGAAGAAGAAGAAAAAGTATCCCATCAAACGGGAAAGAAAAGGACACATGTGGTTTTAGGTCAGAAAGATCTGGGCGATTGATCTTCGTCTTGGCTGAAATGAAAAGATGTATTTAAAATGAAAATGTAACTTCTTCACAGGGAATGAAAGAGAATATGTCTTGTTGATCTTTGCCAACCTTAACGGAATTTTGTGATAATTATATGGTGTTGTAGAATTAATTACACAAACTAATAACTGGCTGTGTTGAACTCCTTATAAAGACAAATAACATGGGGTGTAGAACTCCTTACACAAACAAATAACTGGGGGTGTAGAACTCCTTACACAAACAAATAACAGGTGGGGTGTAGAACTCCTTACACAAACAAATAACAGGTGGGGTGTAGAACTCCTTACACAAACAAATAACTGGGGGTGTAGAACTCCTTACACAAACAAATAACAGGGGGTGTAGAACTCCTTACACAAACAAATAACTGTGGTTGTAGAACTCCTTACACAAACAAATAACTGTGGTCGTAGAACTCCTTACACAAACAAATAACTGTGGTTGTAGAACTCCTTACACAAACGAATAACTGTGGGTGTAGAACTCCTTACACAAGCAAATAACTGTGGTTGTAGAACTCCTTACACAAACAAATAACTGTGGTTGTAGAACTCCTTACACAAACAAATAACTGTGGTTGTAGAACTCCTTACACAAACAAATAACTGTGGTTGTAGAACTCCTTACACAAACAAATAACTGTGGGTGTAGAACTCCTTACACAAACAAATAACTGTGGTTGTAGAACTCCTTACACAAACAAATAACTGTGGTTGTAGAACTCCTTACACAAACAAATAACTGTGGTTGTAGAACTCCTTACACAAACAAATAACTGTGGTTGTAGAACTCCTTACATAAATAAATAACTGTGGGTGTAGAACTCCTTACACAAACAAATAACTGTTGGCGTAGAACTCCTTACACAAACAAATAACTGTGGTTGTAGAACTCCTTACACAAGCAAATAACTGTGGTTGTAGAACTCCTTACACAAACAAATAACTGTGGTTGTAGAACTCCTTACACAAACAAATAACTGTGGTTGTAGAACTCCTTACACAAACAAATAACTGTGGGTGTAGAACTCCTTACACAAACAAATAACTGTTGGCGTAGAACTCCTTACACAAACAAATAACTGTGGGTGTTGAAATGTCAATACATGACCACTTAAATAAACAGGTGGAGGCGGCTAGCCGAATCTCTCAATAACGACATCCATGTATCATGCTCTGAATTATTGTGATGAAATGTCTCTCTCTACGTCAGAGTGTGTGTGAGAGAGAGACAGAGACGTGTTGAAATTGTTTTTTTTTTGTTCTTTTTACACCCATATTAATTTTACATTACATTTAATTAACAATAATAATATTAAAACCTAATCTTTCAATAACTCTCTCGTCAAATTAAGTTTCTCAACTCTATCTAGTGTCTAGTGATACTGTTAATTGTCTTATCATGACAAACGTATTATGCTAGGACATTTGCTTACATGTTGTCTTGTTAAGTTAGGACATCTGTTCGTATGTTTGTCAATGACAGAAACTACATGAGGTCATATGTTGGCTGTGACAGAAATTTTTTTGTAACTACATTAGCTCATATGTTGGCTTTGACTGAAATTTTATGCAACTACATTAGGTCATATGTTGTCTTTGACATAAAAAAGCACATCTATCTAAATCTCATTTATTATTTACTAGCTGTACCCTGCAAACCTTTGAATAGATTTTATATCCCCTTAGGCTTGATCGGTAGGCTAGGTTATTTTTGGTTTCGGGCAGATTCGATTTTTTCATGATTGTATTTTAAACTGGAATACTGTTGTATTAATTCTGTACTTTCGATTTAACTCAGAGCCCAAATCGCTTTTATATATTTATATATATTTAATCGCCATATGAAATGAGGTCAATAAACTGCATGAAAATAAAAACACCATCTTGGTACTGAGGTGATTGTGGGTGGAATACTTTCAAATCTATTTCAAAACTATTTCAAATAATACATTGGGCCAAACTTTATTTTATCCAACCCAACTCTAACTCCGAGGCTGGAACCGGAAATCGCAGATTTATGGTTTTATGTCGAGCGATGTCAAGTCACAACTGAATGGAATCTGACCTTTTTTTTTTTTAAGTTGAACACACACACACACACGGGCGCACACACACACACACACGGGCATACACACGCGCGCGCACAAACTGTAGCCTGCGGCAGAGATCAATCATGTCATTCAAGTGCAAGAAAAAAAAATATGTCTGTAAACTATTAGTGCCTTGAGATTCTTCGATCAACCAGAGAAAAAAAAAGAACAATCCAGCGAACGATTTTTTTTTATGTTCCAAATTTTTAGCTGTTAAGAGTAAATGTTGTCTAAAGACATTGGTAAAACGACACCTTTATGAAATTGAGATGCCCCCCCCCCCCGGGACGTGCACTCGCCGTTTAATCCGCCGCCGAAGATAATAACTTAATTTAGAAAAAAAAAAAACCTCTCACCCTGTCAGTCTCGTACGCACAGCCCACAAAGACTTTTACTATTTGCTGGATTCTAACTTCATCTTGAGACAGACAGAGAGAGATAGAAGGAAGACATAAATGTTGGGTTCAATGACTTAGAACATTTTGAAATATCCCTCTCCCACCCCCCCACCCCTCCCTGTAAAAGTAATGCCTGTTTTAATTCTATTTTTAAACTGACATCAAACGACGTCAAATTTTTTTTTTTTACTCTAATTTCACCACCAGTCAATTTGTGGCTGGGCATATTCGATATGAATTATAAAAAAAAAATACCTTAGAATATTTTCTTTGCATCGTTTTAATTATGTCGTAATAAAATTTCTTTTGGAAATTTTTTTAATAAAATATAATCTGGCGGGATTTGGGCGCATTTCTTAATCTTTCGACGGTTTTTGCGGTCAGTGAGAAATTTGAATAGTATTTCCCTTTTAAGAAATATTTAATTAACACTACAAAATTTTTGGTAAGTAATATAAAAACAGATCTCTCGTATTCATGATTTTGAAAATTATTTCAAAAAAATAAATAAATAAATAAATCACGGATCATTGAATTATTTGTCTCTGCAACAACTTTCTACCGTAAACTGTTTACGGTGGCATTTATCAGCTCCCACCTACATCCCTTCATGTCAGGATTGCAATGTTTCAATGTTTATTTGGATGATCTTCGCTGAGTGCTAGCTGATTTTTTTTTATCTAGATGATCTTCGCTGTGTTTTAGCTGACTTTTTTTTAAAGCGGCGAATCTTTCTCTGGCATTGCTGCGCTCCTCTGGTGGGCCATTTTCATGATAACTTCCGGGTGGTCAAACCATCTCCATTTTCTTCTTGATATTTGTTGGTGACGGAGCATAATATTGTCCCTCAGCCATACATATTTAAAAAATGCAAATAACAAATAATTATCTAATCTCATTTTTTATATAAAATATTTAAATCTCGTAATAGAATGATAATTTAATATGTTTAGATGAGGATTATGATATTCTGTATAATCCGAGTTTTAAAATATTAACTGAAACGAGCGTTTTGATCCTCAACTTTTTCCCTATGAGATTCTCATCATATCTGTGAAGTAAATAGGGACAATTTTTTATGAAACATGTTGGGGGGAATGTTAAGCTCATTTACCTGCACTGATGCGTAGAAAAGTTCCATTAGCCCTAGCGTGGCATCGAGGCAGATGAAGTGCAGAATTCAATCAGTTTCTATAACCTCGGTTAGCACAACGCCCAGCCGCCTTTACTTCCCCAACTTAATTCAGGTACCCATTTTAATGCTGGGTGGACTTGTGGGACGACTTTGAAACAAATTCCACCTGGAAAAATTTCTCAGGTTCTCACAGAGGATCGAACCCAGGACTCTCAGGTCGACCGGCGAGTATCTACGGCCAACCGTCCCACATACTGGCGCGTAACGTTGTAATAATTATATATAATAATATATATAAAAAACATCGCCTTCTGTTTGTATTTTTTGTAACAAATGACGCGACAAATTGATAGCATCAAACTATTCCTGGACTTAGTATGTCTTTCAACTCTGTTCATTGCCGGAATTAATAAGTCGTTACAACTACATTCGATTACGCACGGCAAGAAAATAAATAAAAGCAGCAAGCAATGCTGGCGACCACACTTTTTATGCCATTGTAGTTTCTTTAAATAATTGTTTTTGATCCAAGGAATTATTTTTTTGTAACATTTTGCTGCATTTTAATAAAGGTTATTTTTTTTTGTTTAAAGTTTTAATTTTATTCCATTATTAATTGTGTGACTTATTGTTTGTATGTAAACGTGATCTTTGTGCCGGTATCACAATACCTATCCCTCGACCATGTTGTGTACATTATAAACCTCTTCCTTCTTCTATGTGTTTTGTTTTAATACTTTCTCTGTTCTGGATGTGACATAATGAGACCTATCGCATTGAATATTTCCATTTCATCCCCAGATGCGAACTGTTTTCTTCCTGGCCGTGGACAGCCTGGTCCAGTCATCGTGTTCAGGCATGCAGAGTGCCCGTGTAGTCTATCTGCTGCGGAACCTGGGTGCACAGATCAACAGGCAGAACGAGGTAACGCCCCCCTACATGTCATCTTTACTGCATAGCACTACTTGTATGTCTGTCATCTTTACTGCATAGCACTACTTGTATGCCTGTCATCTTTACTGCATAGCACTACCTGTATGTCTCTGTCATCTTTACTGCATAGCACTACTTGTATGTCTGTCATCTTTACTGCATAGCACTACTTGTATGTCTCTGTCATCTTTACTGCATAGCACTACTTGTATGTCTCTGTCATCTTTACTTCATAGCACTACTTGTATGTCTCTGTCATCTTTACTGCATAGCACTACTTGTATGTCTCTGTCATCTTTACTTCATAGCACTACTTGTATGTCTCTGTCATCTTTACTGCATAGCACTACTTGTATGTCTCTGTCATCTTTACTTCATAGCACTACTTGTATGTCTCTGTCATCTTTACTGCATAGCACTACTTGTATGTCTCTGTCATCTTTACTGCATAGCACTACTTGTATGTCTCTGTCATCTTTACTGCATAGCACTACTTGTATGTCTCTGTCATCTTTACTTCATAGCACTACTTGTATGTCTCTGTCATCTTTACTGCATAGCACTACTTGTATGTCTCTGTCATCTTTACTTCATAGCACTACGTGTATGTCTCTGTCATCTTTACTGCATAGCACTACTTGTATGTCTCTGTCATCTTTACTGCATAGCACTACTTGTATGTCTGTCATCTTTACTGCATAGCACTACTTGTATTTCTCTGTCATCTTTACTGCATAGCACCACATGTATGTCTGTCATCTTTACTGCATAGCACTACTTGTATGTGCCATTCATCTTTATTGATGAGTAATATGTGTATGATTCTGTCATCTTTATTAATGAGTCATACTTGATAGATGTTATTTAAGTTTGTAACTTGTATAAATCAAATTCAATATATCCCAATCTGTTTAAATGTCTGAATTTCGAACGTACTCGGAGACATATTTCTAGACCGGTCTACACAAATATCTCTCAATGTTAAATCATGCCCTGACTAAAGAAAAAAAAACCACCTGTCAAACATTGAGTTATCCCCCCTTCCTCCCACCCTCTTAGCGCCACACGTCAACACTTTTTAAGAGCTACATTGTTTGGACTTCCATTACTTAAATCAACAGGTCACCATATTTTTCTTTTATTTGAACTATGTTTCAAACTATGATAGTCTCTGACATTAAAGAAATAAAAATGGACATTTCAAACGTTTACTTAAACTGTTTTATCGATAACCTCATTTAATAAATCGGGCCAGTTCGGAGAGATATGGGGTGAAGGGGGGCATGACATTTGTGGTTTAATATTTATTGTTTGGTGGTGGTGGCCTATGAGGTGTAGCGGCTAGGGGAGCCGAGCTAAGTCCGGTCCGTCCGGTTTTTTTTACTATCCGGCCCACTCTCTGCCCCTCCCCCCTCTCGTTCATTAATGTTTATTTGTGTTGTATGATACAAATACTTCATCCATCAGCGCCTGGTCTGGCCCTTCTCTCAAAGTTAAGAACCCAAGTGATCAGGGGTTCGAAAAGTTTACCCCCCTCCCTGGTTTGAGAGGCCGAACACTATTTCTAAAACGCCCCTGATAATATACGATACTCATTCCTAACGTATCAATATAATATACGATACTCATTCCTAACGTATCGATATAATATACGATACTCATTCCTAACGTATCAATATGATATACGATACTCATTCCAAATGTATCGATACGCGTTCGCTGTGATCTTAACTATTTTATTTTTCTACAATCCAACACATCTCCAAAATGTTTCCATCAGTTTCGGGTGTTCAGAGTGCCAGAACGATATTTATTGAATGGGAAAAGTCAATACACCATGGGTGCGATGAAGTTCAGCGCCTTGGGGGGGGGGGAGAGAACCGTTTCTTTTAAAAATCAATTATAATTGTAGTGGAACTTGTGCTGAAGATCACAGGCATGAAAGCGTTCAGAATAAAGCAAGAAGAAACATGTTTTAGTCTCACTGGAGGAGCAGTCGGCAGTAAGAGTCGGAAATTTTTTTTTTAAAAATCGTGTTTATGATTATCGACGTTTGTCTGACAAGTTCTGTTGAAAATGTCTTGGTGTATTTCTGAAAAAAATAAATAATTTAAAAATGGGGAAAAAAAACCAACATAACCTTTTAATCAAATATTCTATTGTAGTGCTCAGGGAAATTATTGATTTGACTTTTAGCTTCACGTGATGGATGTAAAATTATGGGACACGAATGGTCATCTCTCTCTCTCTCGTCTACCACCCCCCTCTCTATAACCCCCCTCCCTCGTTTACTCTCCCTCTCTCGTTAAGTCTCCTCTCGTTTAGCCTCCTCTGGTTTGCCCTCCCTCTTTATATTTTCCCCCTCTCGCCTAGCCCCCCCCCCCTCGTTTACCCTCCCCATACCTCCAAGTTTTTTTTTTAATTTTGATTTTTATTGTTTGTTTTTGGTCGTTGGTTTGTTTTATTTAAGCTACACAACATTACAAAATGAAACGACCTTTTAAAGGAATAAATCGTTAGAGATTTGATTGAAGTTTAATTGTAACTGACTTAAACGCCAACCACCCTTACAAAAATTGAATTTTTATTATATTTCGATGACTAAAAAATATCTAAATCTGGATATAAATTATCCAAGTTGGCAGCACTCTGTGACAAGTACATTAGACCATCTTATATATATATATGTTGCATTCAGTTATACTTCACCAGTTTTGGTCCTGTCTTGATATCACTGAATTCAATCTACTGGGAAATCTTTTCATATTTGACTAAGTGAATAGTCATATCGGCGTATCAAAGACAACATGTATATATTGAATTCCCAACTGTCTCTCTGACTTCGGCGCATGTGTCAATCTCTGGACAAAGTCGCATTCACAATGATGTTGTTTACAATGGTTAGTTGATAAAGTTACCTCTTTTTTTTCCCAACCCCCCCCCTCCTCCTAGTCTTCCGGGGTTGGTTTCGTCACTGCATACGATCACTCCTTCATTCAATTACCACCATGTGATAACTCCATGACAATGACCCTCACCCTTCTCTGGAAGAGGGGGAAAGTACCCTCTCCGTCTTCGCGCCCCACCGTAGCCGCTCTTAATAATTTCCCTGGTGGATTCTGGAAACGTCTGGATATAATTCTGCTGATGAATTTGATAAGTTTTTCAGCTTCCCGCCTTTGATTTCGTTACCGCGTTTTTGTATTATGTTGCGCGATGTTGTTATGTCGTTTTGAATTGTGTTAACTGTCATCGTGTTGTATCGTCTGGCTTATTATGTTACTTTACGTTGCATCGTTTTCATGTTGTACGATTGTGGTTACTGTAGGCACACAGCATCTACTGCGCGGGGCCTAGGGCGAATGCCAAACGTGGGGTGGGGGGGGGGGGTGGGTCTACTCTCTAGAACCGTTGCCGTAGTCTATATTTCGTACCAAAAACTCTCAAACCCCACCCCCCACCCCTTTTGGCGCGGGGCACTGGGCGGCTGTTCTAGACGGCCCACCAAGGGCCGTCACTCCTGAGGTCATTATTTAGATGTTTTTCTTTTAAACTCATGCTTTATAGGATGGCGGTTCATTTTATATGACTGTCATAGCAAGTTTCATAGGTGGCCAGATTTAAAAAAATGTCATAAAGTTGTTATTTGCTCCCCCCCCCCTGGAAAATTTTTGCCCCCCCCCGGAAAAATCCCTAGCGACGCCCATGCGGAAATCTGATATGTCTTTATAAATGTATTTGGTTTTAAACTACTAAATAAAATAATTGAAGTTGGGGTGACCTACCAGGTTCTTCTAACATGCAGAACAAGCGAATGCTTGACACGTTTAGCAAATACACCTACATATATAGAACACAACATACGAATTTATGATGCAAGAGATATTTAACCACATGTCAAACCACATGTTTGACCACATATTTAACCACATGTCAAACCACATGTTTGACCACATATTTAACCACACGTCAAACCACATATTTAACCAACTGTCTAACCACATATTTGACCACATGTTAAACCACATGTTTGACTACATATTTAACCACATGTCTAACCACATGTTTGACCACATATTTAACCACATGTTAAACCACATGTTTGATCACATATTTAACCACATGTCAAACCACATGTTTGACCACATATTTAACCACTTGTCAAACCACATGTTTGACCACATATTTAACCACATGTTTAATCACATGTTAAACCACATGCTTAACCACATATTTAACCACATGTCAAACCACATGTTTGACCACATATTTAACCAAATGGCAAATCACATGTTTGACCACATATTTAACCACATGTCAAACCACATGTTTGACCACATATTTAACCACATGTTTGACCACATATTTAACCACAAGTCTAACCCCATGTTTGATCACATATTTAACCATCGTTTTCAGCACATATTTAACCACATGTCAAACCACATGTTTGACCACATATTTAACCACATGTCTAACCGCATGTTTGACCACATTTAATCACAAGTCTAACCACATGTTTGACCACATATTTAACCATGGTTTTGAGCACATATTTAACCACATGTCAAACCACGTGTTTGACCACGTGTTTAGCCGCTTGTCTAACCTCGTACGTAGCCGCATGTTTATCCACATATTTGACTACTTACGGCACACCCACTGATAATACACACAGAAAACATACCACTGCCGTTCTGAGATGTAACGGACTCTGGTTAATATCATTAGCACGGTGCTGTATTTCTATACACACGGGTAAATATGACTCACTGTATATTGTGGATGGTTTTCTCTCTCTATTATCCAGGATGGCAACACTCCTTTATTGTGTTATTTAAAAGCGGGAAGTCCAGACTGTGATATAGTTGAATCTTTTCTTCGGTGTAATGCTGACATATACATTACAAATAAGGTAAGAATTAAAATACAGTAAAAAAAAATAGAAAAAGGAATATCTTCATCTCTATCATTCTACTACTGTACACACACCCACTCTCTTTCTTCATCTATTTACATATCTATTTACCTACCTTTATATATATTTTTTTTTATCTTTTTTACCTGTAATGTCTACCTCTGTGGTTCTCAAACTTTTACACTTTAGCGTGACCTATTATTACATTTCGTGACCTATTATTACATTTCGTGACCCATTATTACATTTCGCGACCCATTATTACATTTTTATTTTTCGTCGCGTCCCATCCAAACAACTGTTTTGTTTTCCTCGCCAAACTTTTAGATTTGAAGCACAAAGAAAAA
Organism: Bulinus truncatus; assembly: GCA_021962125.1. Lineage (NCBI taxonomy): Eukaryota > Metazoa > Mollusca > Gastropoda > Planorbidae > Bulinus > Bulinus truncatus. The sequence continues at coordinate 923,176 of JAGDYQ010000049.1, read as the reverse complement.
CTAGCGTGTAATTAAACATGCATATATTCTCGATCCATTGATATTAGATTAAAAATTTGTCGCGACCCAGACACTGTTCACCGTGGACAGTATGTTTGTTGTGTACATCTTTGTTTCTGTGTCCGTACTTGTCTGGCTAATCACTGGCCAATATATATATATATATATATATATATATATATATATATATATATATATATATATATATATATATATATATATATCCACATCTCCCTCCTCCGTCCACAGGTGGGCGAGTTTCCACTCGAGTACGTCATGACCAGCGCCAGTGTACCAGCAGTCGTCAGGGACGTCTTCACCAGATACGTGGTGAGTCACAAACTGGACATTGTCACGTCACACTGACACTGACCGCCACTGACATTCATCCCCCAACATCGTTGACTATGAAGATGTCGAAACCTGTTTAAACTTTTTGAAAGACACACACACACACACACACACATATATATATATATATATATATATATATATATATATATATATATATGGTGACCAAACACCTCATCATATGAGACATTTCATCATTGCAACATTTCATCATCACTAAGATGGGGTTAGGGGTTAGGGTATTTAAGTTTGCAAAACGCAGTGGCTACGGTTACGCCCGACGTAATCCGTATTTTTTCCGGGTTACGGCCATAGATATTGCTCCAAACACTAACTCTATCCCTAACCCTAATCCTAACCCTATTCCTAACTCTAATATCTATGGCCGTAACCCGGAAAAAAAACAATACGGATTACGGCCCTATTCTTATTATAAAAAAATGGCGTCCGACGTAACCGTAGCCACTGCGTTTGCAAAATGCACTTTATGCAATGATGAAATGTTCTGGTGGTTAAATTTTAGCTCTCAAAGAAACCAAACCACGAAGCCAATAGTAAATTTGTATGTTTAACTGGGACAGCCGCTTAATTGGGACAAAAAGTCTCGGTCCCGTTGTGTCCCAATTAAGCGGAATCGACTGTATATATCTCTATACTTATAAGACGCATTCGTTGTCTGTCTGTCTGTCTGTCTGTCTGTCTTATAACTCAAGATCCAGACAAACAAATAACGTGAAATTTGTTACACATACACATAATTACATGGGGAAGGTTATAGGACAGGTTTCGTTTCATCTCGATGGGTAGTTTAATTGTAATTAATTTTTTTTTATTTTAGTATTTAATGTATTAAAGTAATCTCGACGGCGCCATAAATAAAATTCCTCTGTGACGTCATTTCCCGATGATCGAATAGAACTTGCGCGCTGGTGCTGTATTGTGCCTTTGTGATGCAAAGAATTGTTGATGTTTTTTCATGCTCTCTGATTTGTACAGTTTGAGGAAGGTAAAGGAATGAAGAAGGATTTTAGAAGAAGTGTGAAGCCATAATAATAAGTATATATATATATATATATATATATATATATATATATATATATATATATATATATATATATATATATATATATTAGGGCTGCTGATTAAACTGCGTTAATTTGCAATTAACGCGTCAAAAGAATTTGCGATTAAAATTTTTAACGCAATACCTAAATGAGTTAATTTGACCAAAATGCTGAAAGTTCACCAAATCGATAAATAACGGGGGGCAGGGAGGGAGAGAGAGGGAATGAGGGAATGAGGGAGGGAGGAAGGGGGAGAGAGGAGGAGGGAGAGAGAGATAAAGAGTGAGGGGGCAGGAAGGGAGAGAGGGAATGAGGGAGGGAGGAAGAGGGAGAGAGGTGAATAGGGAGAGAGGATGAGAGAAATAGGAGGAAGAGATAAAAAGAGAGAGGGGGCAGGGAGGGAGAGAGGGAAGGAGGAAGGGGATAGAGGGAGGGAGGGGGATGGACAGGGGGAGAGAACGAAGGGGAGATGGGAGAGGGAGGGTGGGAGGGAGAGAGATGGGAGAGAGAGGGAGGGAGAAGGAGGGAGGGAGGAAGGGAAAGGGAGAGAGAGAGGGAGGGAGGGAGAGAGAGAGGGAGGGAGAGAGAGATAAAGAGTGAGGGGGGCAGGGAGGGAGAGAGGGAATGAGGGAGGAAGAGGGAGAGAGGTGAAGAGGGAGAGAGGATGAGAGAAATGGAGGAAGAGATAAAGAGAGAGGGGGCAGGGAGGGATAGAGGGAAGTAGGAAGGGGAGAGAGGGAGGGAGGGAGATGGACAGGGGGGAGAGAACGAAGGGGAGATGGGAGAGGGAGAGTGGGAGGGAGAGCGAGGGAGAGGGAGGGAGAAGGAGGGAGGGAGAAAGGGAGGAAGGGAAAGGGAGAGAGAGGGAGGGAGGGAGGGAGAGAGAGGAAGGGAGAGAAGGGGTAGGGAGAAAACAGAAGGTAAACAGAAAACCTTATTTTAAACCCGGGCAAAGCCGGGTACTTGCAACTAGTATATATATATGTATATACACATTTTCTTGAGAGCCAATTAGATTAACTCGGAGAACTCAGTCTTACTATGGAGAGACTCGGAAATTTTAAATAAATATGTTCGCCAATTTTAAGTAGAACATTTTTTTAAAAAAATCTTCGTTAAACTTTGTTTATTTCTGTGTAAGTTAACAGCATTTGTATTCAACTGATATGCTCTAGTTTTGAAGAAACTTGCCTTGGCCTATCCCTTCCGCACCCCACCCTTACCACCTTTTGTTTTTTTGCCGCCTAGTTACTGTCCGACATAAAACAGAATGGGGACGTCGGATAAAAAAAAATATTTTGAATTTAAAATAAAAAAAATAAAAAAAAATTTAGCCAGAGAAATCAAACTCTCCACCAAAAAAATAAAAATGGATATATAATTATCCATTGTTAATATAAAGTACACACAGACAGATTCCGCCTTCTTGTACCCCTTCCCCCTTCCCACCTCTATGCCCATCGTCTCCTTACCCCCCCCCCCCGCCTATCTCCAACCTACCTCGCCCTCGTAAGGGATTCTATCTTGCCCCGTCAAAGCCGTAAACCGGATGTCGGTAAATCTCAGACGAGATCAGCGGCCATTAAAACATGGCTGATTCCTGTCTACACAACATCGCCTGGATAAAGCCATTATAAAAAAATAAAATAACACATGATTCTACGAGATATTTTGTATACATATGTAATCCGAGAAACTGTAACAAGGAGATTTTTTTTCTTTGACTCTACTGTCATGTATGTATCAAAGTCCGTAACAGTTTGGGGGATTCCCGCAATACGTTTGATGGTGGTCCTTATAAAACTATATTTCTATTTGTGGGCTATCATCGCATCAAACCTTCCCCCTCCTCATATCGACCCCACTCTGTGTTTGTGAATCAGTCCTGTATGTACACAAATGTAGTCATTACCTTTCAGGCCAATATTGGTATCTGCCGTACCACTACAGCCCATGTAGGGGGGGCTGCTATATCACTACAGCCCATGTAGGGGGCTGCTATATCACTACAGCCCATGTAGGGGCTTGCTATATCACCCCTCTCTACAGCCCATGTAGGGGCTTGCTATATCATTATTCTCTACAGCCCATGTAGGGGCTTGCTATATCATTCTTCTCTACAGCCCATATAGGGGCTTGCTATATCACTCTTCTCTACAGCCCATGTAGGGGGCTTGCTATATCATTCTTCTCTACAGCCCATATAGGGGCTTGCTATATCACTCTTCTCTACAGCCCATGTAGGGGCTTGCTATATCATTCTTCTCTACAGCCCATGTAGGGGCTTGCTATATCACTCTTCTCTACAGCCCATGTAGGGGCTTGCTATATCATTATTCTCTACAGCCCATGTAGGGGCTTGCTATATCATTCTTCTCTACAGCCCATATAGGGGCTTGCTATATCACCCCTCTCTACAGCCCATGTAGGGGCCTACTATATCACTCTTCTCTACAGCCCATGTAGGGGCTTGCTATATCACTCTTCTCTACAGCCCATGTAGGGGCTTGCTATATCATTATTCTCTACAGCCCATGTAGGGGCTTGCTATATCATTCTTCTCTACAGCCCATATAGGGGCTTGCTATATCACCCCTCTCTACAGCCCATGTAGGGGCCTACTATATCACTCCTCTCTACAGCCCATGTAGGGGACCTACTATATCACCTCTTCACTTTTCTCGACTCATGGTCTTCTCCCGCCATTCTCTCCCTCCATTCTCCCGCTATTCTCTCCCGAGTCTTTAAGAACTTTCTGGACCTCATCTTTCCATGTGTTTCTTGATCTGTCTTTCTTTCTTTTCTCATTTGGAAAAGTTTATCTTTAGGCTATTATTGTACATTTTATTAATTAAGTTCCAACATTCTGTCTGCACCAATGAATATATCAAATTCAATGAGTGGTTAGGTCAAGCAGAAGTCCGGCATCGGTACTGATCATTATCTCTAGCAAAGTAGAAACATGTCGTGTGTCGAAGACAAATTACTTTAGTTTCAAATCATTCCCCAGTACTTGTTTCAAATCACTCCCCAGTCCTTGTTTCAAATCACTCCCCAGTCCTTGTTTCAAATCACTCCCCAGTCCTTGTTTCAAATCACTCCCCAGTCCTTGTTTCAAATCGCTCCCCAGTCCTTGTTTCAAATCATTCCCCAGTACTTGTTTCAAATCACTCCCCAGACCTTGTTTCAAATCACTTCCCAGTCTTTGTTTCATCCTGCAATAATATCCTGTTGTTTTATTTTCTTCTTTTCGTGTCTTTTGTATTTCGTGTCACAATCTTGTCTTGGTGGAATCTTTCAAGTTTATTATGATTGGTCAATTATCTTGTCAGTAGGGCACAGTGACAGTACAGTGACAGTACAGTGACAGTACAGTGACAGTACAGTGACAGTACAGTGACAGTACAGTGACAGCACAGTGACAGCACAGTGACAGTACAGTGACAGCACAGTGGCAGTACCGTGACAGTACAGCCTTGCTAGATCACGGTCGTTGATCGGCGCTGCATAATAATTTCTTTCAGTTTACATCACGGGTTAAAGTTGTTTTTGTTTTGACCCAGCTACTGGTAGGCTACGGGCTAGAACTGGTCTGATCACTGACACTGCTCGAACGGCGCCTACAGCAGCGATGAAGATCACGACCAACGTGCCACCACTAGTGTATCGTAGGGAGCGGGCTGTTGTTACTGCCTTAGAGTATAAGCGGCAAGAGGCTCGATGGAATATATGCCTAATCGTTGTTAATATACAATGGATTCCGCTTAATTGGGACACCGTTTAATTGGGACAGCCGCTTATTTGGGACAAATCTCAAAGAAACCAAACCAAGAAGCTAATAGTAAATTTGTATCTTTAATATGGACAGCCGCTTAGTCGGGACAAAAAGCCTCGGTCCCGATGTGTCCCAATTAAGCGGAATATATATATATATATATATATATATATATATATATATATATATATATATATATATATATATATATACACACACATAACTGTTCGTTTTAAAATGTAAATGAATTTAACCGTACAAGCAGTAGCAATAGCCTATATGTCATTGATTCTGGCTGGCCTAAAAAGTCCGAATTAATACAGTTTATTCTTTACATTGAGTTGCGGTGTGATGCGCCGATTACCTGACCTCTTGCTCTATTCAGGGCTCCTTAATGCGAAGGGGGGGGGGGCTATTGAGAGAAATTGCTCCAGTCGGTTTAGACGCGGCTTGCCAAATTCACTTTTGTTTTTTTTTCATTTCATTTTTCCTGTTAATGTGTGACGTGTCAGTGTGCCGCGGAGAATACAAAGCTAGGATTTAAAAAAAAACAGGAAGAAACAAACAAAAAGAAAAAAAATCCATTAAAAGCAGTTTGTTTTTGTTTCCTCTTTCAATTTTCCGGTAATAATTTTGTGTCAACATGTTTCTACAACAAACAGAAATTAAAAAAAAAAAAAACTCACTTCTGCTGAGTTTATTTAGCTCTTGTTGTCATCATTGTCTGTTTGCCCTAATTAGAACCATGTCGTCTGGAAATGACTTTTTTGTTTTGAAAAATGAACCTTCACGGCGATCATTTTGTTTTGTTCCGTAGTGTTGTTTTTATCAATTATGAGACATTTCCCAGGAATGAATTCGTTGTTGTAAAATATTGAACACGACGAAATGTTGAACAAAATGATCTGAACTCCTGATACATTTCTAGATTTCTATTGACAAGCACGGAGTTGCAGAAATATGTGATGTTGGATATTCAGACATACATGGATAGCCGAAATGTTTTTTGTTTTTTTAATCGATGTGAATTCTTGGTTTGATACAGTCGCCCCAGTTTTTTTTTTATAGTTGGTAGTTCTACCATTGAAGCAGTGGCGTAGCGAGCTTAACTCGCGCCCGGGGCACAACACCTTTTTAGCGCCCTTCTCCCATTAGAAAACCATATAATATTATATGTAAAATATACCATTTGGTGCCCCTTTTTTGAGTAGCGCCCGGGGCATGATGCCCCCCACTCGCTACACCACTGCATTGAAGGTACAATAGGTTATTTTTATTTAACAAAAAATGCTGCATGTCTCCGTACTTTGGTTTAACCAAAATGCTTTCAATATTGTTTAGTTCAACCAGCACATTTATTGACTTCTTCCTTCAACAAAATGTTTAGTTTAACCAGTATTTTGACTTGTGCTTTCGACACATTGTTCCTAGAACCCGGGAGGGGGGGGAGGGTGATATCAACCTGAAATGGTAACTCAATCACTATATTATTCACTGTTATTCCGTCCAGGGAGAGAGAGGACTGAGACATGTAACAGTGTCTCTACTGAAGTAAGTCCCGCCACAACACAGGCTGAATGGTAATTGGCTGTACTAATGCCACTTAATATGATTTAAACTCGTATCGATTGAAAGGCCCCTCGGTGCGTCTTAAGTACAGGCGTGTGGGGTGTGGGGTATCTCGTGGTTGGGGTGTGTGTGTGTGGAAGTGGGAGGATCGAGAGATGCCATCTGATGGAGATAATGTTGTTGTTGTGGTTAGGATTATGTTGGCTTGGCAGCTGTGTGATGGTGTATGCGTCACAATTCTGCACGCCAATAAATCCCAACGGATATATAGTTATCCGGCCGCCGGTTATGTCCTCGAAACAAGTCTATGTTCGTTTTGGGAAATAAATTATGTTTTACTTTTACATACATTGCTTGTGCTAGTGTTTCACTCAACACGGGATGACTGTTTGCATCTGTGTATGTGTGAGTTTACTTTTAATGAAGGTTTCCACTGCTAAATAAAATATGTTGTTTTAGAAATTCGTATCGATATGGGATATATATATATATATATATATATATATATATATATATATATATATATATATATAAAGTAACACACGTATCGAAAAAGCTAGTAGTGAAACACCCAAATCGCGAGTCATTCACAGCTACTCACACCATCATAAGAAACTTAGACCTGCGATTTTCAAAACGGTTTTAACTATTGCCACGCCCAGGTTTTGTTCTTATCGATTGGTGACAAACTAGGTGGATGTAGAAACTTCAACTGGTTAAAGGTTCTCTGTCGGGGTTTTCATTTAGCCAGCCACCTAATTGAGCATTAGTCGGGGGGGGGCCCAGATTGACATTTTTCAACTCTAGTTTTTTTTTTGGAAAATAAATAAATAGGGGCCCAATATTTGCAAGCAACGGTCATGATATCGTTTTTGAGCAGAGCCTACAAAGTACCTTATCATAGGAGCCCAAATGTATCTTTGCTAAATGCCCCAACTCTTTCTTTGATAAGGGCCCCCAAACGTACCTTTCCTTGGGCCCCCTTAAATGTACATTAGCCTTGCCCCCCCCTAAAGGTAAGAACCGCTGTAGATACACCTGTGAGTCATAGGTACATCTTGTTGTGTATGCTTAACACAGTTACTGTAATGGACCGTACTGTGCTCACTGCGTAGAACAGCCGACACTTAACATCATGTTTTAACATTGATGTCTTGCCCACATATAAAGCAGAGAGTTTAAATATTTAGTTCTGTCTTCCTCGTTTCTTTGACATGTCATTATTAACAGACGGGGGGTTGTTGTTGTGTGGCCCAGTTTAAATATTTAATATTCCTTTACTGTCAAACGTTTTGGTCTGCCGAATGTTTTAATTTTTAATAGCGTCCCCGGGGTGGGGGGGGGAGAGGGGGGATTGGTAAACCTTCAGCCGTGAGAAAATTTATTGATGTATTGAGATCTGCCCATTATATATATATATATATATATATTTCAAATTAACTTTCAATGTTCGGACACTCGAGTAGCCCAACATACCGCACAGATAATGTAGAAACATTGAAGTTCAGAGTGGAATGAGTTAAGACAATGATTGCGGGATGGTGTGTTTAGCTAATGATATGATCATCTCTTTCCCAAAATAAAAAATAAAAAAAATACATCTGGGTGAGGCTAGCCCCAGCCAGATCAAGCAGCCTAACAGGCCATACTTGGCCCACGGGCTATAGTTCATCCATCTCTGGTCCATATATTCTAGGCTTCAGTCAATTTTTTTTTATTTAACAAACATTAAAAATTAAAATATGGCATGCTGCTAGTCAATGCTTATCATCTTTAAAATGATCAAATGAGCCTAAAATAAAATTAAAAAAAACTAAACAACTTATGATAGATAAAAATGGCGGCTATTAGACTAAAAGCACCACTAAAAAATGGTACAGTTATAACCTAGATATAAACTATAGGGCAGTATGATTTATACATTCTGAAAAAAAAAAGAACTTTATCAAAAAGCAAAGATATAGATCATTAATAAAAGATACATTTATTATCCCCACTAGAAGTGTGAGGATTTGTTGAAAACTCCGATCAGTTCTATTTAGTCTTAGACATATCAAAATACATAACCTTTTATTCCTATATCCAAATATCTATGTACTTAATATTTGCCACTATTGTGTGGGACTTTGAACAGCAAATTTAGTCATGACCGTAAATGACGTCGTTGTTTTTATGACTTAGTATCGCATTGTTGCAGTAAGCACCAATATATTCTGGTAAACATATATATCTAAGAAAAAATAAGTTATATATTTATGATGATAAATACTGTCAGTCAGTAATGAATATACAGCAAAACCGTTCTATTGGACTTCCAGAGATATTTGGAACCGTGTGCAAAAGTGCCTCTTAAGCATCATATTTTATAGAATTTAATTCTGGAAAGGCACATTTCAGCGGCAGGGGGTACTATGAGACCGTCTAGTAGTGCATGTCCAAAAAACTGACCCTGGGAGTACTCATTGAACAGTTTTCTGTATTTCAGCCAGGTATATGGGAAGCAGTGGCCAGAGACGACGCGATGAGTGTCCGTCGGCTGATCAATGAGTGGTGTAGAGTGGACGTACAGAAGGTCAGTGGGACGTATAGAACAATTGTATCTCATCATGTTGTTATGGTATCTCATCATGTTGTTATGGTATCTCATCATATTGTTATGGTATCTCATCATTTTGTTATGGTATCTCATCATGTTGTTATGGTATCTCATGATGTTGTTATGGTATCTCAATATGTTGTCATGGTATCTCATCTTGTTTGTTATGGTATTTTATCATGTTGTTATGGTTCGTTTGTTAACTCGGAGCTCATTACACCTTTACTGTAATATTGTAACTTCAATCATCAATAGTACTAGTATATTGTATTGGTTTCAACCATCAATAGTACAAATATATTGTATTGATTTCAACCATCAATAGTACTAGTGTATTGTATTGGTTTCAACCATCAATAGTATAAGTATATTGTATTGATTTCAACCATCAATAGTACTAGTTGTAAGGACAGTGAAAATAGATAGATAGACATAGATAGACAATCATATTGTTAGATAGATAGACAGATAGATTGAGTGATAGATTGATAGACAGATAATTAAGTAGACAAACGAATTGCACGGACAGTGAAAATAGGTCAGGACTGATGATTAATAGCAGCAGCGTGTAGAGTTAGGTGTTACGTAATTAGACAGGTGGGAAGACGAAGGCGGGGCGAAAGGGACAGCGTTGGTCAGTTGTAGGGACGCGGAGATATACAGGTCACGACAGAAAGAGAAGGGTGCAGTGTAGTTTTTGTTAAATTTGAAGAAAGGAGTTAATTAGGAAGAAACGAAGGGATGAGTAGGAACAGTAGTATTGTATTGACGGAACGACAATTGATGTAGTAATTTATTGTGTAGAATTGATTTAATATTTGATGTTCACTCTTGGATATAAGTGCTTTAGATCATTCAATAAAGTGATTTTAATTAATAAAACGGAGTTTGTGAATTTGCATTAGTTGTGTGTAAAGAAAGAAAAGGAAAGAAAGTAATTAAATATAAAGAAGATAAAAGAACACCATCGCCATACCTGAAACCAACCATAGCCATCCCTGACACTAGTATATTGTATTGGTTTCAACAATCAATAGTACAAGTATATTGTATTGATTTCAACCATCAATAGTACAAGTATATTGTATTGATTTCAACCATCAATAGTACAAGTATATTGTATTGGTTTCAACCATCAATAGTACACGTATATTGTAATGGTTTCAATCATCATTCAGCTTGAGATAGTTCAGAAAACTACAAAATACACACACGGTAAAATTATTAAAAAGTAAAAAGAAAATGAAATTAAACGAAACTTGATTAAACAAATCAGAAACGAAAGATGAACTGATACAAGTTTTAGATTTCTCCAATTTTTCAAAGTTAAGCTGAGATTTTTCTGAGTAATCAGGGGAGGTAATAGTGTGTTTACAAAATAGCAATCAACAAACTGTATAGCTAACCTTGTTTAGTCAGAAAAGGTCATTTTTTTTAATCATGAAAATCGACGTGAAATCAAAGAAAACAATTACTAGGCTATTTATTATTATGTTCAAACTACTCTATCTCTATCTCTCTCTCTCTCTTCCCCACTCTCTATTAGATATAATTATGCTGATTAAATATTTCTCTGAGAGAAAAAATCAGTCTTTAAATCAGTGAGAGATAGAAACAGATGTCTGTACCTTGTTTATGTATGAAGCAGCTAGTATGCCAGTGTATGGCAGTAGAGCATTTATAGGTTAAATTCTGTTTGAGAGTTAGGATGATGAGCTAACTGTACAGTTGTTTGTATGTGTTTGTATGTGTTTTGTATGTGTTTTGTGTGTGTTTGTATGTGTTTTGTATGTGTTTTGTGTGTGTTTGTATGTGTTTGTGTGTGTTTGTATGTGTTTGTGTGTGTTTGTATGTGTTTGTATGTGTTTGTGTGTGTTTGTATGTGTTTTGTGTGTGTGTTTGTATGTGTTTTGTATGTGTTTGTATGTGTTTGTATGTGTTTTGTGTGTGTGTTTGTATGTGTTTTATGTGTGTTTGTATGTGTTTGTGTGTGTTTGTGTGTGTTTGTATGTGTTTTGTGTGTGTTTGTATGTGTTTGTGTGTCATTGATGAGGTTTCCCCCTTGCAACAACAAAAAAAAAAATCAATACAATACATATTTTATTTTCTTCTAGAATGGTCAGACCTTGTTACAGTTGGCACTGGAGATGGGAACAGAGAATATCATCAGAGTGGTCAGTGGAATTAGATCGTCCATGGTACGTCCTATTATTTTTGTTTCATTTGTTGCACACGAGGAAAAGTTTTTCAATAATATATCATTTCAGTTACTCAGTCCTTCCTAATGGTGGAGCAGGCCCGTAGCGTGCGGGGGGGGCAGGGGGCCGGGGCCCCCCCCTGAATTTTGTCTGGCCCCCTCTGCTTGTTTGCTCTACTTAGTCAAATGTATTACCTGCCCCCCCCCCCCGCTATTGCCTGGCCCCTGCTGTAGAATGCCTGGCCCCTGCTGTAGAATTTTCATGCTACGGGGCTGTGGTGGAGCCCTTTTGATCACACCAACCTGTCTACTACAATTACTGGGACACGATTAGGCCCCCCTAAATGCAGGATTCTTTGTGATGTATTTGGGTTCCTCCCCCCCCTCTCCACCCCAAGATGCCTTTTGGATTGACTAGTAATTATTAATAAACAAAATATTAAAACCTGTACAAGTGATTAACTATAAATGTTGTTTTTGTTTTAATCTTTAACAGGAATTCGCTCACAGTGTTTTATCTGGTGACACACAAATTGTCAGAAGAATGTTGAGACTAAAGTTAAAGATTAATGTCAACTTTCGAAACATGGTGAGAAATCTGAGATTTTTTTTTTTCAATATAAGCTTATTTCTCCATAATTTAAGGATATACAAATTTATTTTCCATAACTAATATGGAACATTTTTTTTTAAAGTAGATTTAACTACAATTAATACTCTACATCATTCTATGTAAGCTCTTAGATATTATAAACAATTAATGTTTAGTCCTGTAAGGATGAGATAAAAACTTAGATCCTATAAATCACTAGATTTTTAAATGTTGGGAAAAAAATTTAATTTTAGACTATATAAGAAGACAGGAATGTGATTACATGTTGCACACTAATTCATGTTTCTAAATCAATGCCATTTCCTTCATCTAAATTTATATTTTCTTTTGTTGGTATTTATGTGATGTTTTTTTTAATTTCTGCTAGGGTGACCAAGGTAAGACACCTATATTTTATGCCTTGGTACAAGGCAATACTGACCTCGTCCACACATTGCTGGATAGGGGAGCCAGGGTGGACATAACACTTAAAGGTGAAGATGAGGTACGCTTAAAATTGTTTTATTTATTGATCTTTATATATATATATAATATTTATACTGCTATAGTTGTATCAAGTATTTAAGTAGTTATTGACCACACATAGACCATTGTAAATGCTATAGTATTTTTATGAAATAGTACCATAAACTCGTCTCATAAAAAATTCTCTCCAGGCCTTTACCCCTGAACAATATTCAACTTTCTAATTCTTCACTCATTTACACATCATCCTAGACTACTACGTGCTTTTTAAATGTAGACATTTTTTTTTCTTAATTATCAGATACCAATGAAGAATTTTTTCGCTTAAGAATTACAGATTTTTAAATGCCCTACACAGGTTGACATTCCTTTGTTTTTTGCTGCCTTGGAACACCGTCCTCCGATATCCACAGCATTGCTTAAGTCAGTTATTCCAGTGGTACCAGTCAAATTCGACAGTTTATTTTATAAGGTCAGTGTAAATGTTGATAAGTTGACTTGTAAAATTCAAACTGGGGAGTTGTTTTAGTGATCATTATTAATAAATCTTTATCATTGGATATGTTTATATACTTAAATAATTCTTATTTAATTTTTTTCTTTAACCCAACTCTTCTTTTCTATTTTTTTACACTCTTCAGCAATTATTTCAATAATTGTAATACCATATACATGTATATAATTGTAATGATACCATATATATAATTGTAATGATACCATATATTTTATAAAAACTTCCAAACTGTGTGTCCCACACTTTATTTATCTATTGTTTATTTTTATCTTCAGGGTCGAAATATTTTGTTTCACTGTATAGAAAAAAACGTTGGAGATCACCTGGTAGATTTTATTCTTAGCAAGAGTTCCCCTTACCTTGTGACTCAAAGAATTGAGGTAACTTCCTTAAGAAATCTTTCTTTGTTGTCTTTAGATTGTCTTACTGTATCATGGTCAGATGTTTTAATTTTTGCCTATTTTAAATGTCTGTTTTCTCAAAAAAAAATTATTTTTGTAACAAATTATGTTATACTTTAAAAAAATAATCATAACTACATTATACAAAACTTACTTATAAAAGACTTTGATTTTTTAAAAATTTTATTCTAAGTATAACTGCTGTCCTAGGGAAATGGCAGAAGAAAGAGGATGTACTTGGATGGTCAAAGCTATCGATGCTGTAAGTAATTTGGTGAATGAGCTAAAGCATTTTTTTTTCAGTTGGTTTTAATCCCCAATAAGAGTTTCGAATTGAGGAAAAAACTTTTTAGCTCCTACTTTGCAACTGATGTTTAGGTAATTTATTTCTTCAAATTAAAATGATATAGCTTATCTTAAAACTAAAACATTTTTTTTCTCAGAATTTAAATATTTCATTTCCCTGTCCATGTATCATATTAAGGCTGTAGTTAGAATCTAGTCCATTGTTTTACAATGTCAAAAAATTTATTTTACAGGCTGTAGTCAAATGGGTTTATCAGGAAGAAGGTCTCAGTCGACAGATTTTGGTTCTACATGGTTACCAGTACATTCCAGCAGCATTACAGGTTAGTTTTCAGCTTCAGAGCTGATATGATTAGGTGAAATCAATAAGCTTTGATCTATGTAGCAAGTATTGGTAAATTACTTAATTCTTACATTTCAAATGTTCAGCTTAATTTTTGAAACTATTAATAAACATTTACACTAATGCAATATTTTTTTTTATACAGAACATAAACAGCAACATGGAGGATGATACAGATACATTTTACAGATATCTGTCTTTATATCAGGTAAATACTTCAGATATTTATCTTTGTATAAGGTAAATTTTCTTCAAGACTATATCTTTTATTTCAAAAATTAGAATATAATAGTTGTACTTCCATTTCTCTTTTATAAAATATTTGTTTAATTGATTTTTACTGTTCTGTGTATATTTAGTGATAATTTCCAATAAATCATGTTCTATAAAGTGTAAAATTAATTGCATGTTACAGAAAGAGCACTCATGTTTTGTGTTGATTTATAGTGATATAAATTATGAAACTTTTTCATGTTCAAGGATCAAGTGAATGCCTTGCATAAGGCTGTGGAAGAAAGTGATGAGGAAACTGTGCGACACATTATTTATTTTAGGCATCCAGATGACCACAGCCTTGACCCTTGCCTTGCTGACAGTAGAAAACCAGTAAGATCTAAAACGTTCAAGTTTAACATAGAAAAATCTCTATTTAGTCTACTACCACAATAAAAAAAAATACTTGGAAAATTTTAATCATATGTTATTTTATTTTTTAAAAGCTGGTACTAATTTATCCTTAGTAATTTCTTAATGTGAATGTGATAGCAATATACAGTCGATTCTGCTTAATTGGGACACATCGGGACCGAGGCTTTTTTGTCCTAATTAAGCGGCTGTCCCAATAAAACATACAAATTTACTATTGGCTTCTTGGTTTGGTTTCTTTGAGATTTGTCCCAAATAAGCAGCTGTCCCAAATAAGCGGTGTCCGAATTAAGCGGAATCCACTGTATTTTTTATAATTTTATTAATATGAAAAATTTTCTGATCAATTTTTAGCAAAAAATTTATTTACTGCTTCACCTGATATTTTGGTTTTGAATAGCTGCTTGACACACCTACATATTTCTCTCTGTGACTTTAAGTTTTCCATGCAGGGTGATGGTCAGCCTCTCCTGCATAAAGCAGTTTTAAGAGGCAGCGTAGGTGTGACTCAGCTGTTGGCCGAGACCCTGGTGTATCAGAGAAAACAAAGACTGGACTCTGTCAGAGACCAGGTGAGTAAAGTGTCACCTGTATATTTTATTTAAGCTTTCTAATATATTTTAAAATAAAAGTGAAAATATTATTAAGATATATGTTATTAACATTGCTAAATTGATTTTTTAAATAATTAAAATTAAGTTGTTCTTATTCAATATACTTTTGCGCCATGAAGTCTTCTGAATAGAATTAGTGATCGCTATCTAAGTACTTTGAAACTATTTAGTAAAATAATATAATTAGCTATGTATCTGAAATTCATGTGTAGAGTATTTACTTTTTTTCATTTTATACTATATCCAGTATTTCCGTACTGCCTTACATTATGCATATGGTTTAGAAGATGGCAAAGAGCTGGTCAGTCTTTTGCTTGATTATGGAGCATCTGAATTTACAATGGATAAGGTGATCGTAAATCTGTCATTTTTTAGGTTGCAATTGTGGATATGCAATTACTAATTAGCTAATAAAAAATATTTTAGTTCAATGGCAATTTTTTTTTAAAATAGTTTGTGTATGAAAAGGTGAAGGGATGAATGACCATTTATTTGGTCTGAAACATTGTACTTCGTATAAAGATATAACCATAATAGTAATAATAAACTGCACTTGAAAAAAAAGTAGTAATAGTTCTAACTATTGATACAAAAATGTTAACTTTCTTTTGTTTAATTAACTACATTGTAAAAAAAAATAAAAAATAATTATTAATTATTTTCAGGATAATCGGTCACCTTTAGCTTTCAAAGACAGACGTGGACAAGATTTAATGAATGAACTGCTTCAGTATCAATATTTACAAGTCAGTATTATTAGCTATAGTTTTTCTTTTTCTTAAAGCTTAGCTAAAAAAAAAATTAAAAAGTGTGTTTATTCCAAATATTGTTGAAATAATTCAATAAATCTATACCATTTTTTTAATTCATAGGATTTCACTGACCCAGAGCCAGATCCATGGACTATTCCTCTACCTATTCCCGTCATAGACTATTACTTAAATTCCTGTGCTCATTCCGATGGCCAACAGAGTTACCTCCCTCAAGATCAAAACTCTCACCTTGGCACACATCGTCACATGTCGTCTCTACCCAGCACAGCCATCGCAGTAATCGAGACGTCCAGCCCTGGAAGTCCACTGACCAAGTCCCACAAGTACAGATCTGTGTCAGACACCAAGTTACACAAACTAACCCCGTCCAAACCAAGCCTGGCCACCCACCTGGCAAACTTTCCTGATGCAGTTAAATCTAAATTGACGAAAAGATCTAACCACAAGTTGAACATTGATGGACTGAGAAAGGATTATCTCCCTGTGCCTATGGATGCCCCAAGAGATAGTGAAGATGATTTTGAGTTTGAAGATGATGGCGGGGACTCCACAGACTTGCTGGATGAAAAAGAAATGAGAAAATCAACGTCCTGTTGCTTACAATGAAAGTTAATTTCATCCTATATAAAAGTTTATGTTTGAAAAATGTTTACAAAGTTTACTTAGCCATGGATGTGGCAATAAAAACTATAGATGACTATTTAACATAATTGATGGAACAGATATTTTAAAATGTGTTGCAAAAAATATCTTACAGAAATATTCATATATTTTTTCACAATCTTAAAAGGAAAAAAAAATACCTTGTATAACTTGTGATGTTATATAGTTTTTTTTTTGGCTTGGTACAGCGTATTTATATTTGTGATGGATCTTCAACAGAAATGTGTTTATATTTTCCCCTTCTCCACCCGTATTTTTTAACTGTGTCTGTAAACAGGTCACCCGTTAGTGATTCATCAAACCAACTACATGTACATGTATATTTTTCTTGAGTTCAACATTGTATTCATTTTTTAATTTAAAAAAAAAAAACATTATTGTTACTGTTGGGTTGTGTGCAATATTTTTCGTTGTGATAAATTTCACCAAGAAACACATCTTTACAATAAAGTTTAGATAAAAAATAGGAAGAGAAACTATTTCTTTGTTTTAATAATTTAAAAAAAAAAAAAAAAAGAATAAATTCAATAGAAATAAAATAGTTAATAGCTGAATGCTAATCATTGATGTGAACTTTATGCCATTAACATTGTACATCAATAAATCTGCATTTACGAGCTTAGCTATAACATGTATTATACATTTATATGTTACCATTATTTGTCATAATGACTTAAATTTATGAGTTGTTTTAGAATGATACAGTTTGGCTTGCATGCGATACTTTTACTTAAAGAGTTTTATTGGAATATTTTTTATTACTTAAATAAATAAATGACCATTAACAACAAACTGTTAACTTCTGAATTATCATGTCATTAATTACAGTATGTGAAAATACACACAAGTGGTGACTGATGTACTAATGGCTTCAGACTTTTCATTGGCATTATGCATTTTCATATGAGATAAATGTAATAATATATAATACTTGTTTATTTCATTCAAGTTTTAAAGATTCAATTTTAATCTTTCTTTAAGAAACTTTTAGTTAAATGTTATATTTCTGTATAAAGTTCAATAATTGGTATTGGAAGGGAAAGTGCGGACAAATGAATCACTTTTATACAAATGACAACTTCTTATCTCTGTATTTATTGATGCCAATTTGAAAATTAATGTAGGAACAGAAATAACATTTGTGGCTTCAATTTTCTAAATGGCTAAAACAGTGTACTCGCCTAAATTAAAATGTTTTCTTATTGCATTCATTCTTTCCCAGTTTTCTAATGGATCTAAACTTTTAATTTTTAATGCCAGTGAAATTGCCTGTATTCTGTTTTTTCTTCATTAAGACACTAAATCTTTAATTTACAAATGTCTTATTTGATCACAATAATAAATGAGATATTCATTTTAACAAAAATGTTGCAATCTAATAACCAATTATTGTTTATTTTTCTACAAAAAAAAAATGCATACAGGATTTAATTATAGAACAATTTCTGTCCAATAGTTTGGATGTGAGACGAGATGATTAAATAAATCCAAGTGACTGATCAGATGCTTGAGAAATATATTATTACCCTTTGTTCATTTGATTATGTACAAAATACAGGTGATAATACACTAGTATATTTTATTTTTAGTGAAAATATTTTCACAATTTAAAAAAATGATTAATTTGAAAGAAGCACATATTTTGTTAAAGGTCTTATAAAAGAAACCAATTTT
Source organism: Bulinus truncatus (assembly GCA_021962125.1). NCBI lineage: Eukaryota > Metazoa > Mollusca > Gastropoda > Planorbidae > Bulinus > Bulinus truncatus. The sequence goes on along the minus strand of JAGDYQ010000049.1, from coordinate 904,613 downwards.
AATTATGTTTTTCCATAGAAATAAAAAAACAACAAAAAACGCATAAATAAACAGTATTATAAATCATTTAAAAGAAAACTTTTTTTTTCAATTCAAAGACAAATATAAAGACACAAAAAACTGAAGTATTTAGTGAAAATGATTTATTTAAAATTAAAACAGATTGTAATTGATTCCAACGTTCAATTTGCATATTAACTTCAAGCAGCACTGAATTATTATTTCTTTTCTTTGCTCCACAATATTTTCACCTCTCAACTTCTTTAACTAATTTGACTATAATGATTAATGTAACTGAACTTACAGAGTGGTGGGTGAAAAACTTGTTACAGTAATCAATATAAAAAAAAAAGCGAAATATAATGAATTCATGTGTCTCAGAATCAGTCTCAAACGACCAAAGACATTGGAATAAAACAGCCACTTAACAAAAGCTATAAATATTTCGAGAGCCTGTGTTGTTTATTTCTTGGCTTTCTCTGCTAGGTATTGATAATGTAGATCTGTAACATCAGTCATGGAAATCTTCTCCCAACCAGTTTGTTTCATGTGGTACACTGGAAAGAGAAATATAATTAAAATTGAGTCAAAGTAAGCAATAAAAAATATTTTTCACCATTACACTTTTTACAAAAAAAAAAAACTGAAGAAATTTATTTTGTTACTAAGCCAGAGAAGTGAGGCAGTTTGGTTTGAGGCAGAGAAAGATACTTCAGGGACAAAGAACTTTGGTCATAATGTAATACAATTAAAGGCATTGCATCCATCAAACTAAAACTTCTGTATTCAGGGACACAAAATTTAGAGAAACATCAACTGCACTGATATGTGTACAGAAACTCACATGTATATGAATTTTGTCTACGAAAATAACGTAATTATTTCTACCAAACAAGCAGAAAATATGCTTAACACTTGGGAAAGGAAAATAAATGGGAGGTAAAGGACAATAACAATTCAGAACTGTACGAACTATACAAAGAACCAAATATAACAGCTGAAGTCAAAATGAATAGATTGAGGTGGGTAGGGCACATAGAAAGAATGGAAAACAACAGAGGTCCTAAAGCAATACATGTATATGGCAAGACCCAATGAGATAAGGCCTAAAGGCAGACCAAAAAGCCGATGGTTAGAGGAAGTGGAGAAAGAAGATCATGGATCGGAAAAAGTGGAGAAGAGTAGTGTGGCAGGCCAGGGCCCTGAATGGGCTGTAGAGCCAAAAGAAGAAGATTCCTACCAATAAATATCATGGTTAACAATTAGCCTCTCAAGACCAAAGCCATTTTTTACTTCCCTATCCATAAGAGAGGTCTGTAAAATAAAGAGGGAAAATGTGCCAAATAACATTAAGAGCCATATTTTTCAATAGATGGCTCAGAAAAGACATGAATACTCTCAGTATTCCACCCATCTTCAAAAATGACATAGACACAATATTGTGATTGTTCATCTAAACACACTATCAGCCTCCATTACAACTAAAACAACATCTATGGTAATGTCACTTACATTATTATAATCCTTAGCATTAAATGTACTTTCATAAATTTACCCAATAAACATATTCTGCAACCCTAAACTTTCAGACCATTTACATATCGACACACATATAAAAGAAAACTAGAAATGAGGGTTAACCAGTTGAGGTGGCACACTGCGATATGATAAGGGAAATTGGTTAGTCTAGCACTAATGAGCATTAACAAATATATAATATGTAAAAAAAAAAAAATTTAATGTACTATTGTATGTTATTTACTATAATGGTAAATTTATGTTTTAGTATATAGACGCTGAAACAGTACCTTTTTCAAGGTAATAAGGAATTATAATTAATCTCAGTTAGCTGAAGTCTGGCTATCACATCAAGAATGCGTTAGAGTGGGAAAGGAAAAAAAAAATGAAAATTGCTAACCTGATGGAGACAAACTTTAACTTCTAGTACTGGCATTAGTTAAAATCAATATATTGCGAGAATCATGAAAAATTAATTTTTTTGTATTAGGTCTGGTAAAAAGCGTATTACAGATTTTCTATACAAAGTCCCTATATATTTGTACTCCACAGAAATAATCCAAACTGATTAAAAAAAAACTCGTTTCAGTAGTTACTTACAACTAACAATGCCACCAGAATAAGCATCCCTGTGTGTGGCATGATAAATGGCTCTCCTCCCCAGCTCATATGCTTCTTTATCAGCAAGGTCCCATCGATAGTCACTATCTAATACACCATACGCGTAGACAGAGCCAGAGCCAGCGGAGAACATGTAGTTAGATAGTCGCTCACCATCACTATCTACATAGTACAGTCCTGGACCCTGAAAAGAGAATAAAAGTCAAATGTATAGTGAGATTAATTAGTTTGCTTAATATTGTATCCGTGAGAATATAAATGTATATGTATTAAGTCAAAAAGTTCCAAAATAGTAAATCATGTATGATCAAACGGCCAAATCAATTAAAATCACGAATAATACGAATGAGAATGGAACTTTGTCAAATAATGTTTACAAATATCTTTCAACATCTAAATAGTGCTGCTAGAACAAGAAATCTGGGATTAAAAAAGGCAACACATATTTTTAACAGTTGAAATGACAATCTAAGATTATCCAAAACAGCAGCACAAATAAAAAAAAGTCAACTTTTGTTCAATAAATGCATCAGTCATTACCTTTTTGTCCCAGCCAATAATCATTGTACCCTGTAGAAAAAAAAAATGGAACATTTATAGAAAATGTACTTTTCATACAGTAATGTAATTAAATGTAATATTTTTAAAAAGAATACTAATTAGTCTAAGCTATTTAAAAAAATCAAACATAATTCACATATATATTAATAAAACCTTCTCTGAAATAAAGATAAGATGAAAGATAATACTACAAAATAGCTTCTCAACTGTGCCAAGGAAGAATATTTTTGTTGGTTATTATATATACCAATAATGGTTGCAGAAATCATTGAAAAATGTTGAAAATGTGATAAATTTAGAAATAATGACTGTGTTGAATTTTTAGACATAGTCCATAATTAGTATACTTCCAAATAATGCATAAGATAGAGCGATTGAGCATTAAAAGTGGTTCTATATATTTGCAAATAATGTTATAAAATTTTTGTGAAAATGTACAAGAATATACATTTTAGTGATCAGTAAAATAACTATGGTGAGGGAGTTCTCACTACCAGCAACTGTAATACCTCAAATTCTTATTTTCTGGTATATAAGAAATGATAGCAACATCTACCTATTGAAACAATTATTTTAAAAAATAAAACCAGTTAATGAAATGATTTTATTGATTGTTATCTTTTTTTAGTAATACAAATAAAATGTCAGATTGGATGACAAAAGTAGTATCTTACGCAAGGGCCCCCTTTGATCACACAAAGTACACTAACTGTTTAGTCACTTTAGTAGATTACTCTACCAGATGGGACTCGTAAGGAAATGAACCCCTGACATGTTGGGAATAAATCTCCCCCTACTGAAATGGCCCTGATACCACCACATTTTCTGATAAGTGGATATCATCAATATAAGTAGGAATTCATCTTTAGCTACTTTCTTGATGTATGATTTATAATGTCCATTGACAGTTTACTAGTAAGTAATTAAATGAATATTTCAATTGATTCATTCATTCTTTTACATTTTTTTAAAGCACAAAGCAATCTACAAACCTATAAATATTTTATCTTGTAAATGGTATCATTTATAAAACAATAATTAAAAGAATACTATTACTTGAAAAAGAAAAATATTACAGCCATATAATTGCTCTAATTATAATGCACAAATGTGTAGTTGGAAAAAAAAGATTTCGGTGTCAATAAATTAAAAACATCTCAAGGAACAGGAAAAACTAAATTAATGAATAATTGAACTGATTAAAAGAGCACTCAAAAAAAAAAAAAATGTTGCCAATTGGTAGATATCTGGCACATAGAGTAAAAGATACATTACATACCATAGAAAGACCCATTCCTTTATAATCATACACAATATTAGCCAGAAGCTTTGAAGCTGCAGCCACAGATATTCTTTCCTTGTTGCGAAGCTCATAGATTCTGAAAAAGGGATCTTTAGATGTAGTTCAACAAGCAAACATATACCATGATAAACAAATCAAAAAGTTTAAACTGTAAAACAAACACTTACCTGCACTGTCTAGCTAGCACTCTTTCCCAAAACATACAATCTGCAGCACCTCCAGCCATTGTGCCCAACAGATAGGGATTGATTTCAATGACTTTTTTTACAGTCTGAGACTCTGAGAATAGAATGCAACACAATTTATTTTTAAGCCATCTTCTTTTAATTCAGCACTAAAAGAAATGATTGTCCAATGATATAATATCAAACCCTAATATTGTAAATGTCTCAATTCAAGATATTGGCTCTTTGATTTATTATACTATTTATACTACACTACAGTCTACATAGAGAACTGGTATCTTTAGTTATTTAATCATAGTTAAATCTAAATTAAGAATAAATGTACCTATAGAAGGTCCTGCGGTTGCTCTGGAGTCAACAGCCACAATAACACCATTCTGATACTTAAATGCCAGTGTCGTAGTACCATGGTCAAAATGAATTTTTACTTTACTATTGTCATCATCAAATGAACTGTAAACATCTGATCGTAACTGTCAAATGTGGACATTTTATAAAACATTATTACCGATATTATATATAAACAAATTAATAACAAGTTTACCATTGTTTGGGCAATTTAAAAATAATTGTACAAATCTTCTTTTACCGTAAAGAAAAAATATGTGGCTTCAATAATGATAATTAAATCAACTAGCTGAAAATGTTTTATTAACGGCACTTGTTACTCGACCCGAGGTTGGGGTCGACTACTAGCATATGTACGGTCGACCACAAGTTGTTTTTTTTTCTGTTTCGGGGGATTTTCGCGCAAATTGATATCTATCTCTATCCCTAACCCTATCCCTAATCCTGAAAAAAAAAATTCTGAAAAAAAAAAAAAATGTATATATGTCATGTTCCTTATACCCTAATATAATTTATATATGTCAGTTCCTTATACCCTAATATAATGGTCACTTCGGGTCTTCTAACAAGTGCGTTTATTAACACATACTAGTGATACTGACATTCAGTTTACTAATATTTTTAAACCATAATGAACATGTAAAGCAACATACATCAACTCCACAAGGCACGGTAAAGTTCTGAGAAGCAATCAATGCATCATTAACAGTAGGAAGTGCAGCAAAGCTATTATCTTGGCAAAAAGCGTCGTCGGAAAATTTGAAGCCACAAACACTAGCAAGCGCCATCTTGGAAATGATTCTGCAGTAAACGAATGCCTCAACTTCTTAATAGTTTTTCGAAGTAATCTTTTTCAAATATCGAAGAAATATAATTTACATTGGAATATTTAGTTGAACTAAATAATGTTTATTCAGACCAATGATTCAAGGAGTCTCAAACAATATTGTATCATGGTTGTCTTTTTACGTCCATTATTGCGTTTTTTATGGAAAAAAATAGTAGAAGTATATTATATTAAGATATACATGCCATTCCCATCATCTTTTTTCTCTATTTTTTTTACGTTGTTACTCATGTTATGTTTTACAAACCCCATTCATCAGGGGCGGGGTAAGGGGCAAGAGGTCGAAAGAGCCGCACAAAACTCAACGAAGAGCTTTATTTGGCTCTAAGAACATCATTGTTCGATACTTCAATTTACTTTAGCTGAACGTACCCCGTAAGAACCCCGTATTACTATCTTATACCATTATGACCGTTGAGACGAATAGGTGATTGATAAAAAAATGCCCGGTACAAGTTGCTAGAAGCAGGAGGTTTAAAAAGCACACTATTATATATTATGTACATAACAGCTATGTAGAAAAATCCCAAGGATTTCTCATTGAGATTTGAACCCAGGACCCTCCGGTGGACAATCGAGCGCTCTACACCGCACGACCACCCGTCCGACTTTAAGCTTGATACAAATTATTATTTACTCTTTTCATGTGCATTTAATAAATCTCATTACAGAGCCGACTTTGTGTGTGTGTGTGTGTGTGTGTGTGTGCGTGTGTTTGTGTGTATGTGTGGAGGTGAAGAATTGCAATGCAAAAGTACTTGTCAAAATCTTGGGATCTCTTTACGAATTACAAGAATATAACAACTTCATTTCTACAACGAAAATTCCATTTGAGATTTCATGACGCACCAATCTTCAGAAAACTAATGTTTGCGCACCAGAACAAGTATTGTTCCATTAAAAATGAAAAGAATGGGAATTTAACTCTTACACTACTTTTCATGACGTCACATGACATCAGGACGTCATCAAGGCATCCCAAGAAGAAGCAGAAATAAAACATGGCGGTGGTGTCCGCTCCGCTTTATTGAAACATTGAACAACACAAGGCAGTTGTTTCGGTAATTTTTACCGACCCAAGGCCTTTCTCTAGACCTAACAAGGTATGGAAGAAAACCAACTTTTTAGCAGCTCATTGGTTAAACAGCTTTTTGGTGGTTGAGTTGAAAAACTTTATGAAAACTCTTTTATAAATTTAGTTCTAACACCCGTAAATACACTAATTTTCTAGCATGGTAATTTATCCAGTAAGCTGCCTTGTTTTTACAAATTTTATTGAGTTAAATTTAACGAGTTTTTTTTTTTAAAACGTATCTATTATAATTATTGTGCAATTGAAAACAATGAATCTTTTTGCTAGAGTTTTAGTTTATTAATAGTTTATAATAGTCTCATGAGTGACCGACGCATGATGTTGACAAAAGCCGTCCCATCCAGTTATTTCATATATTTAAAACATACTTGCGTAGAGCTTGATTATATTCATTATAGTGATATTAAGTACGCAGTAAAATAATAGAAAAAAAAACAAGATTGCTGTGAGCTGCACTAACCTATATCAATGGAGAGTCGCTTGCGGTTCTAAGAGCAACAAAAGGGCAACATTTGTCATATGCGTTCTGGTATTCTTTTTAAAAAAAATATATAGTTAGAAAATCGTCAAGGTTTAATTTTTCTTTTTAATTGACAAGCATGCATAAATATTGTAATTATACAAGAACAAATTAAACATAAGTTAAATGTTAACTCAATAAAGATGCATATTATTAAATACAAAAATATTTTTATCGATTTTAATTTACTTTTTTTTTCAGAGGCACGTTTCTAATGAATGCCTCTCCAGTATAAAATACCACCTTCCCGAGACAGTATTCGGACATCACCCATGCAGTATCCGGCCCACTTCAGATGACATCAGCTGTTCAACGAACACCACCGCCGACCGCCAGCTATAAAAGCCACCACTGTGTTCCCTTTCCTCCACTGTGTTCCCTTCCCACCACTGTGTTCCCTTCCCACCACTGTCTTCCCTTCCCACAACTGTCTTCCCTCCCCACCCAACCCTCCCACAACTCACACGTTTCATTATTTTTCTAATAGCACGTAGAGAGTCGCCTTCCTCCGCCATGAGTAAAACATTTGTTTTGAAAAGACACACTTCTCCCGATTCACTCATCTCTCCACGATCGCCAGAGACCAGGTAAGACATATATCTCCCGATTCACTCATCTCTACGCGGTCGCCAGAGACCAGGTAAGGCATCAAGCAAGCCGTCTTCTAGAAAACAAAACGTCGCCAATCATCTTCTCTCATTTAATCCGCTTCATACAAATAATTGTCTACGGAGCTAATCATCTTATCAGTTCAATTACTGAGCCAGTCTTATTGACTTCCAGGGCGGGTTCTGAAAATGCTGCCTAATTTCAGAACCGAAAAATTATCTAAAGTGGTGAAATTGTCACCCCTTGAAAACTAAAAGCCATTCTGCACATAGTTGTGTCGCTATCCGGACCGGACACTATTCGAACCCCCTCAAATAAGCACCGTACACATGGCGCTTGCAGCCAACCTTATCTGCGAGAATTGACTAAAACATTTGAATTCTAATGACTTTGTAATTTTAAATCTTATTCACTGCATTTGTAGTAATTTTTTTTTAAACATAAAATTGGATTGGTTTTATTGTATCTTTTAATCTTAAAAGTATCTTAGCACTTTCTCCCCCCCCCCCCTTCCCATTCCCAAAATTTCTGTTTCTCATACATAAACAAAAACGATGTGATGTGACAAACTACAGTTCAATTTTCTGGTTTCTTTTGTTCCAGGACCAAGTCACTACCCAGAGATCCATCTGTTTACGGCAGCCACTACCACAGATCTGAGTTTGGATTGGACGTAAGTCTTCATTCAAAATATATGCCGTGATATAACTCATTTATTATGTATGCATCTAAACAAACAGGGGAATAACACACACACGCACGCACGCACGCACGATCGCACGCACGCACGCACGATCGCACGCACGCACGCACGCACACACACACACACATATATATATATATATATAATGCTGAATTGAGCCATTTACATTAGATAACATAAATATTGTATCTGTCAAACACTTATTTTTATATTGTCTCGGCAGGGCTCAATTTCGCGATGCCCAGTACATGACAGTCCGAGGTAAGAAAACAATAGATTAGCAAATTTAATACTCTCTAATTCAGTCTCATGATTGACTTATCTTAACGGTATTTTCATACGTAAGTTGTGATATACTGCGGGTTTACTACGGTACACAATACATTTACCACCGACAGACCTACATCAATGATCGTGCTACACTAGTATTTCACTTTGTAATTATCGATCACAAGTATAACGTTAATCGTTGGTCAGTTGGTTCGATCTATATACTAGCATCAGGTTTAAATGGCCTGTATAGGGTCATGGCGTGGTAAAGGGTGGTATCCGACAGAGGTCCATTACCTCCCCTCCCCCATCTCCCCGCTACATGATAACTCGTATGTCTGTGTTTGCGCCTATCCTGTAATATTGCATCGGTTTGGCTGTAGATGTCTTTCACCAATAAACTTGTATAGAATTGTCACTTAACTGCTGACTGGACATTCTTGGCGTTGGTTAAGGTTACTGTTATAGGGGGATGGGAAGATGCTGGGCTGTATGCAGGAATTGTATCTCTGGCCTGTATGCGGGAATTGTATCTCTGGCCTGTAGGCGGAATTTCATCTCTGGCCTGTATACAGGAATTGTATCTCTGACTTGTATGCAGGAATTGTATCTCTGGCCTGTAGGCAGAATTTCCTCTCTGGCCTGTATGCAGGAATCGTATCTCTGGCCTGTAGGCGGAATTTGATCCCGCGTGTATCCCTGTCAGATTATTATCGTCAATATTTGTTTAAAATAAAAAAATAAAGATCCATAGCCCTAAAGGATTTTTAGGTGGACAGTCGAGCGTCTGCCATACTCGGACATCCGCCCCACGATATTTAGTTAGACTAAGCACAGACAGAGTAGTAAAGTGCAAACATACTTAGTGTATTGGACTGTATGTGACATAAACATATGTACGTGGCTTTCATCTTCCAAACATCAGTTTAATTAAACAAGACAATATACAACGCCGTAAACACACACACATACACACTCACAGACACACTCACAGACACACACAGAGACACACACATACAG